>SJYA01002726.1:2917431-3109431 GCA_006410615.1 Neotragus moschatus | reverse complement strand
CAGTCCAACTCTCACATCCATACATGACCACTGGAAAAACCATAGCCTTGACTAGACGGACATTTGTTGGCAAAGTAATATCTCTGCTTTTCAACATGCTGTCCAGGTTAGTCATAACTATTCTTAGACAGGAGGTTAAGTCCACATTCTAACCATTTCTCTTATTGGGCTCACAGTCTGAGCCCTAATCACCTCATGGCCAGGTACCAGAAAACCAGGGACAGTCCCTGTGCCCCAGAGCCCACTGAAATTGTTCAGACTAGCTAATCCTGTTTACCCTGCCTCACCTGCTCTTTCCTGCAGAAGCCATAATGAAGGCTCTTGCCCACTCTCCCCAACTCTTCCTCGGCCTAGTGACTGACTCAGCAGGCCCCTGTAGCATGACGTGTGCACCCTGCCTTGGGATCTGTGAGTGTAATAAACTATCTTTTCACTGACTGTCACCTCTTGATCTGTTGGCCTTACCATACCTGAATAATAATAAAACCTATCAAAACAGGTATCCCTCTGATTGTATCTTGCCTCTGGGATAGTAGCTTTATAAGTTTTAGGCCAAAGTGTAGCAAAAAAAAAGAGAAAAGATCACCTTGACTATGGGTATCATGCAACTTTGCTTGCCTGTGATGTTCTGGATGGCACCTTGGGTACCAGGGAGGAGGTGTGGATTGGGTACTTTGGTTGGAGTGGGAAAACTTTGTCCTTCAGAACCCACTTTCAGTTCTTATGTGGGAGATCAAATAGTTGGTTTCAAGATTTTTTTTAAGTAGGATTTTTTTTTCCCCTCTTGATGGGCTTTATTAAAGGTACATTAGTACAGGGACTTCTCTGGTGGTACAGTGGTTGAGAATTTACCTCCCACTGGTTCCACACCTGATCAGGGAACTAAGATCCCACACGCCATGGGGAAAGGAAGCCTGAGAACTTCAGCTAGAAGCCTGGGCGCCACAGCTAAAGAAAAGACAGTGTGTTGAAATGAAGAGCCTGCATGCCCAACAGAGTCAATAAAAAAAAAGGATACATCAGTACAAGAACCAGTATCAACCATTGTAGTATGTTAATGTATTTCTTTCTTGACGTTTTCTATGCATTAATTTTTTCAAAAAATTATTTATTTTTGGCTGTGCTGTGTCTTCATTGTTGCCCGTGGGATTTCTCTAGTTGCTATTCTCTAGTTGCGGTGCACGGGCTTCTCATTGTGGTGGGTTCTCTTGTTGCTGAGCACCGGCTCAGTAGTTGTGGTACATGGGCTTTAGTTGCTTGAGGAATGTGAGGTCTTCCCTGATCAGGGATCGAACCTATATCTCCTGCATTGGCAGGCAGATTTTTTGTTTTTACCACTGAGCCATCAAGGAAGCCCTAATTTTTTTCTTTACAGAGATAATAATATTTATTGTACATAATATATATATGTCTGTACATATATATGTTTGTATAATGCTATCATTTCATATAATATTCAGTTCAGTTTAGTTGCTCAGTCGTGTCCAACCCGTGAACCACAGCATGCCAGGCCTCCCTGTCCATCATATAATATTAGAACCTAAATATATCATAAAGAATCCACCATTGCAATTTATCTATACTAATAATTTTAACTACTTTATGGTATTTTATTTTATGGGTATACCATAATTTACTCAGTTGATTCTGTCATTTTGAGTTTTTTCCCCATCAAATTAATGTGTTAATGAGCATCTTTGTGCAAAAATCCATCTACCCTTGGGAGAGTTTTCTTAGAACAGATTCTTTAAATTAAAATTACTGAGTCAAAAGTTATTAATATATTTTCTCTTTTAATGTACATTGCTTAAATCTGCATCCTATCTTATGGTTTGTCAACAGAAAAAGTATATTCCACATTTCATAACATTTGGGAGAGTGGCATTGTAACATGTATGATATCATAAGTGAAATGAATCACCAGTCTAGGTTCGGTGCAGGATACAGGATGCTTGGGACTGATGCGTGGGGTGGGGGTGGAGTCGGGATTGGGAGCTCATATACACTCGTGGCTGATTCATGTCAATGTATAGCAAAATGAATACAGTATTGTAAAACAAAACAAACTAAAAAACAAAAATTTAAATTAAAAAAATAAATAAAAACAATAAAATAAAAATTAAGGAAGAATTAAAGGTAGAACATTAAAAATTGAAAATGAAATCATTCATATATTATGTTCTGGAATGAAATTTGGGAACTGTATGTCTAGAAAATAAGATTCCTGAACCATGCCTACTGAATCAAAATGTCTTGGAACAAGACACAGTAACTTACATTTAAAACAAAGTCCCCAAATTATTTGTATGTGTGCTGAAGGTCACTTTCTTTTACAGGTGAGGGTTAGAGACAGATTGTATGTCTTGCCCAGGGACACAAACTCCTGGGTTATAATATGGATGGTTTTGAGCATACCTCGAAAAGGTTAAGCCAGCAGCCAACTGAGAGTCATTAATTCCTGCAGTCTCTTGCTCATTAGAGCTGTCTCCTGACCTAACCTGCTATAATTAAGGGTCAGGAGATGGTTCCATTACAATCTCTTTTTAACTTGGGATTGTCAGTCAACTTATTTTTGCCTCGCTCAATAGAGGAAGCCTATTTATTAAGCCATTAGTCAATTTGCTCTTTTTAAAGACAGCTAATGTCCTTTGTCCTTTTCTAGTGCTTAAGCCTCCATTTTCCCATTTGGAAGCTTATTGTCATGACCTGGCATTTGATTCAGTAATTTGGAGGAAATTGAAAAGGGTTTGGAGATGGGGAAGAGTGACACTTGGTTTCAGAGTGAAGGTCATGCTGAGACCCCCAAGATGGGTCTCATCATCTTGGCTGTCTTGGGAGGTGGGAGAAGACTTCAGTTAGCAAGCATATTTGAGGACATGGCTTACGTTTCTGAAGTCCCATCTTTGGACCCTAGTCAGAGAAGTTTCTGGAAAATTCATGACAGAAAAGGGCATAATTCCTAGAGGTTAATTTGTAGGAATGCCAGGTTTGGGGAGACATTTTAGCATTTTAAAAAATCTATGATGATGATATTTTCTTTTGAATGACACACACACCTGTCTCCTCCATTGCATCTCAATTTTTAGGAAGGGTCAGGGAGAAGCTACCACTTATGGGATGGTAATGACAGCCGTTTACCGAGGGGCAGAGGGCTGTGTGGCCCAGTGTCGGGTGACACGCTTCTCTACTTCATCTCTGCCCTTTGTTAGATCTGCGAGCCACATCAGATGAAGTGGAAGAAACTGGATTGCCTCTTTTTTGGTATGAATTGCCCGCCAAATATTTCTTCTTCTTCTATTTCCAATCTTCTGGGTGCTTAATCTTNTTGCAAACCCTACCTTTGGTATGTTCATCTTTCCACATCAGTTGCTATAATTTCTTTCAGAATATAATTATATATCTGGGTTATTTTACTTCTATTTTCCTTACTTGTTTCAGGAAAAGAACTTTTTTTAAACATAATGACATTCAAAACTACTAAAGGAAATCAATTTGAGGGAAGACATTATGAAACTACATAGTAAGGAAGTATAATCTTTTCAACTTAATTAAGTCCATGTGTATTTTCAAAAGATAAAAAGAATTTCACATCATAAAGGAAAATAAATGTAACTCTAAGAGTAGTGTAGTTTTTCCCTCCTAGATGGTTTGTTGACTATTCTTAGTATGTATTTGATCTTTGATGTTTTCCCAAAGTCTGAGCCAAAGTGAATATTGTCAAAGGCCATCCTCTTAAATGAATACATGGCTCCTTGCAGTAGTCCTTTAGTGCAACAAGCATTTGTTCATTCCCTCTGCATGCAGGGTGTGATACAGGATGGGATGTGCCATCAGTGCTTTTTTCTGAGAGAAAAGGACACAACAAGAACATAAGTAATAACAGTGCCATTGGCAGTGATTTCTTCCATCTTTCTTGAAGGAAAGGATTCAGTGGGGAGGCATATTTTTTATTAAGTTTTATTAAGCAGAGCAAAAGTACACTTCTAAGGAAGGCTGAGAGTGGGCCATATGGAAACCGGCAGCAGTCCTGCAATGGGTAGGGTTGGGTTTTTTAGAATGGTGGTCACTCCCTGTGTCATTTGTCTGACAAGTTGATTGACAGCTTTAGGTTATATAACTTTTCTCCTAGTGCACAGGTGCTTACTCAGAAGNGTACACTCCTAAGGAAGGCTGAGAGTGGGCCGTATGGAAACCGGCAGCAGTCCTGCAATGGGTAGGGTTGGGTTTTTTAGAATGGTGGTCACTCCCTGTGTCATTTGTCTGACAAGTTGATTGACAGCTTTAGGTTATATAACTTTTCTCCTAGTGCACAGGTGCTTACTCAGAAGCACCCAAGTGAAGAGGGTGTGTAAAAAGCATAGTTTATTATAATTAGGGCATGATGAACCCCAGGTTAACCTGAGTCACCTTTTAGGTCTCGTGTCTGGGCCAGCCTGTGCTGGTGGTTTTATCTTGCTTGATCTTGATATGGCTGGAAACTTAGCTTTGGACCTTGATCATGGGAGGGAGGATCTTTGGGCAGACTCTGACCACCAGTGTCCAGATGTGGGAGGAAAAGGTGAACCATCCAGGAGAGGGTGGGACCCATTCGTGTTTAACTAGCTACCTAACAATAGGGCGACACAAAGTTGATGCTGGGTCTGTGCGTGCTTAGTCTTCAGCCATGTCCGACTCTCTGCGACCCCGTGGACCATGGCCTGCCAGGATCCTCTGTCCATGGGATTCTCCAGGCAAGAATACTGGAGTGGGTTGTCGTTTCCTTCTCCAGCTGGGTCTGTAACAAGTACTATTTTTCAAAATGCAGGGAACACTGAGCTAGTTTCTGTGTCCCAAGTGAGAATAAGAAGACATTGTCTCTGTCTTTAAGGGTCTTAAAGTCTAGTGGGGGCGTGGGGAGAAAGAGAATGAGAGCAAGAGAGAGAGAGTAAAAGGAATTAAATACAGAAATCAATATAATTACAAACCATGGCAAGTGCTATAAACTAATAGGGTGCCATATTATACATGGCGATCTAGTTTGTGTTTCTGTATCTCTGAGGATATGACATGTAAGCCAAGATGAAGCATGATATATCAGTCAAGGTCTCGGTGCCTGCTACTAATAATCTCTGAGGAGAACTTAACACAAGCACTCTTTACAAAGGCGTGGGTGAGTGCAGAAAAATCAGAAGGGATGGTGAAGCATCTCAGGGATGGTAACATTGGACCATCCCCTCCCTAGGGCTGAAAGGGTGAGGAGGCAGATTCAGAACCCACAAGAAAAGAGCCTCAGGACAGGAGCTGGGAGCTCCCACTGAAGAACCCTTTACTCTATAGTGACCCTGCAGGGAAGGAGCTGAGGAGGTAAATGTGGCCTCGCTCACCTCCCTCCCTCCTGGTCCTGCTGGGGCCTCCTGTTCAAAGAGCCTGAGCGCTTCCCAGGTGGTGCTAGTGGTAAAGAGCCTGACTGCCAGTGCAGGAGCTGTGAGAGATGTGGGTTCCATGCCTGGGTCAGGAAGATCTTCCGCTGGAGGGGGAGAGCACAGCAACCCAGTATTCTTGCCTGGAGAATCCTATGGACAGAGGAGCCTGGTGGGCTACAATCCATGGGTCACGAAGAGTTGAACACTGATGCAACTTAGCATGCATGCATGAGGGGAAGCCAGAGGGCAAGGTAGTTAGGCCCAGACAGCTCGCCTTGTTGCAGCAGAGAGCAGAATGGACAAGGGTGGAGGTAGGTCTGGAGGGAGAGGAACTGTCTAGCCGAGATCAATAGGACACTGCATTTCTGGGGAAAGGGGTAGAGTAGGGGGCTGGGGTGTGAGGTGGAGACAGGCAGAGAGAGAGCTTGCACAAAGGCCAGGTGGTGACATCCAGCAGCGGGAAGACACAGTCCTCCCAAATGGTCAGTGGGGAGCTGAGTGTGGACATCAGGTTGAATTCTGCTCTGTATCCAGGGAGCAGTGGGAAGAGATTGGAGAGGTTTTCATGAGGTGGGGTGGGGGAAGTGGCAGGAGAGAGGAGGAACCTGATGAAATCCTCCTGGCTGAGCTGTAGGAGGGACAGGCAGACGCGAGTTCCAAGGCTGTCAGAGTTGCTTTACAACATTCCTATATTTTTTATTTCAATATGCTGTACATGGGGCTTCCCTGGTGGCTCAGATGGTAAAGAATCCGCCTGCAGTGAGGGAGACCTGGGTTCAATCCCCGAGTCAGGAAGATCCCCTGGAGGAGGGCATGGCAACCCACTGCAGTATTCCTGACTGGAGAATCCCCATGGACAGAGGAGCCAGGCAGGCTACAGTCCGTGGGGTCTCAAAGAGTCGAATATAACTGAGCGACTAAGCGCAGCACAGCCTGCTGTACATATGACTCTTTAAATTGCTCTTGTTAATATGCATATATAAATAACTTTCCAGCAAATACCTGTAATGGCTAGGTAATATTTTGTTACGTATGTAAATGTCTTCTTTAATCTTACTGAAGGACATTTAGGTATGGCCAATTTTTCTCTTCCCTGTAGCATTTCAGTGAATGTTCTCAGATCTGAAGAACAGATTCCTAGAGGGGGAATGCCGTGTGTATGCATGTGGGCTTTTTATAGGTACAGCCAAAGTGACCTTGAAAAGGGCTGTACTGGTTTTCACTTGGGAGGAATATTTCTAGCTGAAGGAAATTATGTATTTTTTAATAAACTAGAAAACTACACCTCACTTATAAAAGTGTTTTAACTTTTTTCTGAAAACAAATACTAACTATTCACTTCACTCCAAAATCACTGCAGATGGTGATTGCAGCCATGAAATCTTACTCCTTGGAAGAAAAGTTATGACCAACCTAGACAGCATATTCAAAAGCAGAGATATTACTTTGCCAACTAAGGTCCGTCTAGTCAAGGCTATGGTTTTTCCTGTGGTCATGTATGGATGTGAGAGTTGGACTGTGAAGAAAGCTGAACGCTGAAGAATTGATGCTTTTGAACTGTGGTGTTGGAGAAGACTCTTGAGAGTCCCTTGGACTGCAAGGAGATCCAACCAGTCCATCCTAAAGGAGATCAGCCCTGGGTGTTCTTTGGAAGGACTGATGCTAAAGCTGAAGCTCCAGTACTTTGGCCACCTCATGCGAAGAGTTGACTCTTTGGAAAAGACTGATGCTGGGAGGGGTTGGGGGCAGGAGGAGAAGGGGACGACAGAGGATGAGATGGTTGGATGGCATCACTGACTCGATGGGCGTGAGTCTGAGTAAACTCCGGGAGTTGGTGATGGACAGGGAGGCCTGATGTGCTGTGATTCATGGGGTTGCAAAGAATCGGACACGACTGAGCGACTGAACTGAACTGAACTAGTTAATATCTGTTGTTGTTTACTCTCTAAATCGTGTTATCCATATAAATCGTTTTATCCGTATAAAAGTGTTTTAACTTTTTTCTGAGAACAAATACTAACTATTACCTTCACATTACCTTATATATGTGTCCCTGTCTAGTTTATATCTGTTGTTGTTTACTCTCTAAATCATGTCCTATTCTTTGTGACCCCATGGACAGTTGCCCTCCAGCCTCGTCTGTCCATGGAAGTTTCCAGGTAAGAACACTGGAGTCAGTTGTCACTTCCTTCTCCAGGGGATCGCCCCAACCCAGGGATTCAACCTGCAGTCTCCTGAATTGTCAGCTGGATTCTTTACCACTGAGCCACCAGAGAAGGCCAAGTTAATACGTAAGTGACCACTTATAGACATATCACCTCTGAGGTGTATTCTTCTCTTTCTCTTCTCTCCTCCCTCCCTTCCTACTTCCCTCTTTCTCACTCCTCTTTTTAATAAAATAACTTGAAAAATAATAAACAATTAAAATGTTACTTGATTTTTGTTTAAATCTCTATACATCCAATTTTAAAGTTTAGATGTGATTATATTATAGCATTAAAATTGTTGATGAAAAATATTAACATGAAACATTTAGCATATATCACAGATTGGAATAAATTCCAAGGGGGAAGTTTTAGTTTTTTTCTTTTTAATGGACTATATTAATTTTTTCAGATAAGTTAATATTTTGTCAGTAACCAATAAATGCTTAAGTGGGTTATGACAAAACAAACAGAAAATAGCTAAACAAAAACCCCATGAAACTTACAGAAACACCCCAGAACTTATAATTTTTTAATTAATTAATTAATATATTTATTTCTTGAAATTTTTGGCTGTGCTGGGTCTTTTTCGCTGTGTGGGTTTTTCTCTAGTTTCAGGGAGCTGGGGCTATTCTTTGTTGCAGTGCTCAGGTTCTCACTGTGGTGTCTTTTCTTGTTGCAGAGCACAGGCTCTAGGGTGCACAGGCTTCAGTAGCTGTGGCACGCGGGCTCAGTACTTGAGGTTCCTGGGCTCTAGAGAACAGGTTCCGTAGTTGTGGAGCACAGGCCTGGTTGCTCTGTGGCATCTGGGGTCTTCCCGGATCAGGTATCGGACCTGTGTCTCCTGCATTGGGAGGCAGGAGAGCCACCTTATTTACCACTGAGCCACCAGTGAGAAAGCCCCCTAGAACTGATTTATTTATGTTGGATACTTTTGAATTATAAATGAAAACCACGATATACTTGTATTACTTCATTAATCATTGTTTTTGTTGTTCAGTCGCTCGATTGTGTCTGACTTCTTTGCGACCCCCATGGACTGTATAGCACACCGGGTTTCCCTGTCCTTAACCATCTCCTAGAATTTGCTCAAATTTGTGTCCATTGAATCGGTGATGCTATCCAGCCATCTCGTCCTCCATTGTCCTCTCCTCCTGCCTTCAATCTTTCCCAGCATCAGGGTCTTCGCTAATGGGTCAGCTCTTTGCATCAGGTGGCCAAAGTAGTGGAGCTTTAGCTTCAGCATCAGTCCTTCCAATGAATATTCAGGACTGATTTCCTTTACGATTGATTGGTTTGATCTCCTTGCAGTCCAAGGGACTCTCAAGAGCCTTCTCCAGCACTACAGTTCAAAAGCATCAATTCTTCAGCACTCAGCCTTCTTTTTTTCTTTTTTTTTTTAAATTTATTTTAATTGGAGGCAAATTACTTCACAATATTGTGGTGGTTTTTGCCATACATTCACATGAATCAGCCATGGGTGTACATGTGTTCCCCATCCTGAACTTCTCTCCCACCTCCCTCCATCCCATCCCTCAGGGTCATCCCAGTGCACCAGTCCTGAGCACCCTGTCTCATGCATCAAACCTGGACTGGCGATCTGTTTCACAGATGATAATATACATGTTTCAATGCTATTCTCTCAAATCATCCACGCTCGCCTTCTCCCACAGAGTCTAAAAGTCTGTTCTTTACATCTGTGTCTCTTTTGCTGTCTCACATACAGGGTTATCGTTACTATCTTTCTAAATTCCATATATACACGTTAGTATACTGTATTGGTGTTTTTCTTTCTGACTTACTTCGTTCTGTATAATCGGCTCCAGTTTCATCCACCTCATTAGAACTGATTCAAATGTATTCTTTTTAATGGCTGAGTAATATTCCATGGTGTATATGTACCACAGCTTTCTTATCCATTTGTCTGCTGATGGACATCTAGGTTGCTTCCATGTCCTGGCTATTGTAAACAGCACTCAGCCTTCTTTATGGTCCAACTCTCACATCCATACATGATTACTGGAATATGACCACACCCACACATGACTACTGGTATATGATAATCATAGTTGCAGGAATATCAAAAGGAAGAGGAAAAGAAAAAACTAGTGATTTCTTAAGTAGGAGGATATGTTAGTCATTTGGTTGCAAGCGACAGAACTTAAGGCATCTGGTACTAGGCACAAAAAGAAATTTGTTCATCACATCACTAGAACACGCAGGGGAGAAATGGCTACAGGCACCTGGGCTTCCCTGACAGCTCAGTTGTAAAGAATCCACCTGCAACGCAGGAGACCCCAGGTTTATTTCTGAGTCAGGAAGATCTGCTGGAGAAGGGATAGACTATCTGCTCCAGTATTCTGAGGCTTCCCTTGTGGCTCAGCTGGTAAAGAATCTGGCTGCAATGCAGGAAACCTGNCTGGGCTTCCCTGACAGCTCAGTTGTAAAGAATCCACCTGCAACGCAGGAGACCCCAGGTTTATTTCTGAGTCAGGAAGATCTGCTGGAGAAGGGATAGACTATCTGCTCCAGTATTCTGAGGCTTCCCTTGTGGCTCAGCTGGTAAAGAATCTGGCTGCAATGCAGGAAACCTGGGTTTGATTCCTGGGTTGGGAAGATCCCCTGGAGAAGGGAAAGGCTACCCACTCCAGGATTCTGGCCTGGAGAATTCCATAGACTATATAGTCCATGGGGTCGCAAAGAGCTGGACACAACTGAGCGACTTTCACTCACCTGATCTAAGCACCAAGTGATGCTGGCAGATTTTGCTTCCCCTTTCCTCATCCTTTCCTCTCCCTCATATTTTAGCTCTGTTGTTCTCAATGTTTCTCTCTCGTTGTGTGTCAGGCAACGTGGCTGCCAGCTGTCCAGGACGGGATTGTTGAATTTAGCACCCCTGAGAGGAAGGTAGCAGCTTCTTGCAGAGAAGACAAGGATGAGTCTGAGCACACAATCAGCCAGCTTGGTGCTAATATTAGGAAGCAGCTTAACCTCTCTGAAATATACCATTTCTATACTCTTGAAAGTTTTGTGGATTGAGATGAACGTTGGATGTAAAGTTCAGAACACAGTACCAAGCATAAGGCAGGCGTCCAATAAATGGTAGTTCAAATCACAGGAGAGAGTTGGAAGGTAGTGCACTTTGGAGGGCAAAGTGGTGGATTTGGTGGTGTTAGTAATGGCTGAGGTGCCCATGGGGGACTTAGAAAGGAGTGTCTAGCAGGCAACGAGGGACAAGGATCTAGAACTTGGGCAACGTTTTTGAGAGGTGGTGGTTAGCATCAGAGGAGTTGTTACAGATTTTAAGGCCTCTTTGTTTTGCCAAACAAACCCCAGCTCCTCATAGTTACAGATGAGGATTTTGTACTGGGACGAGCTGACTGCAGTAGGGGTGCCCTGGAGGTGGGTTGGAAGAATTTCTGACTGGGGAAGCTTCTGCCAAAACAGGATTGTGTTCTTCAATTGTTCTCTCAGGAGATTCTGCCCTAGAGCGTGAGTTGTTCCTTTTTCCTGTTGCTATTTTTATCCATTGGATAGTATGGGGTTTCCTAAGCTCTCACTTCATTTCTTTGTTTAAAAAAAATTCACTCCATTCTTATTTCCAAGTGGTATGTGAGGTCACACAGGGGAACGTTACACACAGCAATGTGACAGATCAAGATAATTCCTTATGGAATATCTATCTGCAGGGTTCTGGAGGAATCTGTGATCTTCAGAGGGGACAGTCAGCCCCTGACACTCACTGGGAGAATGCAGGACAGAGAAGACAACCATGGATATAAATGATTGTAATGTCTTGTTTATGATGTAAGCTGCTGATTCCAAGGAGTCATTTGTAGACTTTGCATACTTTGATGACCATAAGGTATGTACAATGATTCTGGTAGGAAGGTCGTGGCATTCCTGGTTTTAAAATAGCAGGAAAACTGGGATGGAAAGTTACGGTGATTCAGGTTCTTATCTCAACACTTCAAGTAACTAGAAGTTTTACCTTGGACAAGTTACTACTTTTCTTTATCTATAAAATGAGATGTTTGGATTCCATAGTTCCATAGTTCTGTGAATCATTAGTAAATGTGGATAACCTAGGTGATTTAAAATGTGGAATCGGAGAAACACCACCATAAGAAGATGAAGTTCAGCCTCTGTCTGGGAAGCGCAAAGACGTTTATAACTTCCACTGCTATGGCACCTCTATTCTTGAATTTCATGTAGCTATTCCTTTGTTTATCTAAGAAGAATGATTTTGCAATAACCCTCTTTTTGGACAGGATCAAAGTTCAACTCAGGAAATCCCAGAGATTGGCTATTAATTTGCTTTCTATTTTTAACCATGCTTCACTCCAGAGAACAATATTTTCTTCTGTGTTTCAATGGAGCTATAGAAACAGAATTTAGCAGTGAAACACACTTTTCCAAAACCCCACACTGCCCTAATGAGCACCTACCCTGCAGGCATGACCAAGTTCAAAATGTGGAACTCTGAGAGTGTAAAATTTTCATCTGTGGTGAATTATTGCTGTATGTATCCAAATTCCTGAAGTCAGATGGTTTGTGTTAGGACATTACATTGTTTCATGTCCAGTAAATATTTGTATGCGCGTCCCCTGAATGTGTGGAGCAAACAGAATGATTTCCAACTTCCTGTAAATTGAGCTTATTTTGAATTTGAAAATGCTTACAGAGGAGAAAAAGCATCCAGGCAAATGACAAGGTTCAGTTTGTGTTCACCTTCCCAAGGATTTACTGGAGAAAAGCTGAGAGCATAAGGTGTAGGGTCTGGATATGAAACTAAAGAGTCCTTGCTTGGGCAAAATTTTCATTAGCTTCAGTCTATTCCCTTATTGGAATGTGAAAATAACTTTTGAGCAAAGTCCAGCCCAATTTTATTAGTTTGGCAGACCATTTGACTCTAATGAAAAATGAACAAAATGTGCACTTTTTAACATACAAGACATTTTACCACTAGACCATGGATTTCTTTGGAAAATTTATATTTCTTGCATGAGATACATCTTATGAACTTGGGAGCTCTCACAGGCTCAAATATAGAATTTGTAGTTGCTCACCTTATATCTATTGATATTATTGTAGGGCTTCTCAAACCTTTTTTGGGGGGAGGTCATCATTAAATGCTTCTTACAGATTTTAATTGAAAAGTTTAAGAGAAAGCCATGATTTCCAGGGAATTATAAAGTAAACATTTAAAAACATTATAAAAAGTTAAGTAGGAATTTAGAGTAATTAGGGGTGAACTTGAAGAGCAAGGGAATGAAGAACTAGTCACTTACATAGCAATAAGAAGAAAAGTAGAAAATGAGAAGCTTCTCTGTGGCCTTAAGTTTCATTGAGAACAGCGCTGCAGTGGGTACTTGCTGCTGCTGCTGCTGCTAAGTCGCTTCAGTCGTGTCTGACTCTGTGCGACCCCAGAGATGGCAGCCTACCAGGCTCCCCCGTCCCTGGGATTCTCCAGGCAAGAACACTGGAGTTGGTTGCCATTTTCTTCTCCAATGCATGAAAGTGAAAAGTGAAAGGAAGTCGCTCAGTCGTGTCCGACTCTTTGCGACCCCATGGACTGCATGCAGCCCACCAGGCTCCTCCATCCATGGGATTTTTCCAGGCAAGAGTAATGGAGTGGGGTGCCATTGCTTTCTCTGCAGTGGGTGCTTAGGTCTGAAAAAACAAGTTTTATTTGATCATAAGGCACTAAGTTTAAACTTTTAGCTGGAGCTCCAACTGGCCCTAAATTAATAGGAGTTTGTTACCCTGTGTGCTAGTGTGTATGTCAAGGGGTGGGGGAGTAGAGGGAAGCTTTGGGAAGATGTACATACAAGGAACTAATTAGAATGCAAAATAGTGGAAATCTGCTAACTGAGTGACAAACGTATTGATGAGAGGCAGAGGGAGGAGTTTATAATGGTTTGGGCTTAAGCAATTGAGGAAGTTTCCATAGGGAAGTGCAATATATCAGGGCCTTGAAGAATGAGTGGTTTTTGATAAAT
Source organism: Neotragus moschatus (assembly GCA_006410615.1). Lineage (NCBI taxonomy): Eukaryota > Metazoa > Chordata > Mammalia > Artiodactyla > Bovidae > Neotragus > Neotragus moschatus. The sequence continues at coordinate 3,095,823 of SJYA01002726.1, read as the reverse complement.
ACAGGCAAATTAACAATAGCAATGACAGAAACTAAACTCTTTTCAGTATATCATCTCTTAAATCTCACAAAAGCTCTAAGAGGTACATTTAATTATTGTCCCTATTTATAAGTGAAGAAATTGAGGTAGATATAACTTGACCAATATCACACTTGAATGCAAGTGCACTTGAATTCAAACATTTTACATCAAGCAAATGTGCTTTTTTAAAAAGAGAAGGGTCGATTGGGAACTCATCTACACCTGAGATGGAAAAAAATAAAAAAATTAAAAAATAAATAAAAAGAGAAGGGCAGCTGATTATACAGAGTGAAGTAAGCCAGAAAGAAAAGCACCAATACAGTATACTAACACATATATATGGAATTTAGAAACGTGGTAATGATAACCCTGTATGCGAGACAGCAAAAGAGACACAGATGTATAGAACGGACTTTTGGACTTTGAGGGAGAGGGAGAGGGTGGGATGATTTGGGAGAATGGCACTGAAACATGTATACTATCATGTAAGAAACGAATCCCCAGTCTATGTTTGATACGGGATACAGGATGCTTGGGACTGGTGCACGGGGATGATCCAGGGAGTTGATGTGGGATGGGAGGTTGGGGGGGGGGAGTTCAAGATTGGGAACTCATGTACACCTGAGACAGAAAAAAACAATGTATAAAAATAAATAAATGAAAAAAAAATAAAAAAAATAAAAAGAGAAGGGCAGTCTTGAAGGAGGAGATGCCTTGAGCTAATAATAAATGAGTGGATTTTGGAGAAATTGCAAGGCTCTGTGTAGCCTAAGTATGGGATGTTTAGGGAAACAAAGACGAGTTAGATGGCAGAGCCTTGAATAGCATTTCAAGGATTTTTTTCTTCCAGGCAGTGGGGAGACATTATGGGTTTTTGTGTAGAGGGGCAATGTGATTTGATTAGCAATTTTAGATAAGCCTGGAGGTGGCCTGAAGCATGGGTAGAAAAGGGACAGATTAGAGGTCAGGGGAACAGTTGCCAAGCAACTGTGGTGCTGTGATGACAGATGAAAACCAAGGTGAGGTTATTGGGAACCGGTAGGGGAAGATGTGAGAGACATTGTGGAAAGTGGAACTGGCTGGATACTGTAAATGCTTGTGTCTCAGAGTGAGGAGAGTTTTAGTTTCTACTATTTGGAATATTTGTTGTTGTTTAGTTGTTTGGTTGTTCAGTGTCTGACTCTTTGAGACCCCGTGGACTGCAGCACGCCAGGCTTCTCTCTCCTTCACCATTTCCTGGAGTTTAATCAAACTCATGTCCATTGAGTCAGTGCTGCCATCCAACCATCTCATCCTCTGTTGTCCCTTTCTCCTCCTGCCTTCAGTCTTTCCTAGTATCAGAGTCCTTTCCAATAAGTCAGCTCTTCATATCAGGTGGCCAAAGTGTTGGAACTTCAGCTTCAGTCAACAGTCCTTCCAGTGAATATTTAGGGTTGATTTCCTTTAGGGTTGACTGGCTTGATCTCTTTGCAGTCCAAGGGACTCTCAAGAGTTTTCTCCAACACCACAGTTTGAAGGCATCAATTCTTCGGTCCTCAGTCTTCTTTATGGTCCAGCTCTCACATTCATACATGACTACTGGAGAAACCATAGCTTTGACTAGACAGACCTTTGTCAGTAATGTAATATCTCTGTTTTTTAATATGCTGTCTAGGTTGGTCAGAGCTTTTCTTCCAAGGAGCAAGCATCTTTTAATTTCATGGTTGCAGTCATCATCTGCAGTGATTTTGGAGCCCCCAAAATAAAGTCTGTCACTGTTTCCATTGTTTCCCCATCTATTTGCCATGAAGAGATGGGACTGGATGCCATGATCTTAGTTTTCTGAATGCTGAGTTTTAAGCCAGCTTTTTCACTTTCATCAAGAGGCTCTTTAGTTCCTCTTCACTTTCTGCCATAAGGGTGGTGTCATCTGCATATCTGAGGTTGTTGATATTTCTCCCAGCAATCTTGATTCCAGCTTGTGCTTCATCCAGCCTGGCATTTTGCATGATGTATGCTTCATATAAATTAAATAAGTGGGATGACAATATGTAACCTTGAGGTACTCCTTTCTCAATTTTGAACCAGAATATAGTGATGCATTTGATGCGATTGATCTAAGAAGTTCAGCAACAAGAACCTAAGAGGAAGACTGTGCATTAGCTTAGAAGCATGTTGAATTTGAGGGGCCATGTAATATCCAGATAGAAATGTCTAGTGGGAATATGGAAAATCTTTGTCCAGGGCAAGGTAAGAAGATTGGGCAGGCACAACATAGACGTAGGAGCTGAAATCTTGGAACAGAAGTAGGATAAAAGAGAGGAAGACATAGGCTAAATCTCTAAAGAATATTCCATTTTGAAGAAGTAGGTGTATGAATAGTGTGCGTTAGTGACTTAGTCGTGTCCAACTCTTTGTGACCCCATGGACTGTAGCCCACCAAGCTCCTCTGTCCATGGGATTCTCCAGGCAAAAATACTGGAGTGGGTGCCATTTCCTTCTCAGGGCATCTTCCCAACCGAGGTGTCAAACCTGGGTCTCTTACATTGCAGGCAGATTCTTTACCATCTGAGTCACCGGGGAAGCTGCACCATGATGAACAGAAATCAGTAGAAAAAGACTTAAAATACATGGTCAAGAAAGGCTTTCTCCAGATTATCCTGAATTCCAAAGGAGAGAGTTTCAGAAGGGAGAAAGCATCATGAATGAGAGCCAGGTGTATAGAATACATTCTGAGAAAAGACCGTTGGATCAAAACAGTGTTTCTCAAATCTCGTTGTGTCAGGGCACCTTTCCTCTTAAAAATTATTAAGGATGTCGTCTTGGTCATCTTGGGCTGCTATCACAAAATTCCATCAACTTGGCGACTTAAACCATCGTAAAACTGTTTCTCACATTTCTGGAGGCTGTGAAATCCTAGACCAAGATGCCAGCACATTTAGTTCCTGTTCTTGTAGACAGACTCCTTCCATCTGGGTCCTCACATGGCAGAGAGAAAGAGGGTTCTGCACCCTCTTCCCTCTCTTATAGGGACACTAATCCCATCATAGGGACTCTACCTTCATGATCCCATTTAAATTTAATTACTTCCCACAGGCACCACTTCCAATACCATCACATCAAGAGTTAGGGCATCAGCATACAGATCTGGGGGTATATAACAGAACCCCAAAATTTCATTTATGTGGGTTTTATCTATTGATATTTAACTATATTCGAAATGAAAATGGAGAAAAAAACTGAAGTAATTACATAAAAAATAATAAGAACTCATTGCATGTTGCTGCAAAATAAATATGAAAAGCAACTCTATTTTACAAAGCAAAATTAAGGAGAGAAATGGTATCCTTTTCCATATTTTGCACATCTCTTTTGTATCTGGGTTAATAAAAGACAAATGGCTTTTCAGAACTGCTTCTGCGTTCAATCTGTTGCCATGTTACATGTTATGGAACCTCTGGAAAATGCAACTGTATGCTCAAAAGGGAATGAGGCTGACAAAGCACCCACCATCTTGTCTAGTTAACCTTCTGCATCTCCAACCCAATAGTTCTATTTCAGGGTCTTGTTTGTTTCCCTGGTTGGATTGCATGCAATTTGTAATTATTTCATTTACTTTCCCCGAGTTTGTTTGCTTTTGTTTAGCTGGCCCTCTTTAACTGTAAATTCCACAAGGGGAGGGACTGCATCATAGATCTGCCTTGTCCATCACCATTTCACAGTGACTCCCCTTCAGTATATGCTCAGTATAAAATGATCGAGTGAATGAAATAAATGGACTAAAGCAAATACAGCTAAGGGAAAGTTGAGTATACCAGCTGGTGAGGGTCAGTGAGGAGGTTAGGAGAAGCCACAGGGGTGTTGAGAGAGGATTTTCCTGATGTTGTAGGATGGACAACAAGAATCCATCGCTGGACACAAAGTCCTGATGCCCCTCCGTTCATGCTGTGTCTAAGTCTGTGTAAGGAGAGCACCAGGAGGGGAGGGCAGAGTCGCAGAGGCATGGCGGAGTGTTCCTGGTGAGAGAGCCTTTCTCTCCCCTCCTTGTGATGGTGGATGAGCTGGGGGCTGTTCCAACCGCCCTCCTAGGTCCAAGGAAACCACTCAGATCTCAGTGTGTGTGTAAGAAAGGCAGATCGGCCTCCGGCTCCCTGAGTGGATGCTTGCTTAGGAGCAACTTGCAGCCGCCATCAACACAGAGGAGAGTGTGCTGAGCAGGCTTGGGGGAGAGCATGCCCTGTGTCCCCAGGTGAAAGGAAGGAGTGTTCTTGAATCTGGGACCGATGCTGCTTCTCATTTGGAGACTTCTGAGTCTGATAGCCCCGTGAAAGGAGTCTGGACAGGCACGATGAGAAGGAACTGGGGCATAATTTCTTGGGGGAAAGGGAAAAATGGGAGAGGAATGCTTCTCACCACTCTGAGCTCTGCAGAGGCTTCCAGAGGGACGCTGGTGATTCATGTAACTCCACAGGAAGGAGCACAGAGGTTCAAGAGTCAGCTGCACAGCCAGCTAAGAGGAGGAACCACCTGACTGTTGTGAGAAGGGGCTGGGGTGAAGCTGAACAGTGCCTGAGAGAAGCACACATATGCATACACAGACACACAGACACACACACACATTTGCAAACACACACACATACATACACACATCACACACGCACATATGCACACACACATACACACACACACACATTGTCTTGATCAAAAGCACCATACCAGTAGATGAAACCACACTGAAGTGGAGCAGAATGGGGGCACTGGTCTCCACCAGCAGGCTGTCGGCTGAGGTGAGCTTTCCTCCCTGCGCCTCCTAGCCCTGAGCTCTGAAGGGACTGGCTTCAGAAGGGAGAGGTGGGCAGGGATGAGATGACTTCCCCCATCCCTCCCAAGGGGACTTGAGGGAGAGGGGGAGCAAAGGGACTGAGCTCACCTTCTTCTTGACCAAGTTCCTGAACCCTGATATGGAGAAGGTTTTGAATCCACTGTGGGACTGGAGTTTTAAACAGAGTTGGACTTTCAATGATTTCAAGTGAACAAAAAAAGGTGGCACATATGAAATGTGAAGTGTGGTTGAATGCAGGAACTGAAGAAAAAGAAAACTGTTTTGTGTTAGTTTCTAGTTGAATTAAGATGCCTTAATGATTCACTTATAATTTGTTCACTTTCAGGTTGTATGGGCTTCTATGTGCCCTGTGGGCAGGGAAAATCCATGTTTTAATACTCTTGCTTCTTGGCATCAGTTAGTGGTGCCTTTCATGTAATGGAAAACCTGTAGGTACTTGTTATATGTAGTGCCCATTTCTGTTCCAGGAAGCCAAGAACACAGTAGGCTCGGTGGGAGGGTAGTATGTATTCCTTTAGCCTTGACCTTCCTTAATAGCAGACCCATGCGTGACACAGTGAAAGGCAAACAGGCCTGATGACCAGTTCCCTATTAGTTTTATTCTTTATGCTTTTGAATATTTTCTTCTTCTGATGTAACAGTAAGAATAATCAGGTCAAAGAGGACAAGCAAGTGAGGTCAAGTTGGGAAACACACACATGCCTGCTCATAGCACCATATTTTAAGAAAAGAAACTTATCAGGAAGATGGAAAGGCAAGTGGAGCGAGTGGGTGTAGAGTGGACTATTGACTGAGAAAGTCAGTGCTTGTTCTGTCTCTTTAGGTGTAAAATGGGGACTATACTGTCCTTTTCATGAATTTTACTGTAGAATTATACTACATGTTTAGTAACCCAGAGGCTGTATTTATGATAAACTTGGCAGTGATAGTTTTAAAAATAGCCTTCCTGTTGCTGGAAATCATCACAGACATGTTTAGATAAGAAGGGCTACAAATGGTCCGGTAAACAGCTTTTCATTGTGATATTTCCAAATCTCATGACCGATTAGGGAGGACTGATGTAATCTAACAGCTTCCTCTGAGCTCCAGACCCCACAGAAAGATAAGTTCATAGTAGAGTGGAAGAGTACTTAACCCCCTGGCTGAGGACAGGGGCTGAAGTGTTGCATTTTGGAGATATATTGACTGTGGCATAATGGGGGAAAAGGACTGTGACCAGATCTCTCCTTCATTTTCTGCTTTCAGCACTAGAAGACTTGATACCAGCTTGGTTCATGCCTGAGTGAGGCAGACCCGGATAGTGGCGTCCTTTAAATCGAGCCAGAATTTAAAGTAAAGGCAAGAGAAGATATCATCGACTAGAAGCTACTTCATTTAGGACTAGGGTGATCAGATAAAATAAAGATTCTTAGGAAAACTGGAACTTCAGGTAGACACCCAAAAAAATGTTTAGTATAAGTATGTCCCAGACAACATTTAGGACATACTTATACTAAAAAATGTTTATCTGAATTTAAATTGAACTGAATATCCTGTGTTTTTATTTGACAAATCTGACAACTCTACTTGGGAGTGAGTCTCATCAGTGAGAAGCTGTTTTTCTCTTTTCTTAATTCAAACCAGGATCTGGTCGAAAGTAACAGGAAAACTAACTTCAAAGATTTGGGTTGGTCCTGAAGAATTTCTGTGTGTACCAAGCCAAGAACAGGCAAGTTTGCAGAAAGAGGGTGCCCTTGATTTTGCTTTTATAGATGTAATTTTTTGTTGTCATAAATATACATAACATAAACTTTACCGTTTTACCCATTTTAAGTACACAATCCATTGGTATCACATGCATTCACATTATTGTACAACTATCATCACTATCCACCCCCAGAACTTTTCTTTCAACCCCGGCTAAAGCTCTGCACTCATTCAACAACAATGCTGTTTTCCAACCCCCCATCCCCACCCCACCATCTCTGGCAACCACCATTCTACTTTCATCTCTCAGTGTGAGTATTTCAGAGACCTCATATAACTGGAATAATATAATATTTGTCTTGTGTCTGACTTTATTTTATTTAGTGTAATGTCTTCAGGGTTCATCCGTGTTGTAGTGTGCATCCTTTTTAAGCTGAGTAGTATTCCATTGTGTGCATATAGCAGATTTTATTTATCCAGTCATCTGCCAATGGACAGTTAGGTTATCTCCATATTTTAGCTATTGTCACTCTGCTATGAACTTTGGTGTGCAAATATCTGTTCAAGTCCCTGCTTTCAATATTTTGAGCATCTCCCGAGAAGTGGCATTGCTGGCCCATGGAGTAGTTTTGTCTTTAATTTTCTGAGGAATCCCCATGCTGTCTTCTATAACAGTTGCACCATCTTAGATGCCCACTAGCCGTGTGTGGGAGAAGGAAATGGCAGCCCACTCCAGAACTCTTGCCTAGAGAATTCCAGGGACAGAGGAGCCTGGTGGGCTGCCATTTATGGGGTCACACTGAGCCGGACACGACTGAAGCAACTTAGCAGCAGCAGCAGCAGCAGCTGTGTGTGAGGGTCTAATTTCCCCACATTCCTGCCAATTCTTTTCTTTCTCTCCTCTCCCTCCTTCTCCCCGTTTTCCTCCTCTTTCTCCTTTTGCTAATAGCTGTCTTGATGGGTGTGTGTAGATGTAATTTTTTTCCCCACTATGCAACCCACTTCAGTACCCACAGCCTGGGGGCACAGAGGCCAGGCAAATAATTTGAGGTCATACTGTGCTCTGACTTTGGGCGCTTTGAGATAGACATAATTTTTAAGGATGGTTTGTTATTTCTCCTATTTGTTTAAACAAGAATAGTTCTTTCTTTCTTGTTCTGGAGTCACAGTGACTTTTGCCACTGACATAAAATTATATATTTATTGCACAAGATAGGTCTAAATGTTTGGGTACAGATTTCCCAGTGGGGCTTTTAAATTAGCCCTGGAAGTCCTATTTAAAGAGGAGTTCTAGAAACATTTCAAACAATGATATTATAGCAGGACATGACATGGATTTCTTTAAGCAAGTTCTGGTTTGTTTGCTGAAACACAGGCTCACACTCAAATATAATGATTTTGTAGTCATATCTCATAGACCCATACTGAGGGGTCTGGATAGAATCTGGGAATCTGGACCTAGACTCTTTCCCTAGATATTATTTCTCAAGATATTCTGAATTTTCAGTAATAACATCCAGGATGGCAGTCAGACAAGGAGTGAGCTGAATTCAAGATTGAGATGGAATTTGCTTCTCTTAAGTCTAATTATTAACCACCTTTCAGAAAATAGAGGGTGACTATTCCTATGGCAACAAGAGCCTTAAAGCAAGAAAGCGTTCACTGCCTGACATTTTTAGCCAACTCTTTACTGATCCAGTTTGCTGGGGAGGAACCAAGACTCAGGGTCAAATGTAACCCCTCAGCAGAGATCTTCACCTCATAGCTCTCCTTTCCCCATAGTTCTTCAAAAGATATAAATCTGGGGCTGGCTATGTTGCTTGTCCTCCAGACCATTTCCCCAACATCCTGGTTGTGTGTGTTTCTGTATCTATTCATATTCTATCTGCCTTACTCATTTCTCTGCAAATCCAGATTCATTTTCTTCACAGTTGTCAACGAATCATTCAAAATGTACTTTTAGCTCAGAACTGAATAATGCCTTAGGAATAAAGCAGATTCTGTTGTTAAATGTCTCCTGAGCAGGACTTTTGGATTGCTTGTTAAGTGCAGGCCACATTTTCTTAGTTGTTTTTCTTTTAACAATGTTTTTCATGGATGTACTCTTCCGAATTTGTTAGTTTTGTTTTCATTGGTACTAATAGCACTTCTAATGGTTGTTTCTTTACTTATAAGTGAACAATCTGAGTGGCCTGCTTGCATGTTCCCCAGTTCCACATACCATGTGATTTTTAGTTCCTTCAGGCTTACTCAGTCAATGTAGTCTTAAATTACATGTGAGGTTGGACTCATCATTTGCTTTTACTGTGAATGCCACAAACAGATAATGATATGAGTAATTGAACACGCAGCATACATGGACATGTTTTTACTGTTGAATCAAGCAGACTTTATGCCTGAATTAATCTTCTGTTTCAGGGCTAGGCCTAGCAGGCCCTCACTCAGTAAGTACTGTCAATGGTGCAGGGCCATCATAAATGATTGTCAGTGACCCTGTGTTTATCCAGAAAAGTCAATCATGAGTTTTTTTTTCCTGAAACCATGTACATATGAAAGTTGATGTGTGCAAAATGAAATGCATGTAACATCTTTCTCTCTTTCCCTTTCTCCCTGCCTTCCATAACACATACATGCTCCAGAAGCACTTTCTTTTCTGATAAAGGCAAAGACCTTGAGTTCGACTTTTCAGATGCCGGGGTTTTTTCTTGACCAGAGGAGTAGAAAAGAAAGCCTAAACCCTAATCTTGTGTCCAGTTGAGGGATGGGAACATATCACACAGTGTCTCCCCTCACCTCCATTCTAAACTCTCATGGTTTTGTCTCAAAGACAAGACTGAAATTTTAAAGTGAACAGAATGGAATCTTAAAACACAGACATAAATCCATTTTAATGACTGTATGTGATGGAAATCAGCCCGGAGTATCATTTCAGGAACCTACTGACCAGCAGGAGATGGTTTGACAATGAAGTTGGTAGGAGTTGCTGGAAACAGATTGTATCATGTTTACATCTAGAACATTGAGACTGTTTACCAATTTCTTTACATTTCTTTTTCTGGGTTCACCGTCCCACACCTGAAAAGTCTCTTAGTGGAACATCTGGTTATCTGTTATTGGCCCACCAGCCCTGAACGACTCACCCCCGTGCTCACAGAACACTGAGCCATGGAAACGCTGTGATAAAGCATTGCTGATAACAGCCTCCGATTCTGAGAAACAAATCTCAACTTATTATGCTTGCCAAGCAAGAGAGCCCTGACTTTAGGAGTGTAGGCTCCCCAGGTAGTGTTGAGCAGAGCTTATATATGTTGCTAGGAAAGCACAGATGATTCCAATTAGCAGAAGTGGCGACAAGAATACTGCCTGACTCCTAGACCAGAGCGGGGCTGCCTTAACACACTCAGCATTCCATCTGTCTTAGGTTAAAACGGGTTTATTTTGGCCTGGAAGTTCCTGATTTGATTTCAAACAGTAAGGTTTCTCAGTACGATATCCTTGATCCTGACGTGATTTAAAGAACAAGATTCGTAAGGTTATGTCCTACATGTTTGCTGGCAGAGCTGTTCTGTTGTTTTATTCAGTGGGGGTTGGTGTGCAGGAAAGGCAGAGGGAGCCAGCAGCCGTGGGTGGTGGTAGAAAGTAGAGGAAAACGTGTTGAAAATAGATCCTGGATCCTGGCCACATAGAAGTGCTTGTGCAGGAGGGCAGAGGGGGGAGGCCTGTTCTACCTGAGCACAGGGACTGTCTGTTGGACCTGCACTGCAATCCTCAGGCTTAGCCGGGTACCCCGCACAGAGCCGGTACTCTAAATATTTGCTGAATGAATCCATGGTGGAGGAAGATGAAGAAAACAGCTCTAGGAGAACAGTTTCAGACAGTCTCCCTGAGACTGTGGCTGGGGGAAGTAGATGAGCACTCGGGGTCCCTGGCCCCCAGTAATTCCAGGGGCAAATCCACTGCCCCTTTGCCTCCAGCGCAGTCTCACCAAGTGGGGACTGAGAGCAGGTCCAGCTTGACTCTCATGATGGAGTAGGGGTGAGGAGAGAGGCCAACTCCCCAGGGGGTTGGTAGAAAATGAGTGAAAACAACCCCCTCCTCTCTTTCAGAGCTGCAGTGAGACAGTTCTCTTTTCAAGCAGAAAATGGGCCAAATGACTTCTTTGACCTCATGGCTTGTTGTAGTACGCTAAAGTATTATAGAAGTGTGCTACCTAGAAATGAATCTTTCCCCTTCATCCCTGCTTTAATCCCACTCCCCTTCCCATGAATCACTGCTGCTACAGTTTGGTATAAATGCACCTACACAGTTCCCTGAGCAGGCAGGCTTGGACACCCATGCAGAAGCAAAGACGTGCACAGTGACATACCTGCAGAATCAGAATGGATATATAAATGGGACTTTGCTATCATACTGCCATTGATTGGAAGCTGCAGCACACTGGTCCTGGTTCCCTTCTTTAGTGGAACCTTCCCCTGGGTTTCTTAATGGGGCTCTCTGTGGATTTTCTGGGGAGAGCAACTTAAATGACTTCTTTATTTTCACTGGAATGCTCAGGAGAGCAGTGTAGGGGCATCAGAAATGTCACTGAAAGGGGGAGCTATTGATGTGCATTTAGCTGAAATGAAGTGCAGAGTTTTTGATTTGAGTAGTTTGTAGTATAGCAAGTTTAAGAATTTGGGTTCCAAACAAATTTATGATTACCAGTGGGGGAAGGATGAGGGGAAGGGATAGTTAGGGAGTTTGGGATGGACATGTACACACTGCTGTATTTAAGATGGATAACCAACAAGGACCTACTGTATAGCACTGGGAACCCTGCTCACTATTACATGTCAGTCTTGTTGGGACGGGAGTTTAGGGGAGAATGGATGCATGTATATAGGGCTGAGTCCCTTCGCTGTTGAAACTATCACAGGATTGTTAATTGGCTACACTCCAATATAAAATAAAAAGTTACAAAAAAAGAATTTGGGTCTCCAAAATTTGATTTGAAATAAGGGTTTCACACTAATTAACTGTATGACCTTGGGAAAATTACTCAACCATTTAAAACCTAGTTTATCTCATTGCGAAAGAAGAATATAATTGTCCCTATCGTGTAAGATGGTTTGGAGGACTTAACTGGCTTGCAAAATGCTTATCACATTGAAGGCATATGGTTGATGACTCAGTTGAGTTAGACTTTATCATATTTCCAGCATCACTTTTGAACACTCATATTTCTTGTCCATCTGAAAACTACTTTTCTAAAGATTTGACTTGCCTTTATTTTTAATTCTGGGCTCATGCCTGTTTTCTTTTCAATCTATCGTATCTGCCTTAGCACACCAAGCCTCCTACACAGCATTTTGGAATTGAATAAAGAAGAAATCCAAGTGTTTCACTCAAAGCTTCTGGGGTGTCCCTTAGATTGAATTATGGCTGATCATTTCTTGTCTTTTTTTTTTTTTTAAATCATCATCTTTTGGTTCTTTAATGGCATAACTTTCCAACTGGTTTTTGGTGTCAAAGAATTAAGAGCTCCCTTGTGTTTGAACCCATGAAGATTTGGCTGCTTTTGTGTTAGCTAACTCTTGACTATCAGCCCACGGAGGATTGACATAGGTTAATTTGGTATTAATCGTACTATATCTTCATTGTCCATCAGTTTCACTGATTGATCTATTTATTGTTGAACATCACAGTGTGCCAGGAATTTTACTATGTTTCAGGGATGTGGTGTGGGTGCAATGGAGATGGTCCCTCCTTTCATGGAGCATAGGGTCTAGCAGGGACTGGACACATTAATGATGAGTCACGAATGTAGTAGTGCCCTGAGGGGGCTGCAGAAGGCTCCGGGGTCTCCTAAACTAGCCTGAGAGAGAGGGGCTTAGGAGGGCCTCCCTTGAAGGAAGTGATACTGATGTGAGATCTGATAAAGTGGCTCCAGTGAGAAGCAGGTGAACATTCCAGGAGAAACAGCACCGTATTCTAAGACCTGGATACGGGAAAAATCTTGCAGCATTTGAGGAACTGGAGTAAAACTGATGATTGGAGAGGAAAGAGCAAGGGTCTTGAGCGCTGCGGTGGGACTTCAACCTTATGAAGGATTCATTCTTTTTAGGAGCTTCTTTGATGTCTCTCTGATGTTAAGTGGTTACATAGTCTAGACAGTTGCAAAGTTCAGCGATGATAGTGTATTTGGAACCTCATCAAACAGCAATATTTTATTATTCTTTGGTGATTAATGAAATCTTGTCCCTGACCCAGTAAACAGATTCTTAGCACAATGTGTTTTAAATCAAGTCAAGAAGACAAAAGTACAAGTGCTAGTGAATATCTCAAGTTAATCCATAGAAGAACGTGGAGATAGAACATGTTTCGTTTGTTTGAGCAGTCTCATCTGCTCTTTGTTAGTTGTCCTGTCTCTTCCACTTTCAACTTTTCCAGTTTTGTCTAAATGTTGTCAAATAGAGCAAACCAAATGTCCAGCAATAGATACTGCTTCAAAGCTGTGGAACTCATGGCAACCTCAGTGCTTCAGTAGTTAAACTTTTCCTTTCAATTCCTGTAGTTATAATTATCTCTAGTGTCAGCAAGGGTGGTGAGGAGTCACAGTTTCCAAGACCCAACTCTCAAGGAGTGTGAAACTAGGATACTACATAAAAAGGGATTCTAGACTTATATATATATATATATATATATATATATATATACACATACATACACACACACAGTTTTTTTTTTTACAGCTGCAGAAATCAGTTTATTCTATATGTGAAAAAGGAAAATTACCAGTAAGAGATAATAATTATCTCTTGACAAAAATTTATATTGTTTGTGCTTATCCCTTCTAGGGGATGAGGACTCTATCTTTGGACTTTTAGAAGAGTGGGCAAACAGATTAGACTTTCTGTGGAAGTGTTATAATAATTAGCACCTTTAAATTCAGAACCTTTTGCTCCTGATACCCATCTAAGAAGTACTTCCACAAGAGGGGCTTCAAGTCTGCCTGCTCTGGAATTATCCATAACGCTTAATTAGAAAATAAGATTTCCTGACCCCACAATGAAACAGGAGTCTCACAAGAGTCAGACATGACTTAGTGACCAAACTGCCAACCACCACCACCATATTTATAAAAATATAATACTCTATAGAATATCTGATATACATTTTTAATTTTAATCTACTCATCATACCTAAAGAGTTTTACCTATGGATTTTTTTGATCTTATTTCAAAAGCAGAACAATTTTTTATTTTCTAATTTTCCTTGTTATTATGGCTTGTATGGCTTCTTGGATACACCCATAACTTAAAAGTGAACATTTAATTTCAAAATACATGGGGTTTTAGAAGTATTCCTGATATTAATTTTTCATCTTATATTAATTTATCATTTAAATACTTTCTTCCCTGCAATCACCCTCTGTGTTTTTTTCAGTCTTCTGACTTTATTGAGGTTTTTCAATGGCTAAGTCAAAGATCTCTCTTGGTAAATGTCATATTGAACTTGAAAATATATGGGTTATTTTCAAATATCTTTTAATATTGATTTCTAACATAATTCCATAGTGGTAAGAGAACAGACTCTGCTGAATACCTTTAGATCATAAAATTTTCACACCTGTTTTACATCCCTGGATGTATTCCAGTGTTTCCTGATTTATAGTCTACGGTAACTTGAATAGAAGTTGTATCCTGAGGTTGTATGAAAACTGAATAAGTCTTAATTATGTTGAATTCATTTCACAGTGCTTTTCAGGTCTACAATATCCTACTTTCCTGTCTATTCATCCTATTAAGTTTTGAGAGTTTGATATTGAAACTCCAGCTAAAAATCTTAATTTATCTACTTAAAAAACAATCGAAATCTATAGTGGAACTACTTGTAACTTTGTTCTGTTTTCCAAGTCTCCTGTAAATGTGTTATCATACTTTCATAATTTAAAAATAAAATAATAAAAGGAATAAAAACCAGAATTTTTTTTTTCTTAGCAAGAAAACTACTGGTTCCCAGTTGCCCAGTCCCACTTTTCTTAGGGAATAAAAATTCTCCTTCCAGCCCAGATTTCTCAGTGAATTTTCCAGTATGTGTATAGCTCTCACTCTAGATATTTCAAGACATTTGACAGCTTTGTAACTTGTGTATTTATAGGCTTCTTTTCCTAACATTTACACTATTTTGGAGGAGGGGTCAGATAGACACAGCCAGAAAGTTAAGTCCCTTGGACAGCAAGGAGATCCAACCAGTCAAGCCCAAAGGAAATCAGTCCTGAATATTCATTGGAAGGACTGATGCTGAAGCTCCAATACTTTGGCCATCTGATGCAAACAGCCGACTCATTGGAAAAGACCCTGATGAGGAGAAAGATTGAGGACAGGAGGAGAAGGAGGCAACAGAGGATGAAATGATTGGATGGTATCACTAACTCAATGGACGTGAGTTTGAGCAAACTCCAGGAGATGGTGAAGGACAGGGAAATCTGGCGTGCTGCAGTCTTTGGGACCACAGAGTCAAACATGACTGAGCAACTTAACAGCAAGAAAGTTTTGAGCAATGAGAAAACCTTCATTAAAGAAGTGAATTTTGGTCAAGGAAGGATTCTCAGAGCACAGCATATGCTTGGAAATCCAGAAAAGCATGCTCCCAGGACATGAGAAAGTGTTGAGATATTTAGAATAAAAATGAGTGATAGGCGATCCAAATAGATAGGAATGCAGTAGAGAGCCTAGATTTTGATGGGAAAGCAGAGGGATAATATATAAATAAAGAGTGAGAAAATGATTGTAGGAAAATGAGCTGGGAGAAAGCCCACTTTGGTTGAATTTAACATAGACCAGAGGGAAACATGGGCTTCCCTCAGAGCTAAGTTGGTAAAGAATCTGTCTGCATTGCAGGAGGCCTGGTTTCGATCCCTGGGTCTGGAAGTTCCTTTGGAGAAGGAAATGGCAACCCACTCCAGTATTCTTGCCTGGAATATCTCATGGACAGAGGAGCCTGGCAGGCTACAGTCCATGGGGTTGCAAGAGTCAGACATGACTTAGGGACTAAACCACCACCAGAGGGAAACATGGTGTGAAAAGTAGCATGACTGAATGATATCTTGTGTGGGGGTGGGGGACTAACAGAGGGAGGGTAGATTTCAGAGAGGGGAAGGGCCTTATTACAAGGTAAAAAAAAGATTCTTAATTAATAATGACTAGTGGGATTCTTAGTGTAGGTGCTGTGATGAAAGGATAATTACAGGAAAAAAAAACTATATGGTTATTTTCTCATCCTTCCTAAATGCTAGCCATTATAAGAAATAGCGTTTTGAGAGTTAGATGAAGAATTTGTGCATGGCTACCATCTTCTTAGGCTCAGCTAAATATTTAGACTCACTTGATGATCATAGGCCACCTTTGGCACCCCCAACTCTCATCTATTCAGAGTGCCAGGTGCTCCTTGGCCAGTGGAGGGGTGTTCTTGCAGTAGTCTTTACTGGTGTCCACAGAGCTGTTCAGGAACCACTCTCTCTGTAAACAACCCTGATTTAGAAGCCTTTTGTCCCAGAGTGTCAGACTTTATTTTTTGGGCTCCAAAATCACTGCAGATGGTGATTGCAGCCATGAAATTAAAAGATGCTTAGTCCTTGGAAGGAAAGTTATGACCAACCTAGATAGCATATTCAAAACCAGAGATATTACTTTGCCAACAAAGATCTGTCTAGTCAACGCTATNAGGTGAAGGGGATCATTTGTTCCATGTGGAGGAAAGTATACCCCACTCACCTTTTCCTCAGATTTGAGTTGTGTGGGATGCAG
This sequence comes from Neotragus moschatus, assembly GCA_006410615.1. Lineage (NCBI taxonomy): Eukaryota > Metazoa > Chordata > Mammalia > Artiodactyla > Bovidae > Neotragus > Neotragus moschatus. The sequence continues at coordinate 3,079,506 of SJYA01002726.1, read as the reverse complement.
AGACTGAGGAGTGAGCTTAGGCCAGTCTTCAAAAGCATTAGCATGTAACAACCTATGTGACTGCCCACAAGTCCTTCATCCCCTTCCAAGCCCCTGGCTCCCCTTCTGGGCTAAGAGGCACCCCGTGTAGTGATAAGGGCTATGGCTCTATCCAAGCAGGCACCTTCAGAAGCTTTGGTTTTGTGGGCAGAGTCTGTGGCTGGTTGTATGGCTGCTCCATCCCACGATTTAGAGGGTTTGTGTGGAGAGTGCCTGCTCCCTCCCTTGCTTCCCATCTGGAGTTCTCAGCTCTTTGCCAAATTTCTCCCAGCTCCTGGGTACAGAGGCTGCCCAGCCTGGTTCCAGATGGACTGTGCTTTAGAGTTTGGCTTTTTTGGATGCATTGTCCAATGCAGGCTTGTGATATGTTCTTGCTCATGTGGTTTCCATCAGTGCCTGCTGGGATGCGGCTGGCAACCCCCCAGCCCACACTCAGGATAGAAGACAATGGGAGCCCCTCTCAGGGCTGCCCCAGAGTGTTGAAGGACCATGCTGTTTGGGTCTTCGGTCTGAGATGTGGTCTTTAATGCATGATTTGGTATCAGATCTAGGCTTCTGATATTTGAGAGGTAAGTGCAGCTTTTAAAAAATCGCATCAGAGGATGTAACTTTCAGCTCCGTGATCTCCCTTTCCACTGGATTGCTCCTTAGAGAAAGCTGACAAGAGGCTGGATAATTTAGTTTAGAGGGAGGATGTTAATATTGTTGCTTCTCTACCCTAGAGGACCAAGATAGCAAAATGAGTTTTAATGCAAATTAGCTGGTCAAAAGCCCCACAGAAATCACCTGGTTTTTCTACCTCAGTTGGCCATTTATAAGGAAGCCACCTGCTCTCATCAGGTCATTTCTCTCTCTAGTCATTTGGGTCCATCATATTGTAGAGAAGGAGTCAAACTGCTTATCAGTTAGGACTTAGTTCTCAGTTAAATTTAGGTTCAATTAAAGCAGTAGTAAAATCAAAACAACACTAGCTTAAACAAGGCAGAAGTTTGCTCTTTCATTGACGTCTGGTGTTTCTTTCCCATATTAATGTCGGGTGGTCGGCTGTCGTGGATAGCACAGCTGCTTCGTGCCACACAGTCTGCAGGCCCCGGGTTTCTTCTTCTGTGACTTTGCTATGCAGGATCGCCATGCCCAGGGTTACCTCATGGCCCAAGATGGCTGCTCCTGTTCCTGCCATTATCTCCATAATGTAGCTAGTAGAGCAGAGAAAAGTATAAAATACTACATGGTACCTCTCACAGGTCCTTCCTGGAAGCTGCATATGCCTTAAATACCATTGGAAAAAAATCATGGTGTGGTCATACCTAGCTACAGGAATATGCCTGTAATACAGGAGGCTGGGGTTCAATCCCTGGGTTGAACCTAGAGAAAGGAATGGCTACCCACTCCAGTATTCTTGTCTGGAGAATTCCAAGGACAGAGGAGCCTGGCAGGCTACAGCCTGTGGGGTTGGAAAGAGTCAGACGTGACTGAACGACTAATACTTGCAACTACAAGGAAATCTGTATTTCAGGGTAGAATATGATAGTGGAATATAATGCCAGCTGGAGCTTAGAGGGTTCTATTACTCAATGAATAAAGAGAGAGATGATATTAAGGTGAAATTGGTAGTTTCTATCAATAACTGGACTGGACTCTTTACAGTAGTTTGTGATCTTGGGCATAGAACTACAATTTTTTGAACCTCAGTTTTCTTATCTGGAAAATCATAGGAGTAATATTTACTTCATCGAGGTTTTGCAAGGATAAAGCAAAATTAAATGATGTAATGTTTGTCATTATTGAAGTACAGAATGAAGCAGGGCAAAGGCTAACAGTTTTGTCAAGAGAACATGCTGGTCATAACAAATACACTTTTATAACAACCCAAGAAATGACACTACACATGGACATCACCAGATGGTCAATACCAAAATCAGATTTATTATGTTCTTTGCAGCCAAAGATGAAGAAGTTCTATACAGTCAGCAAAAACAAGACCTGGAGCTGACTGTGGCTCAGATCGTCAGCTCCTTATTGCAAAATTCAGGCTAAAATTGAAGAAAGTAGGAAAAACCTACTTGGCCTAGGGAAAACCACTATGCCATTCAAATATGACCTAAATCAAATCCCTTATGATTATACAGTGGAGGTGATAAGTAGATTCAAAGGATTAGATCTAGTAGACAGAGTGCCTGAAGAACTATGAATACAAGTCCGTACCATTGTATGGGAGGCAGTAACCAAAGCAATCTCGAAGAAAAAGAAATGCAAGAAGGCAAAGTGGTTGTCTGAAGAAGCTTTACAAATAGCTGAGGAAAGAAGAGAAGCAAAAAGCAAGGGAAAAAGGGAAAGATATACCCAACTGAATGCAGAGTTCCAGAAAACAGCAAGGAGAGACAAGAAAGGCTTCTTAAACGAACAGTGCAAAGAAATAGAGGATAATAATAGGAAAAATAAGACTAGAGATTATTCAAGAAAATTGGAGATATCAAGGGAACATTTCATGCAAGGATGGAAAGGACATAAATGGTAAGGATCTAACAGAAACAGAAGAGATTAATAAGAGGTGGCAAAAATATACAAGAAGTTCTTGTATAGAAGAACTATACAAAAAAGATCTTAATGACCTGGACAGTCACTCACCGAGAGCCAGGCATCCTGAAGTGTGAAGTCAAGTGGGCCTTAGGAAGCATAACTACAAACAAAGATAGTTGAAGTGATACAATTCCAGCTGAGCTATTTCAAATCCTAAAAGACGAATGCTATTAAAGTGCTGCACTCAGTATGTCAGCAAACTTGGAAAACTCAGCAATGGCCACAGGACTGAAGAAGGACAATGCCAAAAAAATGTTCAACACACACACACACACACACACACACACACACACACACACAAGTCTCTCAGTCGTGTCCGACTCTTTGCGACCCCATGGATTTTGTAGCCCACTAGGCTCCTCAGTCCATGGGATTTTCCAGGCATGAATACTGGAGTGGGTTGCTGTTTCCTTCTCCAAAAAAAAAAAAAAAATGTTCAAACTACCATACAATTGCTCTCATTTCATATGCTATTATAGCAAGGTTATACTCAAAATCCTTCAAGTTAGCCTTCAGTAGTATGTGAATTAGGAAATTCCAGATGTACGTGCTGGATTTAGAAAAGGCAGAAGAACCAGAGAGCAAATTGCCAACCTTCATTGGATCATGGAGAAAGTAATGGAATTCCAGAAAAACATGTACTTCTGCTTCATTGACTATGCTAAAGCCTTTGTGGATCACAACAAACTGTGGAAAATTCTTGAAGAGATGAGAGTAGCAGTCCATCTTACCTGTCTCCTGAGAAACTTGTATACAAGTCAAGAAGCAACAGTTAGAATCAGAGATGAACATGGACTGGTTCAAAACTGGGAAAGGAATATGTCAAGGCTGTATATTGTACTCTGCTTATTTAACTTATATGCAGAGTACATCTTGTGAAATACTGGGCTGAATGAATCACAAGCTGAAATCAGGATAGCTGGGAGAAGTATCAACAACCTCAGATATGCAGATGACACCACCCTTATGGCAGAAAGTGAAGAGGAACTAAAGAACATCTTGATGAAAGTGAAAGAGGAGAGTAAAAGAGCTGGCTTGAAACTCAACATTCAATAAACCAAGATCATGGCATCTGGTCCCATCACTTCATGGCAAATAGAGGGGGAAAAAGTAGAAGCAGTAACAGGTTTTATTTTCTTGGACTACAAAATCATTTTGGGCAGGGACTGCAGCCATGAAATTAAAAGACGCTTGCTCCCTGGAAGGAAAACTATAATAAACCTACACAGCATATTAAAAAGCAGAGACATCACTTTGATGTCAATGGTCTGTCTAGTCAAAGCTATGATTTTTCCAGTAGTCATGTACGGATGTGGGAGTTGGACCATAAAGGAGGGTGAGCACCGAAGAATTGATACTTCTGTGTTGGAGAGTCCCTTAGACTGCTGGGAATCAAACAGTCAATCCTAAAAGAAATCAACCCTGAATATTCATTGGAAGGAGTGATGCTGAAGCTAAAGCTCCAATACTTTGGCTACCTGATGTGAAGAGCTGACTCACTGGAATAGACCCCAATACTGGGAAAGATTGAAGGCAAAAGGAGAAGGGCGTGGCAGAGGATGAGATGGTTAGATAGCATTGCTGACTCAATGGACATGAATTTGAGCAAATTCTAGGAGCTAGTGGAGGACAGAGGAGTCTGGCATGCTGCAGTCCATGAGGTCACAAAGAGTTGGAGATGACTTAATGATTGAACAACAACAAAATGTTTGACAAAATGCCCTGTCAACCAGAAAACACCATGCAAAGCAATAATTTGTTGTTTTTTTTTACATTAAAAAAATAAATTTCTCTCATTATGAAAATGGACAAAAGGAGTATGGTAAACACATTTAAATTTAAAAAAATTACTTCAGAGACAAAAGTGATCTTGGGGAAAATGTAGAGTTTCATCATGTGAAATCAGACAGAAAACTCTCAAAGGCAAATATTCACATGTGAGTTTTTAATTGCAATTGGAAAGATGATATACTCCACTTAAAAGGTTTTCCTTTGGTATTTCAGCATCATTAGCCTTGGCTCAAATCTATAACAGGAGAGGCACTCATAACCAACAAGTAGTAATGAAATCTTCAAAGAGTTTTTACAACAGAAAGGCTTTATTTGAATTAGGGAAGAAGGTCTTAAAAAAAACCCAAACCCATTTGCCTATTTTGCCTAATAAGGAAATACTTTATAGCACACGATGCAGTGCTCTGGGAAAAGAATCAGCACTTTTTATTTTAATGGGACCCGATGTAATAGGAATGGCCTGCAGTTAATATTGCATATAATTATTTATTAGACTTGTAAAAACCTCCTATTGCCAAGGCCCCTGGGCATATGGACAAAGTTGTAGTATTAGCTAGTAAATACAAGCCGACTCAGCAAACACAGATGCAAGGTCATTCTACGGATGGACTCAGTGGAGACACAAGCTCCCCTTGCGGCCAGAAGTAGACAAACTCTCTGGGAGAAAAATGACTAGGTCATGAGGCAAGGCCTCTTCTTTGGCCTGTATTATTGCAGGGAACCACACCTTGGAGGGAGGAGGTCTCCACAGTTCCCTGTGCCCATAGCGTACAGGCCTTTGCTATATTGGTCACTCAGATCACAGTGCAGCTCACAGACAGGCTGATTCCATGAACCAGGGACCCAAGCAGTCACATGAAGCAGTTTTCTCCTTTCATGTGGAAGAAGCCGGAGGTGATGAGAGTGAACTATCCTCTGATTTTCTTGTCACACAAAAATAGCTACAGTAACAAAGAGGTGTTTAAAATAAACCTTGCATCAGGCCTATTTGGTTACAAGTCAGATTCTGCCAATTAATATCTAGATGTTTTGGAGTAAATTACCTGTATTTCTGAATTCGCCAGGTTATTTTGCGGATGAAAAGAGCACACAGTAGACCCTCAACAAATGCTTCTGAGATCTAGCTAAGGGAAATCTTAAAGAAGACCAAATATAGATGACTTACAGTCCTTTGTCTTCCCAGCAAAGCACATCTGGCTTTATACTAAACATGGTCGTGTTCTTAAGTTTTACGTTTTGAAAGCATTGTATCTACTATGTGTCCAAAGCATTCTAACTCAGTGAAACCAAAGCATTACTTATGGGAAAGAAATCTTTCTGGCCTAGTTACTTTCCTTAATCTATTTCACCTTCAATTTTGGATATTTTATGGAATCCTAGTAAGGAAAAGATTTGGTAAGTTGTCTAGAAATGTTTTGTCTTTAGACAGAATTGTAAGCAAGCCACAAGAAAGAGTTAAGGATCTAGCCTTTTATCTGACTTCCCAGTGAGGTGCTTGGACACCATAATATATCTCACTAATTCATTCCATGTGGTAGTTATGTCATTCCACTTGGAATAATTCTTCTGTATATATAAAACTTCAGTTCCTTATGGTGGAATTTAGGTCCACTTAAAAAATGTTCTCATTTGACATGTATTCATTGAAAACCTACTATGCTCTTGATACTGGCAAAGTGCTGGAATATATATTAATATTTGATCCTTAATGCATCCAAAATATCACTGGTATTCCATTTTAAATAAGAGACTTCTTATATTTGAAGAAAATTATTTATTTTTAATTTTTAACTCTTTTCCTATTTATAGCTGAAGCTCCAATACTTTGGCCACCTGATGTGAAGAGCTGATTCATTGGAAAAGACCCTGATGCTGGGAAAGATTGAGGGCAAGAGGAGAAGGGGGTAACAGAGGATGAGATGTTTGGATGGCATCAGTGACTCGATGAACATGAGTTTGAGCAAACTCTGGGAGCTGGTGAAGGACAGGGAAGCCTGGAGTGCTGCAGTCCATGGTGGCAAAGAGTCAGACATGACAGTGACTGAACAACAACGACAATTCTCCGGTTTAAATTTTTTGAATCAATTATTTCAGTCTTCGTATCTAGGTATTAGTCATACCCGAACCTAGCCTGATTTCTCCCTCTCTCTTCCTCATTTTTTTTTTTTTTTGTTTGTTTGTAGAAAGAAAAATGGCTGATTATTTGAACTTAAAAAATTAATTTGTCTATTTTTGGCCACCAAATGCCTCCTTGAAAAGACCAGATATTTTCTATGTAAATGCATTTTATAACACCAAAATTCAAGTGGAAAAAACCTGAATTAAGGAGTTGTAATTCTGTCAGGAAATTCAAATGAACTCATAAAATACAGCAGCTTGATTGAATCAGTCTCTTGCTAGTCAGTTCTCTACCCACATAAAATATGAAATGAAAAATTCTTTTGCCAAACAGTTTGAAGCAAAAGTTCAAAAATTTTAAAGTCCCCTGATCAGCAGGAAGAATCAGATTTTTTACTTTATTTTCTCCTCTACTGATATCACTGAAAATAAGACTTTGAGAGAAGTGCTTTATAAAAATGTTTCATCTAAAACTGTCATCAGGCTAAAGAGAGAAAAACAGACCACTACGTTACCTCTATGTAAATAATTTCCCCTGGATATTTCAGTAACCTTCAGTGCCACTCTGATGCAACTTTATCATTATACACAAAGCTTAAAACTTATGCTTCAAATTTCTGGGACCATTAAGAACATAATTTTATTGGTCTCAATGATGCAGTAAAAGAATGGCAAAATATACATTTGTGGAGACCTCTGTAGTTTATAAAGTGTTCCATTAGGTCAGGGAGATACTATTCTTTTTCTCAGATTAGAAAACGAAGGCTCAGAGGCTGTGGAGCCTGTCTCGAAAGGCCGTGTTGTGGCTGTAATTAGGTTTCCTTTGCCTCAAGTTCATGTTGATAGCCTATTGTGCTCAAGTCTGTTAAAGCCCCATTTCAATGGATCCAGGGGGACATTTGAGTCACTTCCCATAAAGATCAACCTTTACCTTTGGAACTGCTCTGGCCAACTTTTGTTTCATATGCATGTGTTGCTTATCACGATGTCTTTTGTTTCTATTGCTCATTTCTCTGAGAAAATCCAGGCACATTCCAGACACTCAAGTCTAATCGACTCCGATAGCAGGGAGCAGGATTGGACAACCATGGGGGTTGTTTGGCGTGTGCCCAGAGGCTGTGGGGTAGACTGTTCATTTCTGGTCTTCCTGAAATAAGAATGGGCCCTGGTCACCTGCCCCCTCAGGTGTGCTGTGTACTTGACTGGTTTTCCCTTCTCCTTAGACTATACTCACATGTCTCTGTTGCTGATCTCTTGGCTTTCATCCCTTTTGCACCTAACTTCTCAAAAGAGTAGTACTCACCTGCACATTCTAATTCCGCAGTTCTTAACTTCAACTTGTCCACCTGGCGTTAGCTTTGACTTTCCCTCTGACTTTTCTCTCCAAAAGTGAAAGTGAAAATTGCTCAGTCAAGTCTGACTCTTTGTGACCCCATGGACTTTTCATGAAAAGATGGGCACAATAAAGGATAGAAATGGTATGGACCTAACAGAAGCAGAATATATTAAGAGGAGGTGGCAAGAATACACAGAAGAACCATACGAAAAAGATCTTCATGACCCAGATAACCACGATGGTGTGATCACTCACCTAGAGCCAGACATCCTGGAATGTGAAGTCAAGTGGGCCTTAGAAAGCATCACTACAAACAAAGCTAGTGGAGGTGATGGAATTCCAGTAGAGCTGTTTCAAATCCTAAAAGATGATGCTGTGAAAGTGCTGCACTCAATATGCCAGCAAATTTGGAAAACTCAGCAGTGGCCACAGGACTGGAAAAGGTCAGGTTTCATTCCAATGCCAAAGAAAGGCAATGCCAAAGGATGCTCAAACTACCGCACAATTTTACTCATCTCACATGCTAGCAAAATAATGCTCAAAATTCTACAAGCGAGGCTTCAACAGTACCTTAACTGAGAACTTCCAGATGTTCAAGCTGTATTTAGAAAAGGCAGGGGAACCAGAGATCAAATTGCCAACATCTGTTGGATCATAGAAAAAGCACGAGAGTTCCAGAAAAACATCTATTTCTGCTTTATTGACTATGCCAAAGCCTTTGACTGTGTGGATCACAACAAACTGTGGAAAGTTCTTAAAGAATTGAGTGTAGCAGTCCACCTGACTTGCCTCCTGAGAAACCTATATGCAGGTCAGGAAGCAGCAATTTGAACCGGACATGGAACAACAGACTGGTTCCAAGTTGGGAAAGGAGTACATCAGGGCTGTATATTGTCACTTTGATTATTTAACTTATATGCAGAGAGCATCATGTGAGATGCTGGGCTGGATGAAGCACAAACTGGAATCAAGATTGCTGGGAGAAATATCAATAACCTCATATATGCAGATGACACACCCTTAGGGAGAAAGGTAACAGGAACTAACAAGCCTCTTGATGAAAGTGAAAGAGGAGAGTGAAAAAGCTGGCTTAAAACTCAGCATTCAAAAAATGAAGATCATGGCATCCAATTCCATCACTTCATGGCAAGTATATGTGAAAACAATGGGCTCCATAATCACCGCTGATGGTTACTGTAGCCATGCAATTGAGACACTTGCTCCTTGGAAGAAAAGCTATGACCAACCTAGACAGCATATTAAAAAGTAGAGACTTTACTTTGCTGACAAAGGTCCATCTAGTCATAGCTTTGGTTTTTCCAGTAGTTGTGTATAGATGTGAGAGTTGAACCATAAAGAAAGCTGAGTGCCAAAGAATTGATGCTTTTGAACTGAGGTGTTGGAGAAGACTTTTGAAGAGTCCCTTGGACTCCAAGGAGATCAAACCAGTCAATCCTAAAAGAAGTAAGTCCTGAATATTCATTGGAAGAACTGATGCTGAAGTTGAAGCTCTAATACTTTGGCCACCTGATGCAAAGAACAGACTCATTGGAAAAGACCCTGAAGCTGGGCAAGATTGGAGGCAGGAGGAGAAGGGGATGACAGAGGATAAGATGATTGTATAGCATCACTGATTCGATGGACATGGGTTTGAGCAAAGTCTGGGAGTTGGTGATGGACGGGGAAGCCTGGCGTTCCGTGGTCCATGGGGTTGCAAAGAGTTGGGCACAACTAAGCAACTGAACAGAAAAGATGCTCTATGCTCTGAGATGCCTCTTCTCAACCATTTACTGTTCTATATACTTCATCCAGTTTTAAAAGATGAAAGAGTTATAACTCAAGCAGAATCCAGTTTGTTCTTAAGGAAGCCATAGACTCTCATAACTTTTAAAGGGGTTTTTGCTTCCTGATGCCTTCCCCTATTTGGGTTGAATGCAGGTGGTAAGGAAAACAGAATCATCTGTTAGTTTTCTCTTCCTGTGTTGTGGTTTCTCTGGATTGATTCCCTGATTGGAAGAACTGGCTCCCACAGTGAGGTTTGATGTGCTGTCTCTGGGCTGTGGTTGTTCTGTATTAGACTTGAATGTATGTCTTGCTCAGCCTCCCAGACATGGTTTGCAAAATTCTTTATTGTTTTTCCCTTCTGGGGAGTGATAAGGTATAACATTTCTTATTGATTTTGGAACTGTTTCTACAATGCAAGCAAACACTTATCTGAAAAACCTTGTACTAATCACAGAAAAATGTGACCATGTGGGTCCTTGAGCATAAGAATTTCCATAGCTATAGGTCTGTAGAGAGTTTTCTTATTATTCAAGGTTCTGTTAAAAATAGTTCTCTCAATGGAAAATGAACACTTCAGAAGCAGGATACTGGAACTCTTTCTGCCTTAATTCTCATGGTAGCTTAAGATTAGAAAAACTCTTCCCTATTGTATCTCCCTGTAGGTGAATCAGACCCTAGATTTCTTTGGTTGCTGAGTGTTGAAATGTAATGGAACTTCTAGTCCAATAGCCTTAAGAAGACTCTGAATACCAGAGTGGATGTTTCTGGCTGTAGGGTGCAAAGGTTGTGGTTGGTGACAGCCTGGACAGACACCCCTACCCCCACCTTGGCCTGCCTTCCCCATGTTATGTCCTGCCCGTGTTTTATTGTTTTCCTCCTACTTGAGCAAATAGATTTAAGTGAAATCCGGTGGGTCCACTCTCAAACGTTCAGGGCCCAGGACAAGAGTACAGATAGAAATCTATATATCCTGTGCCTTCATTTTGCAAGCTAGAAGTCAAGCTACAAGGTGTTAAATAAGATATGTTATTTTATTTATTTTTCTAACTTGACAAATATATCTTAATAATGAACTTGAAGGCCAGCTTTGCATTCTGACCTTTCAAAATCTGGTTCCCAGATATCACTCATCTTTTACCCTTCCCAGCATCAGCTCCACCCAGTACTAGGAAGAGCCTGGTGTACCAAAACCTAGTTCTGTCCACTGTCCCCTTCAGTTAGCGGCCCCTGTGGCTTATGTGGCGTTCACCAGCTCTGCAGCCCATTCTCAGTAGGACAGATGTGGGAAGAGGCCCTCACAGGCCCAGTAAGCAGGCTTAGGGATGTTTGGACAAGAAATTTCAGGATCCTCAGCTCCCAGAGAGTGGTCTAGAAGAGGAATGGGAGCTCCCCTTGGCCATGCAGACTCCTTATCCCATGGAAACTGGTTATAGCCTCAGTGGGTGTCCAGGGCCAGGCTCCACATACTTGGGTCTGTGAAAGTCACTCAGTCGTGTCCAACTCTTTGCAATCCCATGGACTATGCAGTCCATGGAATTCTCCAGGGAAGAACACTGGAGTGGGTAGCTTTTCCCTTCTCCAGGGGATCTTCCCAACCCAGGGATCGAACCCAGGGTCTAGAAGCACTGAAAAGCATCCAAAACACCATTTGGAGGCTCTATCACTCTGATTTCATGTCATCTGTTAGGGATGGCTCCTCCCTGGTATAGAGAGCACCACCCACCTTGGACAAGCCTTCAATGTAGGTGGAAAAATTCCAGCCAGCCTTCTTTCCCTATCTTATTGGCCTGAAATACCCTTATCCTGTATTTCCTTGTTAAGTTTTGCTCTCCAGCATCACCGCTAGGAGTCCATGTAACCCCTGGTACAGTCTCAGCCCTTGAGAACCTCTTCTCTGTTATGGCTCAGTCTGTTCTAGGGAATGCTGTACAGTGGAAAGATAGCATGTCCAAGGTTTCCATTCTGGTGTCTCTCGTTTCTCAGGTGTTGTCCCCTGCCCCACCCTCATACCCTGACTATCAGATGCCTCTTCTCCCATGTCTATTTCGCCTCCTTCACCTGTCCCCTTCCTCACGCTTTCTGTGCTTTGAAAATACCACCCCCTCCTAAGCCTTGTCTTTTACCTCTTTCCTCAGTCATCAAAACTCTCTTTCCTTCAGAAAAGCTGTGTTAAGTGTATAAAAAAATTTCAGATCAATCCCAAAGAAAAAGCTGGAAAGGTGAAGTTCACCTTTAAGCACCAGGCTGTCTTTGTCCACCTTTGTGTTGTGCTCATTCTCTCTTCTCAAAATCGGCTCTCGGGAAAGAATCCTAATAGATCACAGGTCATGTGTCTGAAGTGGAAGAAAAGACTCGAGTCCTTCCAAAGGACCGATGGCTGTGGGGCGGGGGAGTAGTATTCTGGGGCATTTGAAAAGCCTTTTGTCTTGATGTGCTGGATGACTGCACAGCGCAGAGGGCCCCACCTTCAGGACTGAGTCTACTGGTCCCGAGGGACATTTCATAGGATGAGACCGTAATAGCAGCAGTTTATGCCCAGTTGGTACAGATCGAGATTGTTTTCCATTTAGACAGGAAAGCAGCAGGCATAGAGGCTTCTACTGAGACTGAGCACAGAGTGCTGAGGAGCCTGTTTTCTGGCTGCTTCCTCCCTCGCATTGCACCTCCTCGCTCTTCCCACGGCCTGACTGCTGGAGTGGACCCAGCAGGCAGAGGGCTCTGATGCGGTCGGTGCTTCCGTGTTCTCTGCCACATCTCCTGTCAGAATGAATCAAAAGCATAGGAAACATAAAGTCCGTCACTTCTTTCTGGTATAAACAATCTGTGGCTGCAGAAACAGGGTCTGGAGTTTGAGGCCTAGGTATTAATCACATCAATAGTTTACTTTCGACACAAATGACCTTTTCTGCCTATGGAGAGAGAGAGAGTCTAGGAAATTTTTTTCAAGTGTAGATACTTCAGTGTGTGACACATGTGTGTGGGTGTTCATGAGTGTTACCAATGAAATGGTTTGTAGCTCTGTTTCTGCAGTTCTTACAAAGTAATTGAAGTTATTCCTTCACAATCTCCAGGGCAGAAATTGAGAAATGATTTTAAGGATTAATATAAGAGAAATCTTGAAGATGTACATGGTGTTTGAATTTTGGCAAAATATTTTTCCTTGGAGGAAACTTTGAAGGCTGAATGGTTGTCGACAGAGTTCAGGTTCTGAAGTTAGATCTGGTTTAAATGTTTCCCCCGTGAGGAGCTGGGTTGCTTATTCTCTCTGATCCTATATGTAAATGTAATGTTAATTTTCAAATCTTTCTGGGTTGTTATGAGGATTAAATGAGAAAATTTATGTGAAATGTCTGGCAGGGAGTTGCTTCTCAATAAAATTTACAGCCTTTCTCTGGTCAGAGGCTGCTTATTGCCCAACCAATTTTCATATCCCCTTGTTGTTTAGTAGCAGAACCCTGATTTAATTCAGATAGCACCAGGCTCAGTAGTGAGACTATACTTCCCAGCTTTGTTGGCTGCTTGATATATATGGTCACGTAACTAAGTTCCAGCTAATGAAATGCAAGAAGTTGTTGGGTGGGAATTCTGGGAATGCACCTTAAAAGGGAAAGAATCAACTAATGCAGGCTTATAAAAATCTTTTAACTCCCCGCTTTCTCTAGAAAGTAGACTGAATGAGTGGATTTGCAGCAGCCATCTTGGGTCATGATGCAACCTTGAGGGTGGTACAAAGAATTATAGAGAAAGATAGGTGTCTGGATTCCTATGAGAGTAAGCTTTAGTACCAGCCTAGGACCTCTACTTCTTCTTTTTTTTTTTTTTAACGTGTGAGATGAATAAATTTGTATCTTGTTGAAGCAGCTGTTATTTTTGGCTCTTCTTATTGAGCAATGAGTGAAGTTCCTAAAACATCTTTCCTTTATATTCATATGCTCCTGTTTAATTCTCAAATTTATCCTGAAAGTTATTATAGCTTTTCCTATTTTGCAGATAAAGACACTTAAGTGGAAGAGTCCCATATGATATGGCTATTCTGTGCCACTGCTTATTTTTGACTGTTTATTGTGCTTTTAACTGGAAGGATGATCTTGGGTTTTCCCCCAGTCCTTCTCTTCCAGATCTTATCAGCAGTATGCATAATGGCTAGAAGTCCAAACTCAGGAGCCAGATTGCCCAAATTTGAATCCTGCTTCTGCCATTTATAGCAAGGAGATGTTCATGCAGGTTACTTGATCCCTCTGGGCCCCGATTTCTTTCTCTGTGATGTGGGGATAACAATAACCTCATAGAGTAAGTATCAGGATGAAATGAGTTAATGTATGTAAAGTGCTTAGAACTTACAATTTAAAGTGCCTGGCATATAGAAAGAACTATTAAGTGTTAGCTAAAATCATTCTTTTTTTTTTTTTTTTTCTATAGTAGGCAGACAGATTCACTCACTGGAGTGCAAAGCCTTTGTTAGGACCATAGCTTACATTTGAATGTTTTCAGTTCAGTGCAGTCACTCAGTCGTGTCCGACTCTTTGCGACCCCATGAATCGCAGCACGCCAGGCCTTCCTGTCCATCACCAACTCCCGAAGTTCACTCAAACTCATGTCCATTGAGTCAGTGATGCCATCCAGCCATCTCATCCTCTGTCGTCCCCTTCTCCTCCTGCCCCCAATCCCTCCCTGCATCAGAGTCTTTTCCAGTGAGTCAACTCTTTGCATGAGGTGGCCAAAGTACTGGAGTTTCAGCTTTAGCATCATTCCTTTCAAAGAAATCCCAGGGTTGATCTCCTTCAGAATGGACTGGTTGGATCTCCTTGCAGTCCAAGGGACTCTCAAGCATCTTCTCCGACACCACAGTTCAAAAGCATCAATTCTTTGGTGCTTACCACACTTCTATTGGTCTTGCAGGCTGTGGGTGTTCTTAGGTAATTCATTCCTTATGTAATCCTGAGACCTTCCTGAGAGCACGTGGATCCAAGTGGAGACTCCATGTAATGGCACCACTGAAGACCTGGAGGGCCNGTTCAAAAGCATCAATTCTTTGGTGCTTACCACACTTCTATTGGTCTTGCAGGCTGTGGGTGTTCTTAGGTAATTCATTCCTTATGTAATCCTGAGACCTTCCTGAGAGCACGTGGGTCCAAGTGGAGACTCCATGTAATGGCACCACTGAAGACCTGGAGGGCCCAGGAATCCCTGCTGGTGGGACATGAAGTTTGCTCTGCAGGACATGGGAAGAGGGACTGGTGGGATTCTGGTGGAGAACACCAGGGCATGGGAGACTAAATGCTAAGCAGAGAATGGAGGCTCAAAAAACTCTGCTGATATTTTGGGGAAGAAAGAGATAATGCTCTGGACCAGAGGCAGATAANGACACCTCCGTTTTCAGGGGACA
Organism: Neotragus moschatus; assembly: GCA_006410615.1. Taxonomy (NCBI): domain Eukaryota; kingdom Metazoa; phylum Chordata; class Mammalia; order Artiodactyla; family Bovidae; genus Neotragus; species Neotragus moschatus. The sequence continues at coordinate 3,064,471 of SJYA01002726.1, read as the reverse complement.
ACGTGTGGCTGTGCAGTGGGCAGGAGTAAACTTAGTCCACTTGACCTCTGCACAGTAAACACCTTGTTTTTGTTTTCGCAAGGTTCAGTGCTTTCCTTTTCTCCACCCCCACACTCTAAGTCACACGGCAGTGTCGTGTGTCTTATACAAGTGCTCTGGCTCTCTTGGCGGGGAGCGCATTAGAGGTGAGTCAGCCCATATGGGACCGGAGGTGGAGTTGCCCCAGGTCCTGTTGGGGGAAATGGCCCACAATAGGTGTGGAGTCACTGCCCACAGGAAGCAGCAAGGGAGGACTTGAGGAACCACAAGGAATGGGGAAAGTTGCCAAGAAAATTCAGATCCCTGGGTGTTCTGCATTACCCTTGTCTTTGCCCAGCATCTTGGGACAGTTGCCGTTTGCCACAGTTCAAGTCAGTTTAAAAATATCACAGGACAATCCCCACCTCCACCCCCCACCTTGATTTGTTTATCCCATCTAAGTGGCTTCTGGATCTTGGAAAAAAACTCTCCAAGTTGAGCTGTAAATAGTGAAGGTTGTCTTTGTTACATAAATAACTTGGCAGTGTTGTATGTGTATGTGCACAGAAAATTCGTCTAAAAGATTTTTCCAACCCCCAGGATGTTGCTGGGAAGTCTCTCAGGTAACCAGAGATGCTCTGGAGATAGAGTGTCCCCAGGGCCCGGAGGGCCCAGAGCAGCACAATGCAGCCTCTTCCATGATATGGGGTGGGGAGGGGGCAGGACATGAACCTGAAGGCCCAGATGAAACCCCTGCTCCCCACACTGCCCACATCTCAGTTCTGAGGCAGCCAGAACATATCACTGTGTGGGAGCCACTGTGCCTAATATATGTTTGAACTCCTCTCATTTAGAAAGCTATTGATTGGTGTAAGTTATCCATTGTTTCGTAATAATCCCCTTAAACAGAGCAGTTCACAAGAACAATCATTGAGTTTGCTCATGAACTTGCAGCTTGGCAGGGACAGCTTGTCTTCCCGTTCACAGTGTCACTCTGGGGCATTTGAAGCTGGGGGTGACTTGCTGGCTGGAGGCTGGAACACTCTGAAGGCTCACTCATGTGGCTGGCATTTGACATTGCCTGAGGCTGGGGTGTTAAGTTGGAGCGATCAGCCAAAACACCTACACGTGGCTTCCCCATGTGGCGGCTTGCCTTTCTCTCAGAGTGGTGGCTGGGTTTCAAGAGTGAGCTTCCCTATCAACAAGGCAGAAACACGTGGCATTTTTATGCCCTGGCCTCATGTGCCAGCACCATGCTCTTTTGGTCAAGGTAATCCTTATTCAATTCTGGAAACTTTCTTCTTTGACACTCTTTAAATAATATTCTAATTTACTTGTTCTGGTCCCATCTGAAAGAGCACTAATCCCTCATATATTTTGTTATCCATACAGAATCTTTCCCTTCTCAATATTTTTCTTCTCTTTGTCATTATGCTCTGCTTCTAGGTGAAACTCTTGTGTTTATCTTCTACATATGATTTAATTTTCAGCATTCTTCATGCTGCTGTTTTAAAGACTTAAATTCTACTGCAACATTTTTATTGCATCCTTTCCTTAACGCTGCAAGTTTCTTTTTAACTTTTATGTCTAATCCTTTTATCTTTTTATTTCTTAAAATCAGGTTTTTATTAACAAACAAAGTAATTGCTATCTAAATTCTTTTTCTAAATAGTAAATCATTGTCCCACATTGCTTTATTCTGCCTCTTTCTTTCATGGTCCCCATGCTTTTTTGGTTTTGTTTTCTGTCTGCTCATCCTTGAATGAGAAGAGAGCTATTCTAGCACAGCAGTTAACTCTAAAAATGATGGCTGTTTGCTTGGGTCCTGTCGCATCCTCCTGGTTGCAGTTTGATACATTTTCCCCTGTGTTCGGCTCAGGGGCTGGTGCTTTGAGAGGATGCTTATAGGGATCTAGTGGACCGGGGAGATGCTGGAAGAACCTGGCATCCTGGAGCATCACAATTCAGTAGATNTGCTTGGGTCCTGTCGCATCCTCCTGGTTGCAGTTTGATACATTTTCCCCTGTGTTCGGCTCAGGGGCTGGTGCTTTGAGAGGATGCTTATAGGGATCTAGTGGACCGGGGAGATGCTGGAAGAACCTGGCATCCTGGAGCATCACAGTTCAGTTCAGTTCATCACAGTGAGGAAAATTCATTTCTGTTCTGTGCTGCAGAAGTTGCTACATCCGTTGCCAGTTTTCTGCAACCAGAGTTCACCTACGGGCATGAGTTGGCAGCCATGGGTGTTACCTCTATCCTAGAGCAACTGGCCAGCCTCCTTCTCTCAGGTAAGGAAGATGTTTCTCTTTGCACTTGGTGCATGAGGTAAACTGATGAAGATAAGGAGCAAGAAGCAACTGAGACTTGCCCAAATTTGCCAATCTGGTTTTATTTATGAGAGCAGGCCTCAGGTTTCTTGTCTTTTGCAAACTTCCCTATATGCTTCTTAGTCCCAGCTCATTAGTAGATAAAATCTGTTCACACAAGTTTGTAGGACTTCTCTAATCCTACTTATCTGAGAAAGGAAAACTGAGAACAACTCAATTGACTTTCAGTGTATACACGTGGATCTTTTATTGTCTGAAAGCTATCATCAGTTTCTTGTTCATTCCACTCTGAGGGAGGAGGTGAAGGTGAGTGGTGCGGAAAGATGGACATAGACATTAGAGTTTAGCAAACTGACTCTCAGCTTGGTCTCCTCAATGTCAAAAAGAGCCAGTTCTGAAGAAATTGGATGTGGGGAGAATGTTGTTAAATTTAAATCCAGAGTGTTTGAGAGAGAGGCTGCAGCTTCCAGACAAGAAAATCCTGCCTGGCCTGCTGAGTAGGGAGTGAGCAAAAAGTTGTACCAGGCAGATGTAAAAACAGTGTAAGGGGGGAGAGCTCAATTCTGTGTGACTACTGAAATGAGGGCTCTGTGGGAACTGTGCAATGATCACTCTGAGGGGTCATTAAAGCCCTCATTTAGTTTTAAAGCAGCGGCAGCCCTCAAGGACATGCACTGCCTTCAAACACGAAGCAGCTCTGCGGAGTCGGGACCCATATCTCCTCCTGCACTTTCCTTCTCCAGGGAAGAAGAAATGGTTTACCACACATGTTTGGAAGATACTGATGGGAGAGCAGAGCAACGAACAGATTCTTCCCTTGCTGCTTCTGCTGATCTCATTTCTCGGTGGCATCTGGCAAAATGGCTCCCACTTCATGAGTGAGAAGGAAAGACAGTCTCCAACAGATCACTGGGCCTCTGAGATAGATGGACACTTAGCCAGAGCTGGTGTCCCTGGTGTTTCTACCCCCACCATGCCCAGCTCAGCAGCAGCAACTGTGGGCAATAATGATTGGCTCTACTGTGTATGAAGCTCCAGGGAACCTGACCTGCTAGAGGACATCATTCCTGGCTTGGGGGCTTGCGGTCAGATGAGAAAGGTAAGAATACACAAGAAAGCTAAAACAAAGCCTGACACAACTACAATCCCAAGTCTCAAGACAGTCTGTGCTGAATGAATCCCTGTGGAGTGGCCCAGGCAGCAGGAGAGGCCACGGAGGCAGCTCAGGAAGGTATCTGGCTGTGGGTCAGGTTGGGGAGAAAAGGTGATAAAAACGTCCTATCTGATCACTACAAAATCCTACAAGGAGGCTGTTATTAGTATCCTCATTTTGTGGATAAGGAAGCAAAGGATCAGAGGAGCAGAAAGAGATGAACTTGTATATCCTACTGAATGACAGACACTGTACACAGAATTTACAGCAGGGCTTTGTTTAAGCCCTGCAACAATCCTGCAAAATATTATCATGATTTTGACTATTCTAATTTTACAGCCAAGGAAACCAGTGCTTGGCACAATTGATTAAACTTCCTAAGCCCACACAGCTGGTATATGACTTCAGGTCCTAACCTTTTTCCAGTTTCACCACATATATGATCTCAACAAGTAAAGAGAAAGTGAGGGGGCAGTCATGGCAGGGTGAGTAGCATAGGCTGAAATGTACCTGACATGTGTGGAAATGTACCTGGCATGTTTGGGGACAACCCAAATGTCTATGATGACCACAGCAGGGTCTCTGCGTGTGAATAGTCAGTAGATAAGTTTGAGAGATAGTAGAGCTCAGATTTTCTTCCTCTGAACATAAACTCAGCAGGGGTAGGTTAGGTAGGTAGAAGGGGTGTCCGGAGAACAGCCAGATCAGTTGGAAAGGTATCACAAATGTCAGAATGAATGAGAGACAATACAAAGGAAAGCCAGCTGGCTTGTTTTAATCACATTTGGTCTAAGACGAAACAGTGGCATTAATGTGGCATCAAGATTTTAAGCACTAAAAACAGACAAACCAAACAAGCAATCAAGTATTGAAATAAACTAAACTCATAACCTGACGTTTGAATCGATGTTTCATGAACTGTGAAAGCCCAAATCAAGGTCCAGTGCACGTACTGCCGCACTCAGTGCCCCCGACCCTGCAGCAGGCCACCGTCGACCCACGCCTCCGCCGGAGACTCCTGGACACTCACGGGCAAGTCTGGGTCAGTCTCTTGTGGGGTCCCTGCTCCTTTCTCCTGGGTCCTGGTACATACAAGGTTCTGTTTGTGCCCTCCAAGAGTCTGTTTCCCCAGTCCTGTGTAAGTTCTGGTGGCTCTATGGTGGGGTCAATGGTGATCTCCTCCAAGAGGGCTTATGCCATACCCAGGTCTGCCACACCCAGAGCCCCTGCAGCAGGCCACTGCTGACCCATACTTTTGCAGGAGACACTCAAACACAGTTCTGGCTCAGTCTCTGTGGGGTCTCTGGGTCCTAGTGTGCACAAGGTTGTTTGAGCCCTCTGTNGGTCAATGGTGATCTCCTCCAAGAGGGCTTATGCCATACCCAGGTCTGCCACACCCAGAGCCCCTGCAGCAGGCCACTGCTGACCCATACTTTTGCAGGAGACACTCAAACACAGTTCTGGCTCAGTCTCTGTGGGGTCTCTGGGTCCTAGTGTGCACAAGGTTGTTTGAGCCCTCTGTGCACCTCTAGTGGGTAAGGGGTTTGATTCCAAACATGATTTCGCCCCTCCTCCTGTCTTCTCCTTTGCCCTTTGATGTGGGGTATCTTTTTTTGGTGGGATCCAACATTTTCCAGTCGACAGGGGTTCAGCAGTGAGTTGTAATTTTGGAGTTCTCGCAGGAGAAGATGGNATGACAGAGGATGAGATGGTTGGATGGCATCACTGATTCGATGCACATGAGTTTGAGCAAGCTCTGGGAGACGGTACTGGACAGGGAAACCTGGTGTGCTGCAGTCCATGGGGTTGCAAAGAGTTGGACACGACTGAGCCACTGAACAGCAAGACATACAGCTGACAGGCACATGAAAAGATGCTCAACATTGCTAATTGTTAGAGAAATATAGATCAGAACTACAATGAAGTATTACTTCATACAAGTCAGAATGGCCATCATCAAAAAATCTACAAATAACAAATACTGGAGAGGGTGTGAGAGAAAAGGGAACCCTCATACATTGTTGGTGGGAATGTAAATTGGTATAGCTACTAGGGAGAACAGTATGGAAATTCCATAAGAAACTAAAAATAGAGCTACCATATGATATAGCAATCCTACTCCTGGGCATATTTCCAGAGAAAACTCTAATTCAAAAGATACATGCACCCCAATGTTCAAAGCAGCATTATTTATGATAGCCAAGACATGGAAGCAGTCTAAATGTCCATCGACAGATGAGTGGCTAAACAAGATGTGGTACCTACACAACAGAATATTACTCAGCCATTAAGAGGAATGAAATGTTGCCATTTGTAGCAACATGGATGGACCTAGAGGTTATCATACTAAGTGAAGTATGTCAGTATTTCCTATAAATGATAGGAAACTAACACAATATATTTTAATCAACTCTCTTTCAATTTAGGGCTTCTCAGGTGGCACTAGTGGTAAAGAACCCACCTGCCAGTGTAGGTAGACGTAAGAGTGTGGGTTGGGTCCCTGGGTCGGGAAGATTCCCTGGAGGAGGAAATGGCAACCCACTCCAGCATTCTTACCTGGAGCATCCCTTGGACAGAGGAGCCTGGCGGGGTTCAGTCCTTGGGGTCGCAGAGTCAGACATGACTGAGGTGACTGAGCACGCCTGTGTTTCAGTTTCAGAAAAGATCCTCTTACTATCATATGTGTGGGATCCTCAGTTAGCTCTGACTGCCACTTGGATTATTGGGAAGCGGAGGGAAGGGAGCACAGGGGCTTGAGGTGCATTTGCTGAGCTCCGTAGTCATCCATACTTTCAATATTTATTTACTGAGAACCTACAGTCTTGCCATGGGTCCTCTAAGTCTTGGGCACACAGCAGTCAATAAAGCACTCATGGAATGTCCAATCTAGAACCCACCTCCTCAGCCCACGGGCCCAAGAGGAGGATCACAGTGGAGTGTTCTGGGGGTGCATGGGTGGCCTGTGATAATCCCATAGGCGTGGTAGAGGCCACGCTGAAGAAAATGCCAGCTCTTCTCTGGAACTGCGCATTTCGGGCTGAAGTTCAAATTCAGTCACACAGTCCCTGCTTGAGAAGGTGGTGTTTGCACGCCCCTTGGTTTTTCCACAGGGGAGTTGACAAGAAACTGGGTTGCCCTCACCTCTTGCTTCCACCTGAGGCTGAGAAATCCTCCTTCTTCCCCGCTTCCATCTGGCATTTCTGGGAACTCATCTTGTCTCTGTGACTACAAGAGAGAGTATCAGGCAGACTTGGGAAATGATTTTCTTGGAGAAACTTAAACTGCAGTAGTTTGTACAAAGGGCTCTTTATACCTCACCACACTGAGTTTAATTTAGAGGAAGCTTGCAGACTCCAGATAAAGCATTTTATTCTTTATATATTTATTATCTTTCCATGTTCTATTTTAGTGAACATAGAAAACAAGACTTTAGCCTGAATGGAGAGCCAAAAAAAATTTTTTTTAACATATAAAAGACCCAGCCCACAATCTTGATTGTTTTTTNCAACTCTCTTTCAATTTAGGGCTTCTCAGGTGGCACTAGTGGTAAAGAACCCACCTGCCAGTGTAGGTAGACGTAAGAGTGTGGGTTGGGTCCCTGGGTCGGGAAGATTCCCTGGAGGAGGAAATGGCAACCCACTCCAGCATTCTTACCTGGAGCATCCCTTGGACAGAGGAGCCTGGCAGGGTTCAGTCCTTGGGGTCGCAGAGTCAGACATGACTGAGGTGACTGAGCACGCCTGTGTTTCAGTTTCAGAAAAGATCCTCTTACTATCATATGTGTGGGATCCTCAGTTAGCTCTGACTGCCACTTGGATTATTGGGAAGCGGAGGGAAGGGAGCACAGGGGCTTGAGGTGCATTTGCTGAGCTCCGTAGTCATCCATACTTTCAATATTTATTTACTGAGAACCTACAGTCTTGCCATGGGTCCTCTAAGTCTTGGGCACACAGCAGTCAATAAAGCACTCATGGAATGTCCAATCTAGAACCCACCTCCTCAGCCCACGGGCCCAAGAGGAGGATCACAGTGGAGTGTTCTGGGGGTGCATGGGTGGCCTGTGATAATCCCATAGGCGTGGTAGAGGCCACGCTGAAGAAAATGCCAGCTCTTCTCTGGAACTGCGCATTTCGGGCTGAAGTTCAAATTCAGTCACACAGTCCCTGCTTGAGAAGGTGGTGTTTGCACGCCCCTTGGTTTTTCCACAGGGGAGTTGACAAGAAACTGGGTTGCCCTCACCTCTTGCTTCCACCTGAGGCTGAGAAATCCTCCTTCTTCCCCGCTTCCATCTGGCATTTCTGGGAACTCATCTTGTCTCTGTGACTACAAGAGAGAGTATCAGGCAGACTTGGGAAATGATTTTCTTGGAGAAACTTAAACTGCAGTAGTTTGTACAAAGGGCTCTTTATACCTCACCACACTGAGTTTAATTTAGAGGAAGCTTGCAGACTCCAGATAAAGCATTTTATTCTTTATATATTTATTATCTTTCCATGTTCTATTTTAGTGAACATAGAAAACAAGACTTTAGCCTGAATGGAGAGCCAAAAAAAATTTTTTTTAACATATAAAAGACCCAGCCCACAATCTTGATTGTTTTTTTCCTTTTTTTCTCAAGTTTCTTTGCTCAGTTGGGTTCTGGGCCCTTTCTGCCTTGTCTAGTTTACACTTTGGAGGAGATAGACGACCCCTGAGGCTGGTCTCCTGTAAAGTGGGAAAAGCTCCACTCCTCATATTCCTTCCACACGCACAGCAGGTTTTGCTTGGCTGAGCGTCTGTCTCTCTCCTTGAATGCCTGCTTGTCCTGGGGAGACAGGCATGCTTATTGTTCTTGGAGGGGGAAAGGGTTGAGTTACAGCCTTTCTCTTGAAGAGGCCTTACTGCTCTGAAGTCCCCAGCAGTCTGCTCAAGCCCAAGGGCGGTGTCGGATCTCAAGGCTTTCCACAACACTTGCAGTCCCAGGGCCCCTGCCTTTTCTGCTGGCGGTGGAGCGGAACCAGCACTAAGGAGTAACAGTCCTGGATTCAGTCCTGGCTTCTCCATGTATTAGCATCACTGGACAAGCCCCTTCAGTTTTCAAGTCTTACATTTTTCTTCTATAACAAAAAGATACTACTTCCTCTGAGAACTACTGTGAAGGCCAAGTGTGACAACAGATGTGAAAGGCATGTAAATTGCACACACTGTATATGCAGTTTGAGTTTCTTCCAGTTTGCTCTGACTCAGAGTTTAGATGATCTGCAGGGCTCAGTGTTCCTTATGCCACTGTGGCTCTGACAACCCATTGGCAGGGATTTGTGTCAGCTGATGGATATGGAAAGGGGGTTTCTGTAAGGAGTGTGATGAGCAAACGAAAGCACATTTTATAGAGGGAGGGCTACAGGCAGATGATGGGCTTGTTTTGGGAGGGACTCTGTGAGACATAGAGTCTCATTTGGTGTCGGCTTGGGGCTTGAAGCACAGAGCAGAGAGAAAGCTCTTCTCTGAGCCCCTGCACATAACTCAGTGTGGCTATAGCGTGGTGAGGGCTGCCAGGAAGACAGGGCAGCCCTGCCTCAGGCATCATGCTGTCAGAGGGCATTGTCATTGTTCAGTTGCTAAGTTGTGTCCGACTCTTTGTGACCCCATGGACTGTAGCTTGCTTGGCTTCCCTGTCCTTCACTATCTCCTGGAGTTTGCTCAAACTCATATCCCTTGAGTTGGTGATACTATCTAACCATCTCATCCTCTGTTGCCCCCTTCTCCTCCAGCCCTCAATCTTTTCCAGCATCAGGGTCTTTTCTAGTGAGTCAGCTCTTCACATCAGGGGGCCAGTCCTTTGCATCAGTACTACCAATAAATATTCAGGGTAGATTTCTTTTCGGATTGGCTGGTTTGATCTCCTTGCAGTCCAAGGGATTCTTAAGAGACTTCTCCAACCCCACAGTTCGAAAGCATCAGTTCCTTGGTGCTCAGCCTTCTTTATGGACCAGCTCTCACATCCATACACGACTACTGGAAAAGCAAGAGCTTTAACTATATGGACCTTTGTCAGCAAAATGATGTTTCTGCCTTTTCATACACTGTCTAGGTTTGTCATAGCTTTGTCAGAGGTCATTGGCACTAGTGAATGCATCAGACTAGAGTCACTGTCTTCCCAGGGCCTTCTAGAATGAACATGCTGGGGCTTTGGGAGGAAGATATGAGAGCTATAGTGAGCACTCAGGAGACTTGCCCTGGGTCCTATCAGACGTAACTGGTCTGATCCAGAGACTGACAGGAAGCTGGAAGGCTTGTGCCGTTCTAGTGGGAACAGAAGCTGGTGAAACTGAGTTACCACAAGCTAGTGAAGCCCGAGGAACCGGAAGGACACAAACATAGAGGATTATCATTTTAGGCCCCTCTGAGACATTAGGTTAGAGGCAGAAAGGAACCAACATTAGAGTCAGATAAACTAGGGCTCAAATCTGTGCAACTTAGGGCAACTCATATTGTCTCTTTAATACCCAGTTTTTTAAAAAATGGAAGTATGACTACTCACTCTATAGAGTAGTTGGGAAAATTAGAGATAGTGTATATGGTGAGCATAGCAGAATACCTACCATGTGATACATACTCAATATATTATAGCTCTTTATATTATCTACTATCATCTTTCTATTATCGGGCTTCCCTGATAGCTCAGCTGGTGAAGAATCTGCCTGCAATTAAGGAGACCCCAATTCAATTCCCAGGTCAGGAAGATCTGCTGAAGAAGGGTTAGGCTACCCAGTCCAGTATTCTTGGGCTTCCCTAGTGGCTCAGCTGGTAAAGACTCTGCCTGCACTGCAGGAAACCTGGCTTCAATCCCTGGGTTGGGAAGATCCCCTAGAGAAGGGACAGGCTACCCACTCCAGTATTCTGGCCTGGAGAATTCCATGGATAGTCTATGGGGTTGCAAAGAGTCAGACACGACGAAGAGACTTTCACTTCACTTCTCTTATCAGCATCCTTCAGTCCAGGACATGTGTTCCAATATGGGCACTGCAGGGATTGGAACAAATGCTGACTGTCATGAGCTGTTCACAGGGGCACCCTGTCCCATTCCTTATGACCTGAGGCTATTGGAGAGCTCTTAGAGATGCTCTGGTGTTTAGGTCCAAGGGCCAGATGTATCTGTAGTTGGACAGGTTGAAAAATGTACTTGTCATTCAGCCCACCATCCTGTCTCCTGTAGAACTATGCGTATCAGTTTCCTATTGCTGCTGTAACCAACTGCCATACACTTTGTGGCTTAAAGCAGCACAGATTTATCACTTTATAGTTTTGGAGGTCAGAAATCCAAAGTGGGTCAGCAGGACTACATTTCTTTGGAGGCTTTAAAGGGAGAATCTGTTTCCTCGCTTTTTCCCAACTTCTAGAGGCCATCTGCAACGCATGGCTTGTGGCCTCTTCCTCCATGTTCAAAGCCACCAGTGTGGCATCTTCTGACCTCTTTTCCTCTGACTTTTCTTCCATCCTCACAGCTTCTTCTTCTGACTTGAGCTCTTCTGCCTCCTTCTGTGTTATAAATACCCCTGTGATTTCTTTGGGCCCATGTAGATAATTCAGGATAATCTTCCCAGCTCTATGCTGCTGCTGCTAAGTTACTTCAGTCGTGACCGACTCTTAGCAACCCCATGGACTGCAGCCTACCGGGCTTCTCCATCCATGGGATTTTCCAGGCAAGAGTACTGGAGTGGGGTGCCACTGCCTTCTCCACTTCACAGCTCCATATCCTTAACTTAATCACAACCTCCAAGTCCACTCTACCTTGTAAGGTAACACACTCACAGGTTTTGGGGATTAGGATGTAGACCTCTTTTAGGGGGACATTATTCTGTTTCCACACATACCTCCAGTGTGGGACTTGAAAGCAACTCTGCTCTGGGGTCCTGTTTTGGATCTGGAGAAGGACTGCTTCTGCCCTAACGCTTTCTCTGCAACCATTATGGTATTTTGTGCGTGTCTTTCTTTCACCAAAGCAACTTTACAGACTGCTTGTGAGTTGTTAATCAACCTCTTATCTTTTCCCTCTTATTGTCTAGCATAGTGCTTTGTTCATAGTGGGCACTCAGTGCATATGTCTGCTAAATAGATAGACCACTAGGTTTCTGTTTGAGTAATCCTTGTGTATGTTAATTGCTCAGTTGTGTCCGACTCTGCGACACCATGGACTGTAACCCTCCAGGCTCCTCTGTCCATGGAATTCTCCAGGCAAGAATACTAGGGTGGGTTGCCATTCCCTTCCCCAGGGGATCTTCCCATCCCAGGGATTGAACCCGAGTGTCCTGTATGGCAGGCAGATTCTTTCCCTTCTGAGCCACCAGGGAGTAATCCTGGGATATTACTAGGTATAAGAGGCAACCCTGGGAAAGGCAGAAGATAATAAGTGTGGAAAGTTTAGACACAACCAGGGCTCACTGTGAGTTTGTTTTGCCTGGAGATCTTGGAATTACTTGGAATTTTCCAGAGAACCCTCTGGATTAGTCACCCTCCGGGTGCAGGTGCAGACGAGCTGCCCTCTCTCTCAAAAGGTAACTTAGGATGTACAGGAGATGCTCCCACCAGGGGCGGGCCAGTATTGTCTGAGTTAGGATGTTGAGGATAACTTAAATGTTTCTTTAAACCACATGGAAAACTTTTGGAGTAGTTTTTAAATACACATTGTAAAGTATCAGTAAAATGAGCATGAGGAATATAAAGCCTGGAGGTAGCCAGTTTCTGGTGTGGAAAGAGTGACAATATGAGAAATGAAGGAGAAGAGGCAGCGAGTAGTCAGGAGCCCTAAAGGGGAGAGTAGAGGGAACCTCTGCATTGGTCTCCTATAGACGTTTTAACACGGTACCAAAAATTGGGTAGCTTAAAACAACAAAAACTTACTGTCTCACAGTTCTGGAGGCTGGAAGGCTGAACTCAAGTTGTGGCCAGGGACTTGCTCTCTCTGATGGCTCCAAGGCAGAATGCTTCCTTGCCTTTTCTAGCTTCTGGTGTTTTCTGGGAATGCTGGTGTTCCTTGGCCTATAGACGCATCACTCCATGCACATGGCTGTCTTTTGCTGCGTTTCTCCACATCATCCTCCCTCTAGATATCCTGTCTCTGTCCAAATTTCACCTTTCTAGAAGAACATCAACCACGCTGGATTAAGACCCCCTGCCCCCAGCAATGACCTCACTTTAACTTCATTGCCTCTGTAAAGATCCTATTTCCAAATAAGATTGCATTCTAAGGTACTCAGAGTTAGGACTTCAATATATCTTTTTTAGGGGAGACATAATTTAACTCATAACCTATTTGATCCAAGATGGCAGTTCAAAGATTAGACTGGGAAGCAGAACTGTCAAATGCAGAGGAATTAACAAGCAACCATAAAGGAAGAATGGACTGTCAGGATGATTTTAAAGCGAAGAATGGGCTAGAGTGAAGAACCCAATGGAATATATTGGATTGGCCAAAAAGTTCATTCATTATTTCATAGCACTGTACAGAAAAACCTGAACAAATTTTCTCACCAATCCAATAGTATTTCTTAGGTTATATCTAGCTTTTATTGATTTGGTATGATCTGAGCTGGAACTCAGAACATGTAAGTAGTCACCAAAGCATACTTACTGACACTCCCCGTGTCAGGAAAGTGTGGGACGCCTACACTGGCTGGAGGTCCCTCTTAGGAGGCAGAGGGAGATGTTTTAGGGTTAGATCACGTGGGACCTCAAATGGCTATTGAGGAATCTATAGTTCGGTAGGGAGTGGGTCCAGGGAGGGTTCTGTGCAATGCAATGATACAATCAAAGCTGAGTTTCAAAGGGTAATCAAAAAGTGGTAGAGGTTAGAAGAGAGTAGGGAGGAATGAGATGTGACTCTTCCAAATGAGTCTAGAGCAAGAGATTAGGTGAGAGATGAAGAGGGCTTGAACTCTGGTGATGACGGTGGGTTGGTTTAGGAGGGGAGCCATGTAAAGGTATCATTTTTCCCTAGGGCTAGGCTTGCGGCTAAGGGGAAGGAATCTGAGTTTTACTTTGTGAGCATCACTGGAGGGGATTTTTAGGGCACCCAGCACCGTTAGATATTTGAGGCTGTTCAGCTAAGATAATTGTGTTGTGTTGTGTTGTTTGTCTAGTTTTTTCAGAGAGAATTTGGTAAGCTGCTGGATGGATTTTGAGGCAGTTAAAAGAGATCAACCCAAGGAATGAGGAAAACTGGGGAGAAGGAATGAATTATCTGTGTAATTGAAGTAAGTCAAGAAGCCAGATAATGTTCCTTGATAGGTTTCCCTGTACATGATTCTGTCACACCAAATTAAAAGATTTCACAGTCTAAGAGACCCTTCCTGTGGAATGTAAAGATTTCAGACCATGGATCCAAAATAATCAAAATCTCCAGAAACACTCATTCCTATTGTGATACCATGCTATTTGTTTTTTTTTTTCACAGAACACTAGATTGAAAAAAAAAAATCATTGTACTGAATTTTTGCTTTATTTTCTTTGGAACCTATGGAGGGTACAATGGATGAAGTGATAATTGCTAGCCCCCATCTCTGGTCAAAATAAGCAAAACTCTGAGTTAGACTTGGGAGTTCTCCAAGATACATTATTAAAGGACTTTTCATTCTGTGGCTTGAATTCCACTGTCGTTTCTGTGACTGGCTGAATACTCTTTTTGCTGTATTTTCAGAGAAGGTGAGCTTGATTCACAGGAACTTGAACACAGTGCAAACGGCAACATTTGTGTTCTAATATCCATTCTTAGAGCCTGGGAAATCCCTCTGTGTTTATAACTTCACTAGCTCTGCCAGAGAAAACAGCAGCAGGGCATAAGCTGAGAACACAGGGCTTGCAAACATCTAATTTCGGCTTAGATGCTTTTGACATAATGGGTTACCTCTGAAGCCTCCTTTCTTTTGTTATTAGCCACCAGTAGAGAGAGGCAGGAAATAGTATGTTTCCATTGAAGAAAGCAGGATGTGGTGAGTCGCTGGCTTCTGGTGTCAGGCATAGGATGATGCAATAAGTGTGCCTTTGGTGGCTTGCTGTCAAATTAAGTTGCGGAGCCTTAGATGTGCCCACCATATGAATCGATGTGCTGTGCTCGGGACGCTGTCTATACAGTGCGAGGAGCATGGCGTAGCCGAGGGGCAAGGGATGTACACAGAGAGGACCGCTCTTCAGTGGATTTTTTCCTGTTTAGAAAGCATCGTTCTTCTGGGTTACTGCTGGTGTCCACTGTCTTTCTCCACATCTATCATTGATCAAGGATCCAGTGGAGAGAAAAGAAAATGACTCCAGCGGTATATCATGAGCAGTGTCAAGGCCCAAGACCAGGAGCCGTGATTCTGGTTCTAGAACCAGCTTCGGGTTTCCTGTAAGTGTTCATGGCGTGGCTTCTGCTCTGCTCACAGGTTCTAGGGGCTCTCACATGGCACCATCTTCCATTTTTGATCTCTCTTCTCCTACGTGGAATTGGCTCAAAAATGGAATTTGTCTCTGGAATTTCTCACAAGGCCCAGAAAGAAAAAAGAATTAGTATTTGGTGAGAGCCTACTATTTAGAAAGAATCCTTCCAGGTGCTTCTGTTACCTCCTTTAATCCTGAGCAATCCCTTTCAAGTATCATTATATGATTTTAAAGATGATAGAACTGAGGCTTGGAGAGGTTCACACTCATAAAAGATTCAAGCAGCAGAGCTTAGATTAGATTCCAGGTTTGGCTTTGCTCCGTGTCACTGAACTGCCCCTGTCACTGTGCTTTTTGAGACAGAAGGCAGAAACTCCAGTTACCAGTGTCTTTTACCACCAGACTATGTAGCTTTGCATAAGTCTTCCCAGTTCTTCCTGCTTGGTTTCTTTGGTTAAATATTAGGAAAATAATTCTGACCCACCTCAGGAAGATCTGCCAAGGGCTAGAGTTTGTTGCAAAGAATAAATGCTTTAGAAAATATTAAATTAACATTTACTGTAAGTCCACAAATATTAGACAGTATTAATGGAATGCTTTTCTTTTCTTTTTGCTCTTCTCTCTGCTCTGTCCCAGGCGCTAGGCAAACCATGTGAGCCAGGCCTGGTCTTAGGCCTCCAGGCACATGTGATAGCTGCTTAAGTTAAATTTGTTTTAAGGAATAAATAGGAAAAAGAAACATATTGGTAACTGCACCAATACAACAGATACAGAGCATAAACAAACTGGTTAGAAACAAAATGTTTTTGGAGTAAAATTATCTTGTAAAATCCTGAAAGAGAAAGGGAATGCTTTGGTTAGAATACGTCCCAGTGGAAAAAGCCACTCCTTTTCTGGTAGGTGGTACATTTTCTTGGCGGTTAGAGGAAAGTATGGAAGGCAGCTCTGCTCACTGTGATACCACCAATGCTGCTAGTGGGAAGGTTTGAAAAAAAGTTAACTGGTGGATGAGGAGCAGATGGACAAGCACCCTAGATACAAGAGAAGCACTGAGAAGATAAGTTTAGAGACAAGAATGGGATGTGTTGGAAGGAAACAACTAGGACTTCTGAGTGATCCCAGAGAAGTACTATAGCCTGGGGGTGCCATGCGTACTTTGAGATGTGTGTTTTTTAAATTGAGGTATTGTTCATTTACAATATTGTGTTAGTTTCTGGTGTACAGCAAAGTGATTCATATATATACACATATATATTTTTTCTGTTATAGGTTACTGGACGATATTTAGTTCCTTGTGCTATATAGCATATCTTTATTGCTTATCTATTTTATATATAGCTGTTTGTATCTGTTAATCCTATGCCCCTAACTTACCCCTCCGCCCTCACATTTTCCCTTTGATGACTGTAAATTTGTTTTCTATGTCTGTGAGTCTATTTCTGTTTTGTATACATATTTTTTAAATATTATTTTTAGATTCCACATATACATAATATCATATAATATTTATCTCTTTGTCTTACTTTGCTGAATGTAATGTTCTCTAGATCCTTTCATGTTGCTGCAAATGAAATTATTTTGTTCTTTTTGTGGCTGAGTAGTATTCCATTATCGGAGAAGGTAATGGCACCCATTATCGGAGAAGGCAATGGCACCCCAGTCCAGTACTCTTGCCTGGAAAATCCCATGGACGGAGGAGCCTGGTGGGCTGTGGTCCATGGGGTCACTAAGAGTCAGACACGACTGAGCAACTTCACTTTCACTTTTCACTTTCACGCATTGGAGAAGGAAATGGCAACCCACTCCGGTATTCTTGCCTGGAGAATCCCAGGGATGGGGGAGCCTGGTGGGCTGCTGTCTATGGGGTCACACAGAGTCAGACATGACTGAAGCGACTTAGCAGCAGCAGCAGCAGTGTTCCATTATATATATATATTCCACATTTTCTTTATCCATTCATCTGTCGATGGACAATTAGTTTGTTTCTATGTCTTAGCTATTGTAAATAGTGCTGCTGTGAACATTTGAGATGCATGTAGCTTTTCAAATTAGAGTTTTCTGGATATATGCCCAAGAGTGGAATTGCGGGATCATATGGAAACTCTAGTTTTAGTTTTTACTTATTTTCCATAGTGGCTGCCCCAATTTACATTCCCACTAAGAGTGTAGAAGATCTTCTTTTCTCCATACCATCTCTAGCACTTACTATTTGTTCCCGCATAGCTCAGTGGGTAAAGAATCTCTCTGCAATGCAGGAGATCCAGGTTCGATCTCTGGGTTGGGAAGATTCCCTGGAGAAGGACATGGCCACCCACTCCAGTATTCTGGCCTGGAGAATCCCATGGACAGAGGAGCCTGGTGGGCTACAGTCCATGGGGTCGCAAGAGTCGGACACGACTGAGTGACTGAAGAGAGAGAGAGAGGGAGAGAGACAGAGAAACTTTTGTAATGATAGTCATTGAGATATGTGGTTTGTAGATTACGCAAATCTACAAACCTTCTTCTGATCTGTAGGTGATAAGAAAGGAGAAGCAGAGCTGAAGGCTCTGAGTTGGCTGCAGCTGCTCCTGCTAAGTCACTTCAGTTGTGTCCAACTCTGTGTGACCCCATAGACGGCAGCCCACCAGGCTCCCCCATCCCTGGGATTCTCCAGGCAAGAACACGGGAGTGGGTTGCCATTTCCTTCTCCAATGCATGAGAGTGAAAAGTGAAAGTGAAGCCGCTCAGTCGTGTCCGATTCTTCGTGACCCCATGGACTGCAGCCTACCAGGCTCCTCCGCCCATGGGCTTTTCTAGGCAAGAGTACTGGAGTGGGGTGCCATTGCCTTTTCTGGGGATCTCACTCTAGACTGTGATTTTCTTAACAGAGATATTATTTCTTTAAAAATCCTGAAATTTCCTCAGGATACTTAGTGAATGATCTTCTTCCCTGTGCTGCTGCTGCTGGTGGTTTTTAGTCACTAAGTCATGTCTGACTCTCTGTGACCCCATGGACTGTAGCCTGCCAGGCTCCTCTGACCATGGGATTTCCCAAGCAAGAATACTTGGAGTGGGTGGCCGTTTCCTTCTCCAGGGAATCTTCCCAACCCTGAGATCAAACCCATGTCTCCTACTTGGCAGGAGGATTCTTTACCACTGAGCCACCTAGGAAGCCCATCCAGCTAAATATATCATCTAATTCATTCATGTTGTATCTGTGCTACAACGTATTATTATTCACATATTATTCCAATTTTTCAGACAAAGAAACAAGTACAGAAGAAGTAAAGCAACTTCCTACCTTACAAAGAAGGGCAGAGTCAGGGTTTGTATTCAGGACTTGCAGATTCAGAAACCTGCCCTCGTTCAGTAGACAGAGCTGCCTGGTAGCACGCGTCTCTGCTTAGCGTAGTACCTGCAAATCCTCCACTTCCCAGGCGGGAGCTAGATCGCAGCCACTTTGTCAGGCAATAAATGCCAATTCAGAATCTACTGGACCCTGGAAAGGTTCTGCTCTAGGGGATGCGTGAGGGTGGAGGCTGCCTAGGACAGAGGGGAATGCTTTGTACTCAGGACAAGCCTTCAGTCTAGCCAGGAAAATGGGAATTGCTCCGAGACAGTGGTGGAACAATTTATAATCTGAGGTGGTAGATTTGGGGTGAGTAGGGAAGAGAGTCTCCAAGAGGAAGTCAAGCACCCCCCCAAAGTGGAGTTGGTGATGAATAAGGTAGAGCCTGGGTAAAGGAGGAGACCACTCTGTTTATTCTGAAAATGTGCCCTTGAATAAAAGAAAGGAGCCCGGGGCCAGCAGCTTTATTACACTCTTGAAGTTGAGAGTTAGGAGACAGGGCTTTACAGAGCACTTTAGAAACCTAATATTAGGTTTACAAAGATCACATTGTTTAGGAAAGGAAAGGACTTTATACTACCTTGATTGTGTTCTCCTGACCTTTCAGAAGAGCCTGGGGGCTCTCTAAGGGGAGTGTGGAATGTTGTGAGCTGATTGTTTTAAAAACCTTTTCCTGTATGCAGAGAGTGATTTTTTTTTTTTTTTTTTAAGAAAAAGCGATAGACTTCAGCTTTCTCTTTATTTCCTTGTTCCTGTGATGTGTCTTGAGCATCATTTAGACATTTGGCAGAGATGTCCAAGTGTTTGCATTGTAGGTAGGGAATAAAGCTGGAGATGGAGAAAGGAGATAAGAGTTGAGCTTCAGGGCTGCAGAAGATGAGGACGACAAAGAGGTGTGTCCTGGGCCCCTGGTGTGGTGGAGGAGAGGAGGTGAGACCTACCTAGTCCCCCTAGCCAGCCGCTGTCTGAATCTACACCCAGTCTGCAAAATCAGATTGTCCTGTTTGGTTCCTGCCCCTTTCCTCTCCACCATTTATGCTCATTTATTTTCTTGGTTGAAGGGTTGAAGATTTCCTATTAAGATGATCTTTCCGATCAGCTTTGATATTCTTATTGTCTCTTCTTGGAGTATTTCCCTAGAAAGACATTTTTATTATATCAGTGTAGCACTTTTTCCTAACTGAGAATCTATACTAGAAATGTCAGAAAAGATGGCTTATAACAGTGGATTGTGGGTGGTCAGCCTCTCTATCAAAAGATGAATCTCAAAGCACAGAAATTGCAGGGACTGGAAATAGCAGCAGATGAAAGTTCCCAAGGCAGCCCAGCTGCTGACCTTCTAGGACTTTACCAGACATGTTTCTCCTGAAATAGCTTCTGAAACAACCAGACTGCCACATTCTTCACAAGATGAAGACCATGTGACATAAAAGAGGATTGGATTTAAAGAGTTTTATGGACATTCTGTTAATGTAAATCCAATTTTCTTTACCGTAAAGGATGTTGGAACTCCACAGATAGAATAGAATTCATTAAATTGACGCGCAGAGAAACTGTTTTACCTTTCTAGGACTGAAGGCACCTTGATTTATTTGAAAGATATTTCTTCTCCAGCAGTGTCCTCTCTGCGTGGTTCTCCTGTTTTTTACGCCTCCCTGGCTTGGTCTGTGTCTATAGCTTGGAGGGTGTGGCTGTGTTCCACTTCTTAGTTTCATCAACATGCTTCTAGTGGTTGATTGAGTGATGACAGGAGGAAACCGCCTTTGGTCTGCCCCTAACATGTAAAGCACTCAGGGCAAGAGTTCACCTGGAGGTGTGCATGCGCAAATGTCTAAATATTTAAAAACTAGAAACCAGACTATACCCGAATCCTGCGCATCTTCCCACTTGATAGTCCTGCAACCTGTTCCCTGGGACCGAAAGCAAGTGCTCTAGAAGCTACTGGAAGATGCTCCACTGGGGACCAGCCCTGATTCCCAGGAACCAGCAGTGCTATGGTTCTGCTGGGACCCGTAGGAGCTGGATCCGTGCCCAGCACTCCTGGCAGGTCTCAGGATGGAACTCTGCACTGAGTCAGGCTCCTGGACAGCTGGAAAGGGCATGTTTCCCTCTACTTCACCTCATTTTTTTCATGAGCTTTTCAAATCATTCTGAATACCTCTAAAATTGATACCATGGGAACAGAAAAGAGGGACTGGGGTGTGCCATTGTTTGGGGGCAAATCAGATGTGTCAAATAGATAATTTATTGTTTCACTTTAAACAAAAGCAAAAGCAAAGTCTGTGACCCTCTTTTCTCCTCTCCTACCATCTGACACAATCATACCCCTGGGCTCTTGGTCCCCACTGCCACCTGGCCTGGAGGGTTCTGCAGCCCATTCTTCCTTCTCCTTTAATTGTCCTCAGTCAAGTCAGTTATCAGACTTTCAAAAATATTTTTTGTGGGACAAAAAGGGAAAGACAATTTTTGTGTTTTGAGAGTTCTTCTAAAGCACGAGGCCCTGACCCAAGAGTCCACTCACTACTCTCCCTTACTCAGGTAGGACTTGAAGGTAGGACTAATAATGTGTCCTCCCTGTCAGGTTTGTGCTTCTGTCTGTACCTGGTTCTCGCTATGTCTGAGGCTTATGTGTGAGATTTCAAATAAAAGAACAACACCATGCGGTGGACAGAATAATTCTCCACCCCCTGCAAAATATCCATGTCCTAATACCCCAAATGGAAACAGTGACAGACTTTATTATTTTGGGCTACAAAATCACTGCAGATGGTGACTACGGCCATGAAACTAAAAGAAATTTGCTCCTTGGAAGAAAAGTTATGACCAACCTAGACAGCATATTAAAAAGCAAAGACATTACTTTGCCAACCAAGGTCTGTCTAGTCAAGGCTATGGTTTTTCCAGTAGTCATGTATGGATGTGAGTTGGACTATAAAGAAAGCCGAGCGCTGAAGAATTGATGCTTTTGCATTGTGGTGTTGGAGAAGACTCTTGCGAGTCCCTTGGACTATAAGGAGATCCTAAAAGAAATCTGTCCTGAATATTCATTGGAAGGACTGATGTTGAAGCTGAAACTCCAATACTTTGGCCACTGATGTGAAGAGCTGACTCATTTGAAAAGACCCTGATGCTGGGAAAGATTGAAGGTAGGACGAGAAGGGGACGACAGAGGATGAGGTGGTTGGATGGGATCACTGACTCGATGGGCGTGAGTTTGAGTAAGCTCTAGGAGTTCATGATGGACAGGGAAGCCTGGCATGCTGCAGTCCATGGGGTCTCAAATAGTTGTACACGACTCAGCGACTGCATTGAACTGAATCCCCCAAAGACATGAATACGTTACCTTAGCTGGAAAATGAACTTTTCACATGTGATTAAGTTCAGGATGTTTGATGGAGGAGGTTATTGTGGATCATCTAGTTATTTTTTTACTTGAAATATAGTTGCTGTCCAATATTACTTAAGTTAACTAGCTAGCTAGTGTGTCTGACTCTTTGCGACCCCATGGGCTATAGGCCACCAGGCTCCTCTGTCTGTGGAATTCTCCAGGCAAGAATACTTGAGTCAATTGCCATTTCCTTCTCCAGGGGAATCCTCCTGACCCAGGGATTGAACCCATGTCTCCTGTGGCTCCTGCATTGGCAGGCAGATTCTTTACCACTGAGCCTCCTGGGAAGCCCCATTTAAGTTACAGGTGTACAATAAAGGGATTCACCACTTTTAAAGGTTATATGCCATTTACAGTTATTATGTGGATCATCCAGTTTTAAAAAAGAGGGTAGCAGGAGAGGCAGAAGAGGAGGGAGATGTGAGGACAGAAGCATAAGCCAGACTGATGCGATTGCTGGGCCTGGAGGGAGAAGAGGGCCCTGAGCCCAGGAAGGCAGCTGGTCTCTAGAAGCTGCAAAAAGCAAGAAATGGATTCTCCCTATATTCTTTCCTGGAGAATTCCATGGACAGAGGAGCCTGGTGGGTTACAGTGTATAGGGTCACAAACAGCCAGATGTGACTGAAGTGACTTAGCACACTAGAGCTTCTAGAAGCCTCTAGAAGCCCTGCCAATCACGTAGATTCCTCACCTCCAGAACTGCATGATAATAAACTTGTGTTAGTCTAAATCACTAAATTGTGGTAATTTGTGGCATCAGTAATGGGAAATGAATACACCCCCTTTCCAACACATCCTAATCACCTGTTGCTTCCTCAAATCACAGACTTAACCCACTGACTTAGGGATGCTTTGCTTTTTTTTTTTTTCCTGAGGAACTCAAACCATTTTCCATTTCCCGCTAACACACGCCATGGCTTCACATTCTTGGACTGGGATTTTGAGAAGTCCTAACGTGCTCTGCTGTGTTTTAGGGAGAAACAGAGCCCCTATGTATCAGCTGTACCAGTGAGCCAGGCGGATAGGTACATGTGAAGGGGACTTGAGGTGATGGACCAGCTGTGTGCTTCTGAGGAACTTGCCTTAATTGGGAAACTTGATTAGGTGGTGCAGTGGTAAAGAATCTACCTGCCAATGCAGCAGACATGGGTTCCATCCCTGGGTTGGGAGGATCCCCTGAAGGAGGAAACGGCAGCCCACCCCAGTACTCTTGCCTGAAGAATCCCATAGACAGAATAGCCTGGTGGGCTACAGTCCATGGCGTTGCAGGGAAAGTGAAAGTCGCTCAGCCGTGTCCGACTCTTTGTGACCCCATGGGCTGTACAGTCCACGGAGTTCTCTAGGCCAGAATACATACTGGAGTGGGTNGGGGACGACAGAGGATGAGATGACTGGATGGCATCACCGACTTGATGGACATGAGTTTGAGTAAACTCCAGGAGTTGGTGATGGACAGGGAGGCCTGGCATGCTGTGATTCATGGGGTTGCAAAGAGTTGGACACGACTGAGCGACTGAACTGAACTGAACTGAACTGAGTCTTTCTTGAATAACCCTGTGCAGAGTCTTTGGTTGTTCACCTGTTGGTAGGCTGCTCTTGCATACACCTTGTCTTGTCTGGTTGCAATCAGGTTTCAAAACTAAGAGCTAAACCTCGGTGTTTTAGTAACATGCAGTCATTCTTAAAGAGATAGGCGCTCTTGTGAAAAAGAAGTCATTAAATTCTAGAAATACACATGGCACACATAACTGAGGGAGCTGCTCAGGTTTTGACAACTTGCATTGTGATTTGGAAGAAACTGAAAGGCTTCAAAAACAGGTCTTTTCACTTTTCTGAAATGTGTTTGGTATCATTGTGGACTTATTGAAATTCTCAGAAGCTCTTAGTGATTCATGCTAGCCAAATGAAGAAGTTAAAGCGTTTTTGTATGTACCCCATATAATAGAGTAGAGAAGACACCAGAAGTCAGTTTCATTATTCTCTCTTGTACTCTTCATTTTATTATTCCAGCCAGGGACATGGAATGTCTTGATATATCGAACAGCTGTGTATATTGACTCAGAACTGAGAGACAAAATGTGTCCCTGTCTTGAGATTTCTGAGAAAGTATAGCGATGAGATTTATTCAAATCACTTAGCAAATATAAGAAGTGGGAAGTTTCATTAAACCAAGAGCAATCATTTTTGAAATTGTCTGCACTTAGAGGATTAAAATGATAATCCTGACCTGGTTTGAGCACTTTTATGGAAAACTCAAGAGTTTTATATAGTGTCAACTTTCTTTATATAATTTCTTTAGACTTAATTTTTCCTTTCAACTTCAAGTGCTCAATTGGTTTTGTCACTTAAAGCCTAGTGATGAGAGCTGAATTATTTCTTACTTTTGTTGGATTTTGAATTTTTTATGGGAGTCTTGTCTTTCTAGAATTATCCTACATGAAAGTTGTTTCTTTTTACCATTTTTTCTTTATTTCTTGAAATAAATCAAGTATAGCTAAATAGCATTATCTTTTGTTATATTAGTTTTGGTAGTATATAATGGGTCAATATTAAAAGAATTAAAGAATTAGTGGAAATGCTGAAGCTTTTTTGAGGGAAGGAGGATGAATTGTTTGGGTTACCTATTCCCTTAAGATTTGTTAGAATCATATTAAGTTACTTAAGCATATTCCCTGGAATAGCCTGATATTTCATCACACTTGAAAGCATGTGTTTCCTTCCTAAAGCGGTAAGCCTTAATATCGCTGGGGCTGGAAATAAAAATTTCAAATGTCAGAAATTTCTCACATTGTATTTTCAAAGAGAACAGACTTCACTGATGTGAGTGGCTGATGCTTTAAAAGTTCTAAGCAAATGTTCACTTTCAACTGAAATTCTATTCCATCTGCTTAATGAAGCCATGTGAAGCACATCACCCTCAAGTTACAGTCATTCTTTCTTTGGTGTGAGGCTTCATCCGAAAACCTGGGAAACGTGCCCCACCAAACAGCACACCAAATGCAAAGAATTTAGCGATACTGTAGGTTCCATTCCAGTGTGTTTCCCAAGGTCTTGGTGAAAGGTATTACTCCAGGTTTGCTAGGAGAACATAGTTAGGGAGTGTGGGAGAGGGAGCATTTGATCAACCTAATCGGTTATTCCTATCTTGCAGAATCTTTTGATTTCTTCCTCAGTATTACAGTAGGGAATTTCCAGCATCTCAACTTCACCTAATAGGGCTCAGCACTTAGTCCAAATTTCCAGCAATTATTGCAGCACACAATTGGAACTGATATCAATTATTGAAGCTATCGCATTAAATGCAACATACTCACTGAGAAAACTCCTAAGTATGACTTCAGCCTGATATAAAAGTATGCTTTTCCATCTTAGGTAGAGAACTCTTTTTATCAGATTTTTCCCTTTACAAGGAGCAAAGCACTCTTTGTACACAGATTTCCAAGATTTTTGTCTAAAGAGATTAGCAAAATCTCACAGTTCCTTTTTTGCAGCTAAGCCCTTTCCTCCAGATTTTTGACTTCAGAAGTGAGTACCCTAGGTCATATTGGGATCTGACTTTAGGTCTGGAAATAATAGAGGTGACTGTGGAGCCGGGCATGAGGAGAATGGATGTGCAGGTTGTTATGTGTTTGCTCCTTCCCATTGGTTCTTTGTCTTCTCTGTCTTCCTTGGTGCTTTGGCAAACCGATCTCTTGGACTGTGTCACTGAGCACAGTCCAAACTGATTTCTTGCACTGAGCTCCTTTGACCTCTGACTTCTCATTGGTTTAGGTGACTGGGAAACAAGATCTTGGGTAGTGAAAGAGGAGAGAGTTTAGAGCTTTTCTTTTGCCTTCTTCTTTCTTCTTTAGCCAGGGTCCTGGTTGGGACTGTATTCCTCTATACCCATAGTTCCCTGTGGGTGGTCCGCTTCCTGGACAGCTCTCACTGGTTTCGGGCCATGTGTCTTTCTTTTCTTGCTCCTTTGGGCTTAGTCATGATAACGGTTTCTTGCTGTTAGCGTGGAGTGCCTCATCATACCTTATTGGTTCCTTAAAGCTGCCTTGCTCACTTGCTCGCTCAGTTTGCTTTAGTCATGTCCGATTCTTTGTGACCCCATGATCTGTAGCCCACCAGGCTCCATGGGATTCTGCAGGCAAGAATATTGGAGTGGGTTGCCATACCCTCCTCCAGGGGATCTTCCTGACGCAGGGACTAACCTATCTCTATTTATGTCTCCTTCATCGGCAGGTGGCTTCTTTACCACTAATGCTACCTTGGAACCTAGACCTTTGTAAATAGTTATAAAATAAATCCTTTTTGGTTAAAACCCTTTGGGTATTCTATATCTTACCTACAAGGACCTTAAATGATAAAATTAGCTTTTCCTTTCAAGATACCTCCAACATCTAAGGCTGTTTCATGCAACCAAATGGTAAAGGCCTCATCAGATGAGGAAAAGAGGTTGCTATAGCTACAAGGGGGTGTGGCTGGATGTTTGGAGTCTCCTAGTTCTCAAAACCTCCTAAATAGCTCCACTTTGATTTTTGGACCCCATTTTCCCCCATCATTTCTCTATATTTAACATGAACATTCTAGTGAGTCTGTGAATTCAATCGTGGAGTTTGTTTTTAACGTACTTGTTCGGAGAGGGCAATGGCATCCCACTCCAGTACTCTTGCCTGGAGAATCCCATGGATGGAGGAGTCTGGTGGGGTGCAGTCCGTGGTGTCGCTAAGACTCAGACACAACTGAGTGACTTTACTTTCACTTTTCACTTTCATGCATTGGAGAAGGAAATGGCAACCCACTCCAGTGTTCTTGCCTGGAGAATCCCAGGGACGGGGGAGCCTGGTGGGCTGCCATCTATGGGGTCACACAGAGTTGGACATGACTGATGCTACTTAGCAGCAGCAGCAGCAGCCTTATATCTCTAAGAGATAAAAAGATTCTTTTAGCTCAGTCTGTGCTTTGAGATGGAGGCCATGATTTGGCTGTGTTACTCTTTTTTGAACTGGCCAGAGCCAGTAAAAGAAGCCATCCACTGCTCTACATGGAATTCCTCACATCCTTTATGTTGTTTCATGACACTGAAAAATTGGTCCCCCACAGCCTTGAGGTCCAAAAGGACTTCATTTTAAGTGATCCCAGAAGATACTTTAATGAGCTATTTCTCCTGTCTGCCATGAGTTAGAATATTCTCTTTCCTGAATACTAGAGGGATTCTTACTGCTTTCAGCCAGATAACCAATCCTAGATCTGCCCATTTCTTTAAGAGTCCATTACCTACAATTTCCTTCTCTGGTATTAAACTATGTTTCAATCAGCATGCTTGATTTTAATCAACAGAAATTGCCTTTAGGTGGTTTAAGCCAGAAAAGAAAATTTTGAAGGGATGATGAATAATTCAGATTCGACTAAAAAATGGACAGACACTAAGTGAAGAGTCTAGAAAATAAGAAAATTAACTAAAGTCATGTCAAAGCAACAGTCTGGTTAGGATGCTACCATGGGATCTTGCCATAGTCATTGATGGCCTCCCAGTGTCATTGAGACCGTGAATAATTTTTCAACATTTCTAGCATATTCAGGGCATTTTCTCAGATTGCCAGTGTTAAAAATCTCTGATTGGAGCATTTGATAGACTTAGTCTAATCTCTAGCTGTTAGTGAATGAGTATGAGCCTGGACCTTGCCTCCCACTAACATTACCATAAAAGAGAATTCTTGCTGAATTGGTTCAGCTGGTAAAGAACTTGCCTGCCAATACAGGAGATGTAAGAGATACAGCTTTGATCCCTGGGTTGAGAAGATTTCCTGGAGAAGGAAATGGCAATCCACTCCAATATTCTTGCCTGGAAAATTCCATGGACAGAGGAGACGTGTGTGCTACAGTCCATGGGGTTGCAAAGAATCAGACATGACTGAGCATGTAGGCACACACTCAGTTGTTGGTTAGCTAAAAATCAAGACAAAAACTGAATTAAAAAAAAAAGGAAGCAATCACTATTTAATATATGCATCCTGCCTTCTTGACTCTGGATTGTCAGAGTCCCTTTGTGGGGCCAACGTTGGAAAAGCAGTCAACCATACTTGCTATAATTCTTGGCCACAGTGACTCAAATATGGAAGTAATGATCACTCAAATTAGTTATGGTTTGAGCACTGTTATGCACATCATTTACGGTCTAAACTCCTCCTCTCCCTTTCCTCCTTTTTCCTAATATCCCACTGGTCACAAAGCTTTGCTGATTTGTATTCCATTTTACCATAGAGATTTGATAATTTTATTTTTTATTATTTGTAATCTTGGCTGATTAGTCAAATCAGTAAGTGATGCTCTGCCATACCTCGTATCAAATATTCATAAAAGAGGACAGGTAAA
This sequence comes from Neotragus moschatus, assembly GCA_006410615.1. NCBI lineage: Eukaryota > Metazoa > Chordata > Mammalia > Artiodactyla > Bovidae > Neotragus > Neotragus moschatus. The sequence continues at coordinate 3,036,500 of SJYA01002726.1, read as the reverse complement.
GGGGCAGAATGTTCTTGTTATCTTTACTGTCTCTTTTTAAAATTAATATAGTTTCTCTTTCTTGGTTTCAACTGTTGTTTCTCTGAGTCCATCAACATTCGAAAATTGTACATTTTGTATTTATTCTGCTACAGATAATTTCTTCCGTTTTGATAAAACTGACTGTTTAGCCAAGGATATAATGTTTTGATTCTAGTCATTAAGTGAATACCATTGTTTACCATAAGTAGGGGCATATTTATGATTTCTTCTGTCATTTTACTAACTTATTATCTAGAAACTGTAGATTTCACATATCATAAGTTCTTATTACTTGGGTAATTGAAGATTTATAAAAAGCTTGTCTTTCTGTGGAAACCTTCCATTTTTGAACTATGAACACTGTGAATTGCCCTAGAAGATCCCAGTATCATCACTGGTAAACATAATTTTGTCGTCACTGTTGAGGCCAGCTTTTTGCTCATGATCCAGCTATGGGAAAAATAGACAATGTTGTGTAGTTACTATTTATCAATTAAAAGAACAGGGAATGATATTTGGGGATGCTCTGAGTGAGTCATAAAGACTATGCAGGAACCATGAAGTTAAAATATCTTGTTGGCGTCTGGCTTTCCCTGTTCACCCCTAACCTATAAAATAGTTAAGAAAAACCCCTCTTACTGCAACACCTCCATGAAAGGGACATGAACGGGAACTTAAGTCCTTCTGCTGTGTCTGCGTATCACGTCCTTTCCCTTCTTTACCAGATGCTGTTTCATATGGTACGGATATTGTTACAAAGGCCTCATTCCCAATCCCAGAGAGAACAACTTGGCTTTTGACTTATATGTTGTCAAGTAGCCAATTAAATAAGATTTTCCATTTTTCAAGTGATGTTAGGGTGTTGTCTAGGTAAAATATCTGTCATCCTATCACACTGGCACATCTGTTGACTAGATTAAACTGAATCTAAAAGTGTAATATGAATAGAACAGCAGATGTGGAATGACTTGAAAAAACAAGGCAGGCAGCTTGAGGAGTATCTATTGTTTTTTATTAATTATGGTATTAGCTTTAAAAAAATGACAGAGTTCAGACAGATCCTTCATATTTAAAGAGGAAGTCTTCAGGTATCAATTAATTTTAATGAGTAGGTTCTCTACTGATATGTACATATATATCCCTAAAGACATTCCAAGTATACTTATCAACATCTGGAAGCAGTGTTGGCCAAACTGCGTGCTTAGTTCTTAACATCCAAAACCATATTTTGAAAAGAATCTTTTATAAGTTCTGGAAGGAAGCTGTGAATAGTTCCTGAAAAAGTAGACTTTTCAGTATATTCTAATGTCTGAGTTATTAGGGAGTCAGATGTCTGAAACTCAGCTCTAGCGCAATCTGGAGTTTAGCAAAAAAGAGAGAAAAATATCAGCAAGGATGTGAATAGATTAGAAGAGTTGAATATTCTATTGTACTCACTGAAAAACTTCTCTTTCATTCATTCATTCATTCATCCGTCCTTCCTTCCTTTTTCTTCTTCTCTTTTTTTTAGGCTGAAATTTCAGCAGCTACTTAGCTAGCTCACCCTCCAAAAGATGAGATTGATTGATCCTTTGATTAATTAGAAGAATGGGAAAATTTTATGGATGAGCAAAAGCTTTTAAGATTCAGCTCTGTAGGTTGAAATGCATAGGAGAACTGAATAGGAAAGAGAGGAGAAAAAGAAGGGATAAAGAAAATATATGCCCCAGAGGAAAGACAACACAACAAAAGTGGCAGACCCTAGAAGCCAGGAGCTAAGAACAGCGTGGTAAAAAGCAGATAATGCGGAACTGTGACGTTCATGATGTGTATCAGATGCCATGAATTCACTCGTTTATTCATTCAAACCACATTTACTGGGTTAATCATCTGTGCCTTACATTAGGAAAATCCTGGATGGTTCAAAGGTAGACAAATACTGTCCCCATCTCTGTCCTCCAGGTGCTCAGTGTTGGGTGTGGGTGGGAGAGTGTGGACGCATGTTATAGGTGCGATGCTGCTGCTGCTGCTGCTGTGTCGCTTCAGTCGTGTCCGACTCTGTGCGACCCCACAGACGGCAGCCCACCAGGCTCCCCCCCACCCCCCTCCCCGGGATTCTCCAGACAAGAACACTGGAGTGGATTGCCATTTCCTTCTCCAATGATAGCGATGATGCTATACACATGCAAATGATACAGCGGGAGCAACAAGGGAGGAATTTACCACTTTTTCTTAGAAAAGGAGGAAGGAAGGCTAGAAAAGACTCTGAGCTGAGCCTTAAATGTTACTTCCTTACAGTTTCCAGCAGGTTCCAATCAGTTCAGTTCAGTTCAGTTCAGTCACTCAGTCGTGTCTGACTCTTTGTGACCCCATGAATCACAGCATGCCAGGCTTCCCTGTCCATCACCAACTCCCGGAGTTCACTCAGACTCACGTCCATCGAGTCAGTGATGCCATCCAGCCATCTCATCCTCTGTTGTCCCCTTCTCCACCTGCCCCCAATCCCTCCCAGCATCAGAGTCTTTTCCAATGAGTCAGCTCTTCGTGTGAGGTGGCCAAAGTACTGGAGTTTCAGCTTCAACATCATTCTCTCCAAAGAAATCCCAGGGCTGATCTCCTTCCAATGGAGACCTTCAAAATAAGAATCAACCACCTACCAACCCTAATAAATAGTGATCATAATAGTGCCTGAACCATCTAAGAAAAGTTTTTACGTTCTGTACAACTTGTGTGTCCTTTAAGAGTTAACTCAGTGACTCCATCTACTCTTTGGAGGTGATCTCCTTCTTTGATCACCCAGACTTAAACTGTCCTCATTAGAATGATCACAGGCCATGGACTATGTCTAGTCTGTGAACCATCATTAGATCATGCTGCTTTCCAATCAATGTACTTTCCCTCATTGCTGGATTGTAAATTCCCTAATGTCCTTGAAATACTTTCCTAGTAAATTTTAGCATTTGTTGTTTGTTGTTCACTCCCTAAGGTGTGTCTGGCTCTTTGCAACCCCATGGAATTTACAGCTGCAAAATGAGTGAATCAGTGTGGTAAGGCTCTTGACATGTCAAAAGATTACTCTTTTGATTATCTGCAAAATGTAATACTTAGTTATAGCCTCTTCTCCATAACAGAATTGTGAATGTAAGGCTCAATCCGTGGTCTAGCATGACTTTATCTTACTGTTAAAAAAAAAAAAAGCACATCTGAAAGTTAGAGAAGAAGTGTAGGTATTGGCTTTGCACCATGTGCACTTTCAGAAGAATATTACCTGTGGTCAGGAAATAACAGTTTTAAGGAGGCTGAGGTGCAACCCCAGTCCTAGATTGCTGCTCAGCATGGTTCATCAGGAAAGGGTGGGAACCACTTACAATGGTGTGAAATTCACCTGTGAAGCCTCTCTCACTGCTGTGCCATCTGGTGAACCACTGGTGAATAATAAGCCAATTATATTACCTGAAAAGATGACATTGATTCTAAAATTTAAAATTGTGGGTGTTTCCTCATTGAATTCATCCATCAGTCAGTCAGTGTTGATGAACGGAATATCCAAAGACCTCAGGCTTAAATTTATTTGCATTATGGAATTCATATTTTCAGCTAGTGATCCAGGGCTCAATAGTTCTCTCTCTGAGAGGTATACTTTACGTGTTCTAGAAATTTCCTGTGAATGGGGAGATATGTTTTTTCCAGTAACTGAGAATGTAGGTCAATGTCTTTGAGAACCACTCTGCAAATGGGAAGTGTTGCAGTGTATAAATTAAAACTATTATTATTGTTGTATTAACTCTGCCTACTCATTATCTGAAGACCAGTTCATCCACTAAAACTTAACTTTTTAATGCAGACTGCAAGGAATTTATAACCTTATCTACTAGTCCTTTTCCTTTTTAAAATCTTTAATTTCCTTTTAATGTCTATGTGGTCAAATGTATGAGATATAAAATTATATGAATGAATAGGTAACACGTATAAAAAGTGATTCTCTTTGTATGGAGAGAGTAACATGGAAACTTACATTACCATATGCAAAATAGATAGCCAATGGGAATTTTCTATATGATTCAGGGAACCCAAACAGGGGCTCTGTGACAATCTAGGGGGGTGGGATGGGGAGGGAGATGGGAGGGAGATCCAGAGGGAGGGGATATACATATACCTATGGCTGATTCATGTTGATATTTGGCAAAAAACATCAAAATTCTGCAAAGCAATTATCCTTCCATAAAAAAAATAAATTAATTAAAAAAAGTGATCCTCTCTGTATCATCTTACATTTCTTTGGGAAGAATTGAGGAGGAAAAACAGGAAATGTAGGAATGAATTAATTTTCACTTATTTAAAATTAATTAAAGAAGAAAGGAAACTCAAGTCTTCTAAAATAAAGTGCCTTTGGAGGTTAATTTTGGTTAAATGAATTAAAAATTGTTTTCAGATTAAAGGAAATAAGGAACAGTCAAATTTTCTGAAAATTTTAATGGAAAAGAAAGCTTAAAGACTCCAATTTAGACATTTAAAACACAAGTATAAGCTTCCCAAACCAAAGGAAAAGAGAAGAAAATTCCTTTTTCCTGAGACTGTGATAATGGCTTAATAAACAACTCCCCCCTCCCAAATATTCTAAAATTTCAGAGAAAAACCCTGAAAAATACAAATATCTCTGATATTCACTTAATGAGAAGTCACAGAATAGATTGCAATAAATGTGCTAGTATTTAAAATTGGTAGAAAATTACCACTGAATTCCTTAAAAATGTTTAGAGAACATAGGAAGATATACAGATGCTTTGTAAGATGTTGATATTTTACAGACACTTCACATAAAGAGATACTGCCTGTTACTGGACATAAAAAAATAGAATTATTCTAAAATCTTCCAATAATAAAATTGAAATTATTATACTGGTATTAGAATTTGTAGTTTACAAAAATGCTGCAGATATGTTTTTCCACAGTGAAATCCTTGATAAGAGAAATATTCAAAATCATGATCTATAGAAATAACTCGACATGCTATTATGCTAAGCAATGGAAATAAAATTATTTTTGTCAAACCGTAGCATAATGATGTTAATTAATTTGATATTACAATTTTCCTCTCTATTTTAAAAGTTAGGCCTTATCTGTAACAGTTTTGCTGTTTTACAAGTATAATGAAGTTTGATAAGTCAGATATTAGAATACGTATTTGATCAGCAGACCTCTACTCTGAGCTAAAAGTTCAGTTGATTTATAAACTTTATAAATATTAATGGAATGCTGCTGTTCCATTATGCTTATTTAATAAGGGAAACAAAATAAGGAGTTACCAAAATGGTGACTGTTGGGGAATTAAGAAATTCACATTAGCTGTTCAGATAGCCAGATTTATCAGTATATTTTAAGATAGATTATTCTATTTCCTCAGTGCTTATGTAAATATGAATATCATTAACCCATATAATTCACTGTCTCTATACAAAGAAGTAAAACAAAACCAAAATTCTAACTAATAAGGCATGTTTGCTAAATACATACATTTTTTTTTTTACAGGTTGTATAGCTTGCTATTGTTAAATATTTAAAGCAACAACTAATATTTAAAGATTGAAAATTCTAGTTATCTGTTCTGGAAGGACATTTCTCACTTTACTCCTTGTCATTTATTTTCATTTAAGCAAGTCTATATTTCTTTGACCCCTAATGGTAAAGAAAATAGAATAGAATATCAGAATTCTCCAGAAGTTGATAGAGGTCAAATATCGTTAGCTGGGCGGGAGCCCACAATGCTNTGAAAATTCTAGTTATCTGTTCTGGAAGGACATTTCTCACTTTACTCCTTGTCATTTATTTTCATTTAAGCAAGTCTATATTTCTTTGACCCCTAATGGTAAAGAAAATAGAATAGAATATCAGAATTCTCCAGAAGTTGATAGAGGTCAAATATCGTTAGCTGGGCGGGAGCCCACAATGCTTGGAAGGAGATGAGTTTGCTAGTTTACACACTAGCAAGAATGGAAAATTACCTTGACTCAATTGGAAGTGGATAAAAGCAGCACTATCGCCATGATCTAGAACTTGGGGACAATGCCAATGCATTAGCGTGGAAGCCCAGTCAGAAACACTTCCTGTGGACGATGGGAGGACCAGCCTCATCGTACTCCTGCTTACTGATCCACATTTGCTGGAACGTGGACAGGCTGGCCAGAATGGAGCCCCCAATCCAAACGGAATACTTCCGCTCTGGGGGAGCGATGATCTTGATTTTCATGGTGCTGGGTGCCAGGGCTACAATTTCCTTCTGCATCCGGTCAGCAATGCCAGGGTACATAGTGCTGCCTCCAGACAGCACGGTGTTGGCATACAGATCCTTGCGAATATCCACATCGCACTTCATAATAGAGTTGAAGGTTGTCTCGTGGATTCCACTGGACTCAATGCCCAGAAAGGAGGGCTGGAAAATGGCTTCTGGACATCGAAAGCGCTCATTCCCAATAGTGATCACCTGCCCGTCGGGAAGCTCGTAGCTTCTCTCCAGGAAGGAGGATGCTGCGGTGCTGACCATCTCTTGCTCAAAGTCTAAGGCCACATAACACAGCTTCTCTTTGATGTCACGAACAATCTCCCGCTCAGCCGTGGTGGTGAAGCTGTAGCCTCGTTCTGTCAGGATCTTCATGAGGTAGTCTGTCAGGTCTCTGCCGGCCAGGTCCAGACGTAGAATGGCATGAGGCAGGGCATAGCCTTCGTAGATGGGCACAGTGTGAGTGACCCCATCCCCAGAATCCATCACGATGCCAGTGGTCCGGCCTGAGGCATAGAGGGACAGCACAGCCTGGATGGCCACGTACATGGCAGGTGTGTTGAAAGCCTCGAACATGATCTGAGTCATCTTCTCCCGGTTGATCTTGGGGTTGAGGGGTGCCTCAGTGAGGAGGATGGGATGCTCATCTGGAGCCACGCGGAGCTCGTTGTAGAAGGTGTGGTGCCAGATCTTCTCCATGTCGTCCCAGTTGGTGACCACTCCGTGCTCAATGGGGTACTTCAGGGTCAGGATGCCTCTCTTGCTCTGGGCCTCATCCCCCACATAGCAGTCCTTCTGGCCCATGCCTACCATGACCCCCTGGTGCCGGGGACGTCCCACCATGGAAGGGAACACAGCCCTGGGGGCATCGTCACCACCAAAGCCTGCCTTGCACATCCCTGACCCATTATCCACCACCAGGGCAGACAGCTCGTCATCACTCATGGTCCTGTCCAGAATCTTCCAGATGGGTGAACAGAAGTTAAATACAAAGACCAGACTCTGGTGTGCAAGAGAGAGAATGAAGAGGCTGACAACTCTTCAGAGCTGCCTGCAGAGAGGGGAGCCTGTGCTGTGATGATAGGTATTTAAAGGTACACACTGGCGCCTCCCATGTCCTATCCCAAGAGTTCTCAGCATTTCTGGGTGGGGTTGCCTTTGAGGTATTAATAATTATGATGATACAAATCATTAGTAGACCTTCCTTCATAAGGGGAAAATTGGCTACCAAGTGACTGAATCTCAGGTTACTATAATTAGGCAACCCACACAGGGCTGTCTGTTTGCTTTGGTACAGTGTCTGGATAACTATGATGATGCAATGGGGCATATAAATGCAAGATGAAAGAAAGCTGGAGCAAGGTATGGGTAACGATACCAAAAGGGGCAGTTCCTCCCTAGTTTGCCCTCCGGGTCCATTTTCTGTACCCTAGATTTTTCATTCTTAATACATTGTTCTTATGAATTTGACTCTGAAAACTTAACTTTTTCAAGATTTTATTCCCCATTAGATTCCAAACCCCAAAGGATATCACCATGATAGAAACTATTTTAATGAATAAAAATAATGAATGGCCAAGAGAGGCCTCATAGCTGTAATTATTATGCATTTGTGTCATGTAAAAATTTAGAGATATTTAAGAGACGTCTAGCACATTAGTGGATCAAGTAAAATCAATAAACTACTACAGATTTTCTTTCCTGATATAAATTCTAATAACCAAATTTCACTAAGCACTATAAATCCTGAAAAATGATGCTGTNGAAAAGACCCTGATGCTGGGAGGGATTGGGGGCAGAGGAGAAGGGGACGATGGAGGATGAGATGGCTGGATGGCATCACTGACTCAATGGGCATGAGTCTGAGTGAACTCCGGGAGTTGGTGATGGACAGGGAGGCCTGGCGTGCTGCAGTTCATGGGTTCGCAAAGAGTTGGACACGACTGAGCGACTGAACTGAACTGATGCTTATTAGACATTGTTCATAGAACTAGGTTTGTTGGGTTCATGTTGATTGCAGAAGGGCTGAATGTTCAACCATCTTGCATGATTTATTAGGTAAAATGCAGATTATAAAATATTTATGTGCAATACTTCTTATTTTATAACAATGAGCAAAGTTTAGCAATAATAAAATTTTAAGTAATATTTGAACTAGTCTTTAAAACATTTTGATCTTCAAGATTCATATTATGATGTCAACCATCTGTGTAATTGTTAAAATGTATCCAATTGAAATAGTAATAGCTTTATTTCAGTTTTAGGATGTATTAAGCCCTAATCATTTCACAGGAAGTTTGTGTGCACTTTTTGATATGGAAATATAGATAACCTGGTAATGTGTTTATCATGATAAAACATAGGATATTGGTAACATCTTACAAGGAACCAGAAATTAAGGGAGTTCATTACTCTGTTCCTTTATGTATTAGGTAAATGGGATGTTTAGGAAGTCGAGAGATAACTGGAGTAATAGGCAATTTTGGTCTTAGGGTACAAAATGAAGAGACAAAGGCTAACAGTTTTGTCAAGAGAACATTCTGGTAATAGGAAACACCCTTTTCCAACAGCACAAAAGATGACTCTACACATGGACATCACCAAATGGTCAATACCAAAATCAGGTTGATTACATTCTTTGAAGCTAAAGATGGAGAAGCTCTATATAGTTAGGAAAAACAAGACCTAGAGCTGACTGGAGCTCAGATCACCAGCTCCTTATTGCAAAATTCAGGCTTAAGTTGAAGAAAGTAGAGAAAACCATTAGGCCATTCAGGTATGACCTAAATCACATCCCTTTTATATAGTAGAGGTGACAAATAGATTCAAGGGATTAGATCTGGTAGACGGAGAGCCTGAAGAACTATGGATAGAGGTTTGTACATTGTACAGGAGGCAGTGAACAAAACTATCCCAAAGAAAAAGAAATGTAAGAAAGCAAATGGTTGTCTGAGGAGGCTTTATTTACAAATAGCTGGGAAAGAAGAGAAGTGAAAAGCAAGGGATAAAGGGAAAGATATACCCGACTGAATACAGAGTTTCCGAGAATAGCAAGGAGAGACAAAAAGGCCTTCTTAAATGAACAGTGCCAATAAAAAGAGGAAAATAATAGAATGGAAAAGACTAGAGATATCTTCAAGAGAATTGAGAGATCAAAGGAACATTTCACACACAGATGGGCACAATAAAGGACAGAAAAGGTAAGGACCTAACAGAAGCAAAGGAGATTAAGAAAAGGTGGCAAGAATACACAGAAGAACTATACAAAAACGGTCTTAATGACCCAGATAACCACGATATTATGGTCACTCACCTAGAGCCAGACATCCTGGAGGATGAAGTCAAGTGGGCCTTAGGAAGTATTACTACGAGCAAAGATATTGGAGGTGATGGATTCCAGCTGAGCTATTTCAAATCCTAAAAGATGATGCTGTGAAAGTGCTGCACTCAATATGTTACCAAATTTGGAAAACTCAGCAATGGCCACAGGACTGGAAAAGGTCAGTTTTCATTCCAATCCCAAATAAGGACAATGCCAAAGAATATTCAAGCTAGTGCACAACTGTACTCATTTCACATGCTATGACGGTTATACTCAGAATCCTTCAAGCTAGGCTTCAGTAGTACATGAACCGAGAACTTTCCATATAAACAGGCTGGATTTAGAAAAGGCAGAGGAACCAGAGATCAAATTGCCAACATTCGTTGGATCATAGAGAAAACAAGGGAATTCCAGGAAAACATCTACTTCTGCTTTATTGACTACATGAAAGCCTTTGTGTGTATCACAATAAACTGTGGAAAATTCTTAAAGAGATGAGGATACGAGACCACCTTACCTGTCTCCTGAGAAAATCATATGCGGGTCAAGAAGCAACTGTATGTAGGTTAAGAAGGCAAGAAATTAAAAGACACTTGCTCCTTGGAAGAAAAGCTATGACAAACTTAGTGTATTAAAAAGCAGAGACAGGAAAGCCTGGTGTGCTTCAGTCCATGGGGTTGAAAAAAGACACAACTGAGCAACTGAACAACAACAACATAAAGCAAGATTTAGAGCTGGACATGGAACAATGGACTGGTTCCAAATCAGGAAAGGAGTATGACAAAGCTGTATATTGTCACCCTGTTTATTTAACTTATATGCAGAGTACATCATGTGAAATACCAGGCTGGATGAATTGCAAGCTGGAATCAAGATTGCCAGAAGAAATATCAACAACCTCAGATATGCAGATGATGCCACTCTGATGGTAGAAAGTAAAGAGGAACTAAAGAATCTCTTGATGAGGGTGAAAGAAGAGAGTGAAAAAGCTGGCTTGAAACTCAACATTCAAAAAACATTCATGGCATCTGGTCCATCACTTCATGGCAAATAGAAAGGGAAAAACTGAAAGCGGTGGCAGATTTTGTTTTCTTGGGCTCCAAAATCACTGCTGATGTTGACTGCAGCCAAGAAATTAAAAGATGCTTGCTCCTTGGAAGAAAAACTTTGACAAACATAGACAGCATCTTAAAGAGCAAAGACATCACTTTGCTGACAAAGGTCCATCTAATCAAAGTGATGATTTTTCCAGTAGCCGTGTGTGGATGTGAGTTTTGGACCATAAAGAAGGCTGAATGCCAAAGAATTGATGCTTTCAAACTGTCCTGCTAGAGAAGACTCTTGAGAGCCCCTTGGACAGCAAGGAGGTCAAACCAGTCAACCCTAAAGGAAATCAACCCTGAATATTTATTGGAAGGACTGATGTTGAAGCTGAAGCTCCAGTGCTTTGGCTACCTGATGTGAAGAGCTGACTCACTGGAAAAGACCCTGATGTTGGGAAAGATTGAAGGCAAAAGAAGAAGGGTCGGCAGAGGTTGAGATGGTTAGATAGCATCGTCAACTCGTTGGACATGAATTTGAGCAAACTCTGTGAGATAATGAAGGTCAGGGGAGCCTGGCATGCTGCAGTCCATGGGGTTATTATGAGTCAGACACAAATGAGTGAGTGAACAACAGCAACAGCAAAGTGGGATATAATCTCCTCTGTCAACTCTTCTAAAGCAAATTTTTCATGCCCATATCTAAGTTATCTAAAACCTTCCTTTAGGTTAATTAATTAATCAACCCAATAATGGCCACTTTGTAAGAGTTAGCAGTAGCCCAGTAGTCCTGGACAGATGTGTACCCTCTAGTTCAAGGCCAGAATCAGGCAGTGTCCTTGTCCATGAGCTTCCTAGAGGGTCATGGTAACACGAAGTTATGAGTGTCCAATCTTCTCTGTCTACAACTTGATATAGAATTGTTTTTTCTCTAGATTTTTCCAGTGCTTTCCTCGACAATGTGACTTTGAAACTTTCCTTTCTAATTAGTCATGGGAAAATGTGTGCTTCACTACAAAGTCCATAGCTTTGCTTCTTTCCCCCCACTAGGACTATCTTTTCCCTTAGGTTTTTTTTTTTTTTTGTATCTGCAAATCCAGTTCCTCTTTCAACAGAATTAAAGAATTCACCTTTAAACCTTCACACTGAATGGTATTGTGTACTTCTGTCTCATGTAGCACAACCAAGCTTTTGATTAAAACTATTTTATTGCTATAGGATGGTGCTTCTGGAAACGTTTTTTTTCTTATTTAGACCTGTAACAAACTGCCTGTACACCCTACAGTACTGAAACAAAACAAAAGGTTGCATTTAGCACTGGTTCCTATTTATGAATCTCTTCCACAATGTAAAACAAAGTCATGTCAGTATAGGAGCCCATATGACACCAAGAACAACCTTCAGTTCAGTTCAGTTCAGTCGCTCAGTCGTGTCCGACTCTTTGCGACCCCATGAATCGCAGCAAGCCAGGCCTCCCTGTCCATCACCAACTCTCGGAGTTCACTCAGACTCACGCCCATTGAGTCGGTGATGCCACCCAGCCATCTCATCCTTGGTCGTCCCCTTCTCCTCCTGCCCCCAATCCCTCCCAGCATCAGTCTTTTCCAATGAGTCAACTCTTCGCATGAAGTGGTCAAAGTACTGGAGTTTCAGCTTCAGCATCATTCCTTCCAAAGAAGTCCCAGGACTGATCGCCTTCAGAATGGACTGGTTGATCTCCTTGCAGTCCAAGGGACTCTCAAGAGTCTTCTCCAACACCACAGTTCAAAAGCATCAATTCTTCAGCGCTCAGCCTTCTTCACAGTCCAACTCTCACATCCATCCATACATGACTACTGGATAAACCATAGCCTTGACTAGACGGACCTTAGTCGGCAAAGTAATATCTCTGCTTTTGAATATGCTTATTCACACAACCTTAGATTCTAGATTTACCAAAGCACTCTCCTAGAATTGCCTTTGAACTGAGAGCTGGCTGGTAATGAATCCACACCGCATAATTGTCTTGAGACTGACGCTGATGTGTGCTTTTGCTAGCAGACCTTCTAGCCTTTTGGTGTCCCAAGAGAAATTTTCATCAATTATATATTCTTAAAAGAAGATTGAGTTCTTTTAATTAACCCCTCAATAATACCAGAGGGACATATCATAATTAGACAGTCATATAAAAATAGCATCTGTTGGACTGGTTACATTTAAAAAAGAATAGAATTCATATGAGTGAAACATAGGAAGATGGGTTTATGAAAGCTGGGCTCTAGGGTTCTCTAGTTCCTGAAGGTAATAGATTTTATTGACTGAAATTTGCAGATATTTAGTTGTGTGTGCTAAGCTGCTCAGTTGCGTCCGACTCTGTGCGACCCTATGAACTCTAGCCTGCTGGGCTTCTCTGGCCATGGGATTCTCCAGGCAAGAATACTGGAGTGGTTGCGTGTCCTCCTCCAGGGGATCTTCCCGCCCCAGGGATCAAAGTGAACGTGAAGTCGCTCTGTCGTGTTCGGCTCTCTGCTACCACATGGACTATAGCCTACCAGGCTTCTACATCCATGGGATTTTCCAGGCAAGAGTACTGGAGTGGGGTGCCATTGCCTTCTCCACCCAGGGATCAAACCTGCCTCTTTTGGATCTCTTGCATTGGCAGCCAGATTCTTTACCACTAGCGCCACCTGGGAAACCCATTGAGTTACCTAAAGCTAAACCCTATTGGGGTCTTTAATATTAACTTTTGGAAGCCCAGAATGTCATATTCTTTCACGTTTGGCCTAGTTTGACTCTCACACAGCTATAAAAACCCCAGGAAGGTATAGGTATGGGCATGACATGTAAGGACAGTCAACTGAGGTCACTTGAAGCATTGCTCTGCCTCCCATTATCTTGCCTTTTCCATGTAACCTTCAGCTGATTTAATCCACAAACACTTATTAAACATCTCCCAGGTGCTGGGCTCTGGTGATGTACCCATGAATAAAACACAGCCCTTATTTTTAAGGGGTTAACTACCTGATGGATGAAAATCCTCTCTTATCAGACTGACTTGTGGTCACTCTGCACTGATGCAGGAGCAGCCAGCTTGTGTCCTGATTGGCACTGCCTGGGCTGCACTGGTTCTTGTGACTTATTTTGAATATCATTCCCCAGTACACAGATAACCGTGGTTGATGTATAGGGAGAAGGAACTTGGGGTGATAGAACAAGGAGGGAGAAGGCCTTGAACCTGGGGTGAGGGGAAGAAGAAGACCCCTGTGCTGATTCTCACAGGAAGAGCAGGAGGCTGCTGGCCCATGCAGGGAATGTTGCATGTATGAACTTGGAAAAAAATCAGAGAATCAATAATGATTTGGAATTAGGTATCTATAGAAATGTCAGCAAGGATTTGGAACACGAATATGGGTCCTAGTAGTAGGGGTGACAGAGGGAGGGGAACTCTAGAACTGGAGGTAACTTCCCTTCTGCGCACAGATGATCAGACTAGGGGCCTCTCGGCCATGTGCCCGTGGAGGTCTGTCTCAGTGATTATCTCCTATCCCCAGACTCTCATCTCTAAACCAAACCACTTGAGACTGAAAGTTTGAATGAGGCCCCTTTCTGCTGCCACCCTAGGAACCCAATTTGAAATTCGAAGCCAGCTACCGTGTTCCCTGCTCAAATACATGGATGAGTAGGTAGTGAGATTTTTTTCATTACATTTGCTGATTTATTCATTGATAGATATAGATGACCACTTTTTAAGTTGAAAACTCTTTTATACTTAAATACTATCCAATATTTATATTTCAAATTGATAAAATGGCTTAATCATATATTGGGAAGTATAATTGTTCACTCAAGAGAAGTCTAACTTTATGGTCTAATAATTTCTTGTGATAAATTCATGAAAAGCACTTACTGATAAAGAGTTTATAATGATTTACTGTTTATTTGTTTTAATATATGGAATTTTGTAGAAACATGGGAAAAATTTACAAAATACAACAAGCACTCCCCCAGGTAAAACCCAACTCACCTGTTTTTAAGGCAGGTGTGGGCAAGAGGGAAGAAGAGGTGCTGTTGGTGAGGTGTCACCCGGTTAGTTCCGGGAGGCACTTGGAAGGATAATTGGGGCACAAAATCATTTTAGTGGCACAGTGACCACAGCTCCCAGCCCGCGGCCTGTGCTGGCCTATTTTTCTGTGAGCAAGACCAGCATTCACTCCTCAGGCTGACAGGGCTTCCCTTGTGATATTTAATAGGATTAGAAATGAATTTTATGGCAGTTTTTCTTAACTCTTAACTTTAAAATATGCCATAGATCAGCTTTCGGCTAGATGGATTGACTTATTAATAAAACAAAGATGTCAAGAGGAGGAATGGATTTCTATGTGCAGTAGATGAGCCTGGGGAAAATATAAGGAAAGAGGAGAAAAAGCAGGGGAAGTTTGTGCAAATGGAAATGTCAATATTCACCACGGCTCACCCACTGCTTCACATCAGGCAAGCTCCAAGCTGTGCTCTGATTCTGAAAGGTGGAAAGAGCAACGGGAAACACTGGGATTCCTGATCACTGAATGTGTGCCAATCTCTTTGCTAAATGTTTTCCTCATACACACCAGTTCTTTAATCATCGTGACAGTCCTCACAAGAGATCTAACATTATCATCCCCATCGTAGAAGGATTAGACTGAAGTTTAATGAGTAAACTGATCAAAGCTACACAGAGTGATAGAGGCATGTCAGGATTTGAATCCAAGCAGATCAATTCCAGAGCTCAAGCTCCGCCTGAAGATGGCTGAAAGGAAGTGTATAGGGCCTCTGACTGGCAACTGGTGAGACAGGCAACCAGCTAGGACCATGCCTGTGAAGTCTTTGTATTTTTGTTGGGAAACATCATCTTAAAGCGTCCAAACACCATTTTAGAGTGGAGACCAGGTTGAATATTAAAGGCAAAAGAAGAAAATGAAAAATAATTATCGAGAAATTTAACAGGTTCTTTCAAGTTATTAATAAGAATATCAAGACCTCTTACTCTCTAAATGGAGAAAAAGAAATGGTAACTTATGCCTGGACTGAGAAGGGAAGACATTTACAAGTAAAGAGTCAAATCCATGATCTAAAATAAGAAAACAGCAGAAAGATGATTTCATGAGGCAGTTGCAGGATGCGGCACTAAATAGCAAAAACCAAATCATTACAGTAAATCCATGCTTTGGATTGCAGCCATTTGCAAAGTGAAGGCTTCCAGGTGTCAGTCTTCAGAGCGTAAATGGCATTGTCTCCAAGCCTCCACACTTGACCATCACATGCCAGTGGTGAATGGTAGAAAGTGGGGCAAAGACTTTCTGCTTTCAAGGGATTTAGGAAGCATGGTGAGCCTGGGGTAACTGAATCCATCTGATGGTTTCTGAAGCAGGCCAAGAATAGAAGTCAACCAAAATGGACAGTAACTATAGATTACAGAGGTGAGGTAGTAAAACTTAAGAATAAATAAAATGTCAGATCAAAATGAAGGCCCTAATGATCAGATCATCTTAAAGATTATAAGTTGGAGTTGGGGATAATTCACCTGGGAGCTCAGATCATTCACTGAATGAGGGCCTGACAGGACCTGAAGGGACCTGAAGGGACGATGGTTATAGACAGAGAATAAACAACTCTACATGTAGGTGTGGTCTGATATAGGCTGGGGCTGGGGAGACCATGGGTCCTTAAGGCTAATTTACTGAGTCCAGTCTTTCATAAAAACTCACAGCAAAATGTGAAAAATACCTTTCAGTCACTGGGTTGTGTTTGCTGCTTTTTATTCATTCTGGGGAAACTGGCTTTGTGACTGCTCAAGTATCATGCCTGATTTCTTGCACATTTTCATTAGGATCTTCTATAAGTCCTTGTCTGCCCAATGGGATTATGACTGTCAAATGCTGGACCGTAGCAGTGTCTCTTCTCTGGAAGAGAGCTTGATACTCTGGGAATGCGATGCCCAGGATCAAGTACATAGAAGGGGATGACGTAGGATGAGGAGCTAACTTAGGGTCTGGAAACACTGTAACTTACTTTCCAGGGGAGGCGTTGTGATTGGCAAGAAATGACTCAGTGTACTGTTTCTCTAGTCAAGGGAAGCGGTCTTTCTGGGGATCTCAGGAGACACAGCCAGGGAATCGTTTCTGGTATCTGGGACAATAAGGCCTCTTTAGGGTTTTCTTCGGAGAAGGCAATGGCAACCCACTCCAGTACTCTTGCCTGGAAAATCTCATGGACGGAGGAGCCTGGTAGCCTGTAGTCCATGGGGTCACTAAGAGTTGGACACGACTGAGCGACTTCATTTTCACTTTTCACTTTCCTGCACTGGAGAAGGAAATGGCAACCCACTCCAGTGTTCTTGCCTGGAGAATCCCAGGGACAGGGGAGCCTGGTGGGCTGCCGTCTATGGGGTCGCATAGAGTCGGACACGACTGAAGTGACTTAGCAGCAGCAGCAGCAGGGTTTTCTTAGTTCTTTCTGCTGACGGCAAGGCAGCATGTTATCTGTTGATAGGAATGGGCAAGGAGACCCTTTGGGATGGAGTTTAGGAGATGAGGGGGCAGAACTCAAAGTAGGGAATCTAGAAGAAAGTAAGGGCAGTGAAATATGAGGACTTACACCTGTCTGTTGATGGTCTCTCTCCCTTTAGTTATGTCACAAAGCCTAGCAAAAATATCACTGAAGACATTACAGAAAAGACGTGCCTACTGTTTGGTGCCGGTCCTGGACTGCTCATCGGGGCTAACCCTCAGCGCAGTACAGGCATGTAGACCGGGCACAACTTCTTTGGTCCACACAGTGCTCTTACAAAGGTTTTTAAATTTTTACTTTGGAATATTTGCAAAATAATTAGCTTCTGGAATTCTCACTTTTAGGCAACACTGGGCCCAAGTACAGCTAAAGAGCAGCTGCCACCTTTAACAGGATCTCCTTCCCGCACCAGCCCCCAAATTCCTGTGGCATTGCTCCCACTCAGCTTCATTCAGGCTCTTTATAGGTGAGCTTAATGTGTTCTGAGTGGAGAAGGAAATGGCAACCCACTCCAGTATTCTTGCCTGGAGAATCCCAGGGACGGGGGAGCCTGGTGGGCTCCCCTCTATGGGGTCGCACAGAGTCGGACACGACTGAAGCGACTTAGCAGCAGCAGCAGCAATGTGTTCTGAGAAGCTAAAGAGGAGCATGCATCTTGGAGGGGTAGGGAGGGGAAGAGGGTCCTGTGCTCTGGGACCCTTTGTTGTTTGGGATAACAGCTGGTATCCACAAGAGAGGAAAAATACTATGTAGCCAAATTTCTTTAATTAACATGACAACTGTCCAATCTAATACTTAGTTTTTCAGTTCAGTTCAGTTCAGTCGCTCAGTCGTGTCCGACTCTTTGCAACCCATGAATCACAGCACACCAGGTCTTCCTGTCCATCACCAACTCCCAGAGTTCACTCAGACTCACGCCCATCGAGTCAGTGATGCCATCCAGCCATCTCATCCTCTGTCGTCCCCTTCTCCTCGTGCCCCCAATCCCTCCCAGCATCAGAGTCTTTTCCAATGAGTCAACTCTTCACATGAGGTGGCCAAAGTACTGGAGTTTCAGCTTTAGCATCATTCCTTCCAAAGAAATCCCCGGGCTGATCTCCTTCAGAATGGACTGGTTGGATCTCCTTGCAGTCCAAGGGACTCTCAAGAGTCTTCTCCAATACCACAGTTCAAAAGCATCAATTCTTTGGCGCTCAGCTTTCTTCACAGCCCAACTCTCACATCCATACATAACTACTGGAAAAAATCATAGCCTTGACTAGATGGACCTTTGTTGGCAAAGTAATGTCTCTGCTTTTGAATACGCTGTCTAGGTTGGTCATAACTTTCCTTCCAAGGAGTAAGCGTCTTTTAATTTCATGGCTGCAGTCACCATCTGCAGTGATTTTGGAGCCCCCCCAAAATAAAGTCTGACACTGTTTCCACTGTTTCCCCATCTATTTCCCANTTTGTTGGCAAAGTAATGTCTCTGCTTTTGAATACGCTGTCTAGGTTGGTCATAACTTTCCTTCCAAGGAGTAAGCGTCTTTTAATTTCATGGCTGCAGTCACCATCTGCAGTGATTTTGGAGCCCCCCCAAAATAAAGTCTGACACTGTTTCCACTGTTTCCCCATCTATTTCCCATGAAGTGATGGGACCGGATGCCATGATCTTTGTTTTCTGAATGTTGAGCTTTAAGCCAACTTTTTCACTCTTCTCTTTCACTTTCATCAAGAGGCTTTTTAGTCCTTCTTCACTTTCTGCCATAAGGGTGGCAGGAGTTTAAAAAGAAATTCAGTTCAAAATACAGTAGGCAAAAAAAAAAAAAAAACAACCCACAACAAAGCAAAACAAAACAAAATACAGTAAGACACAAAGGGAGGTCCTGTTCTTCACTGTTTTTGAGGCTGGGATAGGGTGGAATGCATTTGTTTTACAGAAGGAAGGATTTTTAAGTAAATAATTAGAAGAAAATTCCTAAGAATATAATGCATTACAACTCTGCTTTTTGGTTAGCTATCTCTGTTACAGCTTTGAAAATTCAGAGGTGTGGCACCTGGGATTTTCTCTGTTCTGGTTGGACAGGTTAAAAAAGACTGGTCTGAGTTTTTAAATGGTGTTATCTCATTCTGGACTTTCCCCCACCTCTTTAAAGCAGGACATCAGTCCTTATGAGGGAAATGAATGTGTTTTCACTTCTTCAGATCCTTTTCCTCTCAAACTATGACTTATTTGTAAAAGGGCACCCAAAGATGCTGCAATATAAAAATTCACTCAAAGAAAACATTGGCTGCAGCATTCAGAGTAAGTCCTCCTTTTGTATCAGCTATAAATGGAATCTGAATCAAACTAGTAGAGTATCTGAAATTGACTTCTGGATTAAAATAAAAGAGGAAAAATTATTTCATTGATGTCTCTGGTCCACATTGGTGACATTTTCAGTTTTAACCAAGAAGGAAAGAAAAAGGGCTCCAGGTTAGATAGAAGGTTAATTAAAAATACTGTATGGAATATAAAAATGCAAAAACATTCAGGAATGTTAACCTAAGGGCAAACTTTGCCAAAGAAAATAGAGCGACTTGGGAGAGAGAGAACGCAGAATTTTATTTATTTTACATAAATCCAACATTCATTTATGGAAATGAAATATTAGCATATAACTCACATATGAACTGTCACTCCTTGCTGTAAAGCTTTTGATGACTCCCATTTACTGTAGAACAAGTCCAAACTGCTTAGTACAGGCTTTAAGGCCCTCTATTATCTGGCTCCAACCTATTTCCGGAGCCTGACATTTCCCATCCTTCCCTCCCCCGTTCAGGAATCTTGTGTTCCACTCTCCTGGACTAATTGCTACTCCCACTCCTTGGACCTCTTGATATTATTTATTCCACTGGGAATGTCCTTTCTACCTTCTCTGTCCTTTGACCTTCCAACAGTCATTGGAGAAGGACATGGCAACCCGCTCCAGTGTTCTTGCCTGGAGAATTCCAGGGACAGAGGAGCCTTGTGGGCTGCTGTCTATGGGGTCGCGCAGAGTCGAACACGACTAAAGCTACTTAGCAACAGCAGCAGCAGCAGTATGACACCAGATTCTATTGGGTATTCTTTGAGATTATTTCCATTTTCTCATTTCTGCTGCTCTTTACTCTTAGTTCAGTCCTGGGTCACTTCACAGTTAATTAAGTTCCAGAGAACTTTGCTGAATAACTTCCAACAACAAACCATTCTGAAGACAACTGCCAGGAAACTCTTAAATCATGTATGCTGAAATCTCCCAGGCTCCAAATTTGCTGCCACATAAAATCTAAACTTCTCTGCCCTGCTCTGGTTCTACAATAACTATCAAAACATAGTGGATAAGAACACAGCTCTAGAATCTGGCAGAGTTAGGTTTGTCCCTACACTTACGAGGTCTGTAAACTAGGGCATTTCAGAAGTCCCCAAAGTCTGTTTCCTCTTCTCTAAGCTGAAGCTAAGTGTACCTACCTCATAAAGTTGTCTTGGGTTTGGCAAGAGATGATGCCTATAAAGCCTTTAACAGCGTGCAGAGGAAGAGCAAGAGTGCAAAGGCTAGGCACAACAATCACTGCATTTCCCATGACTCTGGGATGCTAGCTCAACTCTGCTCAACTGTGCCTCTTTACAACGAAGAAGGCGAAGGGCAGGCAGCAGAGCCACCCTGAAGGGAAAGCTGCTCAGTTGCATCCGACTCTTTGCAGCCCCATAGACTACGCAGTCCATGGAATTTTCCAGGCCAGAATACTGGAGTGGGGAGCCCTTCCCTTCTCCAGGGGATCCTCCCAACCCAGGGAGTGAACCCAGGTCTCCTGCATTGCAGGCAGATTCTTTACCAGCTGAATCACCAGTGAAGCCCAAGATAACTGGAGTGGGTAGCCTATCCCTTCTCCAGCAGATCTTCCTGACTCAGGAATTGAACCAGAGTCTCCTGCATTGCAAGCAGATTCTTTACCAACTGACAAGGATCCTAATGGGGACTGAGCAAGCTCAACATATGGGGCAGGAGTCTATGTATACTGCTAAGAAAAGGAAGTTAAGGATGGCTAAATGGAGGTGGCCAAGAAGCAACAGTTAAAACCAGTCATGGAACAATGGACTGGTTCCAAACTGGGAAAGGAATACGTCAAGGCTGTATATTGTCAAGGTTGTATGTACCCTACTTACTTAACTTTTATGCAGAGTACATCATGCGAAATGTCAGGCTGGATGAAGCACAAGCTGGAGTCAAGATTGCTGGGAGAAATATCAATAACCTCAGATATGCAGATGATACCACTCTCATGGCAGAAAGCAAAGAGGAACTAAAGAGCCTCTTGATGAAGGTGAAAGAGGAGAGTGGAAAAAGCTGGCTTAAAACTCAACATTCAAAACACTGAGATCATGACATCTGGTCCCATCACTTTGTAGCAAATAGATGGGGGAAACAATGGAAACAGTGACAGACTTTATTTACTTGGGCTCCAAAATCACTGTGGAAGGTGACTGCAACCATGAAATTAAAAGATGCTTGCTCCTTGGAAGAAAAGCTATGACAAACCTAGACAGTGTATTACAAAGCAGAGACATCACATTGCCAACAGAGGTCCATACAGTCAAAGCTATGATTTTTCCAGAAGTCATGTATGAATTTGAGAGTTGGACCATAAAGAAAGCTGAGCGCCAAAGAATTGAGGCTTTTTAACTGTGGTGTTGGAGAAGATTCTTGAGAGTCCCCTTTGGACAGCAAGGAGCTCAAACCAATCAATCCTAAAGGAAATAAACCCTGAATATTCATTGGAAGGACTGATGCTGAAGCTAAAGCTCTAATACTTTGGCCACCTGATGCGAAGAGCTGACTCACTGGAAAAACCTCGATGCTGGGAAAACTTGAAGGCAGGAGGAGAAGGGGACGACAGAGGATGAGATGGTTGGACGGTATCACCGACTCAACGGACATGAATTTGAGCGAGCTCTGGGAGACTGTGAAGGTCAGGGAATCCTGGCATGCTGCCGTCCACCGGGTTCACAAAGAGTCAGACACGACTGAGTGACTGAACAACAGCAACAAAAGGGAGGTGGACAGTTGGTGACAGACCCTGCAGCCAATAGCAAGTGATTTGAATTCCATAAGCTGGGCCGTGATTGGTCATCCTATGTCAGGCTATATTCTGAGTAGAGATGGAAATGAAGGTGTTTCTTGTGATTTACTGATTTAGACATAGAGAGCAGAAAACACAAGGCCAGAGGTTTCTCCTGCTGATCGCGATGCAGTGTTCTTGTATTACTGGGGTTTGGAGGCGGAGGGTCTGTTCGCATCTCTGACCCCATGTTGGGATGCTGCTCACTGGAGTCCTGTGGTGGAGCTGCACATGCTCCCTGGAGAGGGCGGGGAGCACAAGGGCAGCCCTCGTGGGCACCTCATGAGTGACCCCAACGTGTGAACCATGCTCAGTCAGTGGTGACTATTGGCAGAAGCTAGATACCCGCAACTGGTCTGTGGGCCATTAGACACCAGCAGTGGTTGTTGGCATTGTTCCAAAGGACCCAGTTCCAGCTACTTCTTACCAGTTCAAGAGTCATTTGTCTGTCCAGTGAGGATGCTATGTGTACTCTGCAATTTTGCTTCAGTGTAGAGCATGAGCATTTGTTTATGTAGTTAGAATTTTAAATGCTTTTTGAATATTTTTTAAGTTGCGTCTGAGTGTTTACAGGTAATTGGTTAAAAAACCCCCCAAATTTACAATTCTATGTGAACAATGGTTTAGTCGTCAGCTGAGATTGTGTGGGCTTCTCTGGTGGCCCAGATGGTGAAGAACCTGCCTGCCAATGTAAAAGTTCGATCCCCAGGTGGGGAAGATCCCCTAGAGAAGGGAATGGCTACCCACTCCAGTATTCTTGCCTGGAGAATCCCATGGGCAGAGGAGTCTGGTAGGGTATAGTCTCTGGGGTCGCTAAGAGTTGGACACGACTGAGTGACTAACACTTCACTTCAGAGACCACATATTTACACAATATACAGTATATTTTTACTGTTTAATTCAGAATGTGTCGTGAATTGGCTGATCATATTGTTTTTAAGGCTGGAACAGACAATGGCACCCCAGGATCTCCTGTGCTGTGCAGAAAAACCCTGCAATTATATCAACTAAGGAAATCTTTAGTCCTGTGGGCTTCCTGCCGTAGTCCTGGAGGCAGCAGGGAGGAGAGGAAGGACCACTGACTGCTGCTGGGGCTCTGGAGGGTTCCAGGTGTTTCACTAACCACCCTGGCGTTGGGCAAGTCACTCAGCTGCTATGACTTCAGTGTTCTTCTCTATAAAATGAAGTGAGGAGATTTCATCTTACTTGGCAGGTTGAACATATGTGTTTGGCTACATGTGCTCTGAAACCACCACTTCACTTTGCAGTAGGTAAGTAAAAAGACACTAAAATTGAGGGCAAAGGGAGGAGGAGAGGACACAGCAATAACATTTTGAAAGCAGGAATGGTGTGAATGAGGGGTAAGTAAGCTGATTTGAGGAAACGGAAACCTCAGCCGGATGTAAAGGGGCCCACAAGCAATAATGTTCTTCCTGCAAAGACGCGGCAAGGCTCAATACTCTGAGACCCCAGGTACTTCTGAAACTGGGGGCGCACTCAGGTCAGAAACAGAAAAATTGGCTAAAGATGTGGAGCAAAAGCAGGTAATCAAAGATACCCTCCTGCCCTGCCCTGTGTCTTCAGCTGGGAAAGCTGAAGTGACCCATCGCTGGTTCCTAGGGCCTTTCATCTTCCAGCAGGCTGGGCCCAGGCTTTTCCCCTTGGCTGAATGGGTTTCTGAGAGAAACCTGAAGTCAAAGCCTGAAGGGACGCTTGAGGCCTAGACTGGGAAGTGACAGTGTCTCTTCCATGCATTCATCTGGGCAAGGCAACGCATACGGCCAGCTCAGATTCAAGGGGACAGAGAGAGATTCTACCTCTTGATGGACAGGGCTGCAAAGTCACATGAGCGCCAGTGGGGTATGGATAAGAGAGAAAAAGCTGTGGCCAGTTTTGCAAACAGTCTACCATAAGAGGCAGTAAGGATGAGAGTCCTGAAAACACCCATAGTTTTCAAGATTGCCCTGTAAAACTAAAAGGCCATATGGGAGAGAGAAAAAAAATAAAGGATTGGGGCAGAGAACTCAAAACTTATACAAAACATTAATAAAAACAGTAATTGATACTCAGGGAAATAACTTGGACTCTAAAGGCAGGCAGCGTATCTGTGGCTGGGGCCTCTTGTGGCTGGTACTTAATATGCAGTTGGAGAAATAATTGAGTGGGAACGTTGGCAACACTTTCATGATAGCAGGGCTGCTAGTAACTCATGCAGTGTAGATAGAAGTGGCATTTTAAGTCAGTTTGGCTGCTCTTAAGGTCCTGAGAGGCAGTACAACCTGCCTGGAGTCAGAAGCCACACAGGGCTGGGATGCAGCCTCTTCGGGGTGGAAGCCCAGGGGGAAATGCTTGTTTTTAATTTTCAAAATACAGGCACAGCAGTTCCTGTGGCCAGTGCAGCAAGCGATAAGAAAGCTTTTGCTTTTTCCTGCTGAAATTTGGAATTCCACTCACAATCTGTTCTCTTGTACTTAGGAAATATTGCATGTGAATTAGTGTGACTTTTGCATTATACTGTCCATTTTTTATGTGCCAAATGCATAGGAGCCATTTGTATGGCAGAACCATACCTTGTAGGGGAATAGACTCTACTGAGGGGTTAAGTAAAAGTCTACATTGTTCATGGAGAGATCCTTAGCCTCCTTTCCCAACTTGCCTTCAAAAGCAGGCTTCCCTCCAGGTTTGCACCCCCTGGATGTATGAGTAGAGGATAAAATGAGCCGTGGAGGGAAGATCTCCAACATTTATCAGTCCATCCCACAGTGCAGTCTATCATGTTAAGCATAAGGAGCCCCCAGGCAGTTTTTTATTGCCTCACTTTTAAATTTTTTATCTAAAACATTTTTATTTTTTAGTAGTTCATTGTCTTTGTATGTTACAAAATGATCACCAAGTGTCTCACTGCTAAAGAATAAGTGACAGCCAAGAATACCAGTCATCTGAAAACAGCTTCTAAGAACAGACACCGAGAAGACAATGGGAATAAAAGGGCCATGAAAGATGAAAAAAAAAAAAAAAATCAAGAAACAGAGAAAAGAAAACCCTGCAAAAAGTAAAACTATGAAAAATATCCTCAGGGAGATAAAAGGTGATATTGCATCTATAAACCCGGAACAGGATGACATAAAAAGAAATATTAAAAGCACCAAAAAGAACTTTGAGAATTTAAAAACAAGATTGCACAAATAAAAATTTCAACAGCACAACTGGAATGTAAAGTTGAGGAAATCTCCCAGAAAGTATAATAAAATGATACAGAGGCAGAAAAATAAGAGAAAAGAAATTTAGACAAAAAATAAAATGATTAATTGTAGAAAATCCAAAAAAAGTGGTTTCTAGAACTGAAACATGTAAAATTCCAGACTGAAATTTTAAGTTACAAATAGATGGAAGAACCTCTCTCACAACTCATATCATTGTAAGACTTAAAAATACTGGCACAGAGAAAATGTCATAAAAGCTCTAGGTGGGGAAAAAAAAACACAGATCATAATCAAATAAATGAGAATTGGAGTGTCATCAGGCTTCTCAATAGAGAATGAGAAATTCTGGCAGAAATTGATATCCAAGCTAGAGTTTCATACCCAGCCAATCTCATAATTAATCTGAGGAAACAATAAAGCTTTTTTCCAAATATACAAGATTTCAAAATTTCACCTCCCATTTACCTCTTCTTAGTTCATACTGGCATATGTGCTCAAGGAAAACTGGAGGATATATTCCCAGTAAGAGGAAAACAAGGGCTCCAGAAAATCAGAAACTAAACTCAGGAGACAACACAAAAATGTCTCCAGGTTGGTGGTGAAGAGAAATCAGATGCGATAGCTGGGAAACAGGCTTGGAGAGCAACACATCCGGAGGGAATGGGGTGTGGAAGGCTCCAGACAGGCCTTAGAAAGGGGTGGATGAAGCGTTTAGAATTCCTCATGTGCTTGATGCATTGAGAAAAGGTTTATTCGTTTGATGGAGATTGGAGAGACGGGTACACAGAGCGGTAAACAAAGAAAAGAGACTGTTATTAACACTGAAATCACATGTAGGTGGAAATGTGGGTGGTACTGAGATGGCCATAGTGCTGTACATACTGAATAATGATTCCATAGGAATTACGATGTAGTGATACCTGAGTTTGGGGAACAGGGAATCCATGAACATATGGAGGCATCAAGAGTGCTAAATCTTCCCCTTCCTTAAAAGGAAGACACAGATAATATCTAAATCTGGAACATTAAGGAATAGCTATATAAATATGTTATTTAAAAATAAGGAGACAAAAATCAAAACAAATGTCTAAAAGAATTATTCATTGCCTCTGAGGAAAAGGACTTGGTGATAGAAAGAGGTGAGACAGGGAAATTCATTTTTTTTTTTTTAAACTTTGTATTAGAGTATAGGGCATTAACAATGTTGTGATAGTTTCAGGCGCACAGCAGAATGATTCAGCCATACACATGCATGTATCCATTCTCCCCCAACTCCCCTCATACTCAGACTGCCGTGGAGCATTGAGCAGAGTTCCATGTGCTGTACAGCAGGTCCCCTGTTGGTTATCCGTTTAAAATATAGCAGTGTATACACGTTGATCCCAAACTCCCTAACTATCCCTTCCTCCCAGCTGTCTCCTCAGTAACCATAAGTTCATTCTTTAAGTCTGTGAGTCTGTTTCTGTTTTGTAAATAAGTCCATTGGTATAATTTCTTTTTAGATTCTGTCAAAAGGGATGTCATATGATATTTCTCTTTCTCTGCATGGCTTACTTCACTCAGTATGACCATCTCCAGGGCCATCCATGTTGCTGCAAGTGGCTTTATTTCATTCTTTTTTAAAGGCTGGGTAATATTCCATTACATGTATATGTACCACAACTTCCTTAACCATTCCTCTGTCGCTGGACATTTAGGAAAATCTAGTTTTTAAAAGGTGGCTCAGACAGTAAAAAGTTACAAACCGTTAAAAGACACATATATAACTTTGATAAAAGAAGCAAAAGGTTAAAAAGTGTTGGACCCTCATTAGAAGCAACTTTCTAAACTTGCTTCCAGAGATAATCACTACTGTTATTTTCACGTATTTTTCCTACATATTTTATAATATGTAATTTATTTCTTATTTTCCTTGCATATTAATGTATCACAAACATTTCTCCCTATATCATATAAAACACACATAGTAAATAATTAGATGAAGAAGAGCTTCCAGTAGATATTCTGGAGTATCTTCATAAGATGAAATAATGAGTTAGGCTAGACACAAGAACCAAATTTCCTGGACTTGAATGGGGGATATTCCAATTTCAAATTATTCTTTCTATTTATCAAATCATGTTTCCTTTTTTAGAGGGGGGGAAGGGGTAGTTTAGTATATGTGATCTTTGAAGGAATAAGCACCCTTATCCTTATCCTTGGGGACACGCTCTCACCTTCAGGAAAACTGACTCTGTGACATACAAGTTGCCTCAGTTCAGTTTGACAATAACATTGTTATTTGACAATCACAATGACATCTTATACGTGCATACTGTCCTTTAAGAGCTGTACTTTACAGAATAACTGTGAGATACATAAGTAGAAGATTTTTTTGGTAAAGCCTACAATAATATTTAATATAATGTAAACACTAATAACAATATCTACCCTAAATAACACTTTGTGTTTGTCTAAGAAAGGACTTTTTCATGTAAAATTGCATGAGATTTTTTGTTTAGGAGCATCAGACTGTAGAAAATTTTTGAATATGCTGGAACTCTGATGAAATCTTGTGCCTTGCTCACTTCTGTCCATCCATCCATCTATGGTTGGTCTGGGGACTGTAAAAGACATAATCGCACAGATAGCCAATTTTTTATTTTGCTCAGTTTTGCTCAATTACTCAATCATGACTGAGTCATAACATTAGTTTCTCTTTTCTTGCTCTAATGGTAGTTTCTCTCAAGGCTTTCCCACTTGAATAGAATAAGCTCAGGATTGTAGTATTTGTAGGACCCCAGCAAAATCAGAGGCAGGAGGTGGACAGGGCTGCCCCCTTAAATAGTGAGGAGAAAGAACCATCTCAATTTATGTAAGCACCCTGAACTATGAGCTGGTTTGGGAACTAAAGGACTGGGTGGGTCAGGATAAAATGTCCTAATATCAATAAGCCAACCAACCACCGTCTCTTTGTCCAAAAACACAGAAATAGTGTTCATAACCCATTCAAAAGGCACATTGTGAAGATCACAATAAGTTTTCTCATTTAGATGTTTAGGAATCTCCATGGTGAAGGAGTTGGAAGCTTTCTACCTTTGGCACATGAAAATAGTCAAAGCTCAGACCTTTCAGTCTTGGTAAAGCTTGAGAAAAAACACCAAAAAGAATGAAAAGGGAGCCTACAGTTCTGGGTAAACTGCCGTCCTCCAGCTTGAGGTCTGATCCTCTGGAAACTGCAGGGAAGGTGGTTCCACTCTTCTCAGACTTCATAGAGAAGTTCTTTCAACTGTCATCTTTACGGACTGTGTGCATGTGTGTGTGTGTGTGTGTGTGTGGAGGGGGGCAGTGATGTTGTGTATAGGACAGTGTGGTTGGAGAAAGACTGTCTATATTCTCATTCTTCTTAATTTTCATTTCATTAGAGTCTATTTAATTTTTAAAAATTATATATATATTTAAAGCGAAGGAATTCCCTTGACTTATAATTTGCTGAGAACTTACTATGATCCAATGAAAAGGGTAAGTAGAAGAGAAGGTCCTACCAGAGAGTTCTGGGGCCACTGAGACCGCCTCACCCCTCTCCACCCCCAATCAACTGGTGAGAATAAAAACAGCCACCGAACACCTGTTATCAGAATCCCAGACCTTCCATTTCGTATCACACATGTGAAATGGAGAAAATAAATTAATTGAAGGCACTAAGTTAATTAATTAATTGAATACTCTAAGTCATGTATATTTTTTAAAAGTTGTGAACAATTGCTTGCCATGCAACCGAAGGTATTTTTTTTTTTTCTTTTTCTTTTCAGTCTTATGAACGTGGAAATAGGTGCGTTCTTTGCCTGTAGACCTTGTGGCTCCTGCCCTTGGAGCCAGGAATGCTGTGCTGGTGAGGATCCCTTTTCATCCGCTAGGTGGCAGCAGCGTTCTTTCTGGCTCACGGGGAAATAGCTACAGCTGTGGCACAGCATATCTCTACTGAAGGTAGAGGCTGCACGTTTTTATAGTTAACTTTTATTTGCTGTTTTTGAGGCTGTTTGGCTTAGTCAACTATTTATTAATGAGAAAAAATGATTTTTCTCTTTTGTATGGAAAAATAATGGTTTTGTATTTCTAAAGGCATTCATACTTTTAGACCTGGGCGGGAGTGGCGGGGCAGGGGCGAGTTTCTCAACCGTGGCATTGAAATTTGGGGCTGGATAATTCTCTGTTGAGGGGGCTGCCCTGAGGAATGTAGACTGTTTATCAGCATTTCTGGGCTTTACCAACTTGATGTCAAAAGCACCGTTACCCAGCCTCCCCATTTGTGACAACCAAAGATATCCCCTGGGATTCTCCAGGCAAGAATGCTG
The DNA here is from genome assembly GCA_006410615.1 of Neotragus moschatus. NCBI lineage: Eukaryota > Metazoa > Chordata > Mammalia > Artiodactyla > Bovidae > Neotragus > Neotragus moschatus. Next base: position 3,006,681 of record SJYA01002726.1, on the reverse strand, counting down.
GAGTGAGTTGCCATTTCCTTCTCCAGGGGATCTTCCCGACCCACGGATGGAACCTGCATCTCCTGCATATTGGCAGGTGGGTTCTTTATGGCTACACCATCAGGGAGGACCATAAAGATGTCCCCACACATTGCCAAATGTCCCCTGGAGGAAAAATTGCCCCTGGCTAGGAACCACTGAACTGGGTGGTTTTAAGTCTCTCCAAATGATTGGATCTTGCATTCCTCCCCATTTAATTTATATGAGTGGATAAATTAAATCGTATGTGCTTACAGTTTCAGTTCAGTTCAGTTGCTCAGTAGTGTCCGACTCTTTACCACCCCATGAATTGCAGCATGCCAGGCCTCCCTGTCCATTACCAACTCCTGGAGTCTACCCAAACTCATGTGCATTGAGTCGGTGATGCCGTCCAGCCATCTCATCCTCTGTCTACCCTTCTCCTTCTGCCCCTAATCCCTCCCAGCATCAGTGTCTTTTCCAATGAGTCAGCTCTTCGCATGAGGTGGCCAAAGTATTGGAGTTTCAGCTTTAGCAACAGTCCTTCCAATGAACCCCCAGGACTGACCTCCTTTAGGATGGACTGGTTGGACCTCCTTACAGTCCAAGGGACTCACAAGAGTCTTCTCCAGCACCACAGTTCAAAAGCATCAATTCTTCGGTGCTCAGATTTCTTCACAGTCCAACTCTCACATCCATACATGACCACTGGAAAAACCATAGCCTTGACTAGATGGACCTTTGTTGGCTTACAGTTTAAATATATTTTATTCTTTTTATTTTCTTAGAGGATAATTTTTCTAGAGAAGAAAAATAAAAAAGAAAAGAAAGTTAAAGGTTCAAGTATAGATGTTATGCATCCCTCCCCATGAAAAGACTGAGGTTTTAAAATTAGAGTTTCCTATTAATAATAATCACCATAGACAAGTGGTTGTGTACTCTTTATCCCTTTTTATTTGAACCAACTTAGCTGAAAGTGAATCATGAAAAGAGGAAATACCATAAGAAGCTATAGTTGCAAAGCTTTTTTTGAAAAAAAAAAAAAATTTTTTTTTCAGTAGATGAAAAATTTTCAAAGAGTTATAGAATCTCAAATTGGAAAGGGCTTTAGGAGTAGCTTGGTCCAGCCTTGGAATCTCTTAAATTTGGGGTACAGGGGTGGGGTGGGACCTGAGTGGAAGGGTTGGGAGTGTCAGTATCTATTTCAGGTCCTGGTCTCTTCCAGGTGAGCAAGGTGAAGGCCAGTTTAGAAATAAAGACAAATATTTGGTTCTTTGCAAAACAAAAGCAAGCAAAGAAAAACATACAAAACAAAATCTAGCTCTTCCTTTACCCAGTCTTACAAAGCAAGTTCCCAGAGGAAGATGGCACTAGGGTAGGAGGCCCCTATTAAGACAAGATCCGCGAACCAGGCCCACTTGAGACAGTGAGAGGATTCAGGGGTCATATCAAAAACTCCACTAAAGTAAGAACTTCTTTCTTTCTGTTTGCTCCAGAGACTCCTTGCATTATCAGAGCTTTCCAGTGAGTGAGTGGAAGGAAAACAAGGCTGTGAGATTCGAAGTCAAATATGAATAAATTCTAAAGGTGTATTCTCTACCCTTTCCCTCTTTGTGCTGCTTCCAGTTTTGGAGAAGGGAGGTATTTCTCTGGGCAACCAAACAAATCGGGCTTGGACGTGTGTTCGGAGACCCCTGTCAGCTGAGACAGAACCATGTTTGTGTGTTCACAATAGATATGATTTCCAAGTGAGCTGAGACAGACCATGTTCCTGTGTTCACAAGAGATATGATTTCCAAAATAGAAGGGGTGCTTTCACTGGTGAAGAAAGAGACAGAGGCCAGGAAATGAAGTCCATTTGGGATCATTTGAGTCCTTTTCCTCTGAACATGTAGCAACTGTGATGGACTCACAGGACAAAGGGTATTAAAGGGTTACCTATTGAGTGAGGCCTGGGGAAGGTTAGTGTGGGAGAGCAGAGGGAAAGCCCAGTTCAAATGTACAGAAAGTATCTGTTCTTTAAAGGCATAGTCACATTTTACTAGAATTTTGCTACACTGTTGGGTAAGCTCTGTCAAGAACCTCCATCCCATTGGAGAATGAAAGACTTCCTACAACCCATTTCTCCTCCCATGGATCTCGTTGTTTAAGGATTGGCATCCAAACAGTGGCTGAGATGAGAGACAGAGCTGGATCCCAGGGGGAGACACAGCTGAAAATGTCTCCCATCAGTGACTTGACTTTGTGGCCTCCATCCAAATAGCATCTCAGTGGTCTTGGCAGTGCAGGATGGGTCACAAAGCTCTGTGTGTACCCTGGGAGGCTGGGGATGTGAGAGCAAATGAAGGTCAGCAGTGAACTGGGGCCAGGGCCAAGGGTAGAACTTGATTCCCTAATTCTTGTTCCAGGATTCTAGCAGCTTGGCTTTGCTGGGACCGGTCTGGTTCTGTTCATAGAGCTGTCATTTAATTTTTGGTTACTTATACACCATTTGCTAACTGTTCATAATTCCTGTGCAATTTTGCTCATAACATGGGAAACAAAAGACAGCAAAACAAGGGGCCCTTATACTTTTCTCTGCTGTCGTCAGTGGGTAAAATTGGCTGAAAAAGCAGAGCAAGAAGCTTTCCCTAGCTACTCTGGATGGAATTTTTTTTTTTTTTTTAGTTGCATGAGCATTTTTTTTAAGGAAGAAAATATATGTGTGTGAAGTAAGTGTAGAATGTCTGGTGAGTTGTATAAAATAAAACATTTATCCATCTATTTTGATAGGGAGATGGATTAGAGTTAGCAAATTAATCTTTCAGTCAGCAAATATTTGAATAGATACAAATCAGTCATTGTTGTCAGAGCTGCTGCTAGCCTACACTGAGTTGTGCAGAAAGAGCCTGCACCAGGCCACACGCTTTCAGGCTTGAGCCTCTCTCAGTTGGATGTCTTTGTGCAGTGCACAAACTGTACAACTGTGCATGACTGTACCTTGAGTCAAGAGACTGGACCATCCATTATGTCCTTGGACTGGAAAATTTTCTGAAGAATTAGGTCTTGAGCAGGGTTTAAAGGAAATAGTTCTGTCTTTGGGGGATGACATACAGGAGGAAGATAGGTTGTTTATTCTGTGGGAAAAATGATAAAGACCTGCTGGGATCTTGCCCTGAAGTCTTTACCCCTGCAACTGGGTTAATGAAGCCTCCTCCTTGCAGCTGTAGGAGCCATCTGGACTGTAAGGAGAAGGATAGAAGAAGCTGAGAAATTAGCATTGAATGCATTTCCTCACATTTCAGTTTCAGGGTGCTACCTCATGTCCATCAAGCTCAGCTCCTTGTTTTTTTTTTNTATTTCTCTGGGCAACCAAACAAATCGGGCTTGGACGTGTGTTCGGAGACCCCTGTCAGCTGAGACAGAACCATGTTTGTGTGTTCACAATAGATATGATTTCCAAGTGAGCTGAGACAGACCATGTTCCTGTGTTCACAAGAGATATGATTTCCAAAATAGAAGGGGTGCTTTCACTGGTGAAGAAAGAGACAGAGGCCAGGAAATGAAGTCCATTTGGGATCATTTGAGTCCTTTTCCTCTGAACATGTAGCAACTGTGATGGACTCACAGGACAAAGGGTATTAAAGGGTTACCTATTGAGTGAGGCCTGGGGAAGGTTAGTGTGGGAGAGCAGAGGGAAAGCCCAGTTCAAATGTACAGAAAGTATCTGTTCTTTAAAGGCATAGTCACATTTTACTAGAATTTTGCTACACTGTTGGGTAAGCTCTGTCAAGAACCTCCATCCCATTGGAGAATGAAAGACTTCCTACAACCCATTTCTCCTCCCATGGATCTCGTTGTTTAAGGATTGGCATCCAAACAGTGGCTGAGATGAGAGACAGAGCTGGATCCCAGGGGGAGACACAGCTGAAAATGTCTCCCATCAGTGACTTGACTTTGTGGCCTCCATCCAAATAGCATCTCAGTGGTCTTGGCAGTGCAGGATGGGTCACAAAGCTCTGTGTGTACCCTGGGAGGCTGGGGATGTGAGAGCAAATGAAGGTCAGCAGTGAACTGGGGCCAGGGCCAAGGGTAGAACTTGATTCCCTAATTCTTGTTCCAGGATTCTAGCAGCTTGGCTTTGCTGGGACCGGTCTGGTTCTGTTCATAGAGCTGTCATTTAATTTTTGGTTACTTATACACCATTTGCTAACTGTTCATAATTCCTGTGCAATTTTGCTCATAACATGGGAAACAAAAGACAGCAAAACAAGGGGCCCTTATACTTTTCTCTGCTGTCGTCAGTGGGTAAAATTGGCTGAAAAAGCAGAGCAAGAAGCTTTCCCTAGCTACTCTGGATGGAATTTTTTTTTTTTTTTTAGTTGCATGAGCATTTTTTTTAAGGAAGAAAATATATGTGTGTGAAGTAAGTGTAGAATGTCTGGTGAGTTGTATAAAATAAAACATTTATCCATCTATTTTGATAGGGAGATGGATTAGAGTTAGCAAATTAATCTTTCAGTCAGCAAATATTTGAATAGATACAAATCAGTCATTGTTGTCAGAGCTGCTGCTAGCCTACACTGAGTTGTGCAGAAAGAGCCTGCACCAGGCCACACGCTTTCAGGCTTGAGCCTCTCTCAGTTGGATGTCTTTGTGCAGTGCACAAACTGTACAACTGTGCATGACTGTACCTTGAGTCAAGAGACTGGACCATCCATTATGTCCTTGGACTGGAAAATTTTCTGAAGAATTAGGTCTTGAGCAGGGTTTAAAGGAAATAGTTCTGTCTTTGGGGGATGACATACAGGAGGAAGATAGGTTGTTTATTCTGTGGGAAAAATGATAAAGACCTGCTGGGATCTTGCCCTGAAGTCTTTACCCCTGCAACTGGGTTAATGAAGCCTCCTCCTTGCAGCTGTAGGAGCCATCTGGACTGTAAGGAGAAGGATAGAAGAAGCTGAGAAATTAGCATTGAATGCATTTCCTCACATTTCAGTTTCAGGGTGCTACCTCATGTCCATCAAGCTCAGCTCCTTGTTTTTTTTTTGACTGCGGCCATGTTTTGGGAGGGAGTTTTGCCCCTGGTCCCTGGCCTTCTCTGCATCACCCCTCCCCTCTGCCCCCAGAAGCCATGACTGGCACCAGTGACCCCACAGGCCATCCTGACTTCCTGGCAGCCTGCTTGCTTCCAGACACTATGGACTTCTGATCACTGGCCTCACCTGTCTGGGTGATATCCTGGATCAAGGACTCATTTTGGACCTCTAAATACTATTTAACCCATGAATCTCTCTCCTGGCTTTGGACTGAAGTTTAGAACAATGGTTCTCAAAAGGGACTGCTCATTAGAATTGCCTAGGGAACTTTGTAGAACTTGGGTGCCCATGGCACACCCTGGATCCATGAGATCAAGATTTCTGGGGGATAGGTAGGCACCAGGAATGTTAAACCTCCACAGGGTAACCCAGTGCACCACTGTTTCTGACTACATGTCCGTCTATCCAGCCACAGATTAGTCAGCCTCTTCTGTGCCTCCATGTTTAGACCTGTGGCTTTTGTCCAGCCTCGTGAGTGCATTGTATCCCCGGTTCCAGTTCTCCCTGGGATGGCCTGGCTCACCACCAGACAACCTTAGATTATGATTATGTTTTGGAGCCAGAAGGCTGAGAGGGATATCTGGAGACCCAAAGTAAGCCTTTTGTGGTTTCCTTAGCCTGTAATTCTAATAAATGCAATCCATCAGCCTTGTCTTCCCTAAGAAAGAACATCCTTTGTAGGCAATCCTCAGTATATAAATGGGTTGTGTTCCAAAATTTGTTTGTGGTCAGTTGTTAGGGATGTAGAACCCAATTCCCATAGTAACAAAGTTACAAAGGAAAGTGGCAGGTTGCAGTAGTCATCGGAACCATTAAAAAGCTGAACTTTATTTAAAAAAATTTTTTTTAAGATTTTTTTTTTTGATGTGGACTGTTTTTGAAGTCTTTATTGAATTTGTTGCAATACTGCTTCTGCTGTTTATAATTCAGTCTTTTGGCCTTGAGGCATCAAACCTGTACTTTCATTGGAAGGTGAAGTCTTAACCACCAGTCCCCCAAGGAAGTTCCAGAAAACTGAACTTTAGAACTAACAGATTCAAAGAGTCAGTCACTATTATTAGATTGAGTCATTTGAAACTGACATTTTTGCATGTCAAAAAAGGTTGAATATTGGTAATTTTATGTGTTATGTTTTACTTTTGCAGGGGAAGAAAGTTTTAAGTGCTAGGTTAGAAAATTCAAGGCACAGTCACCCTTATAAGGATTCTAAGAGGATCAATAATGCCTTTCTTCCTACCCTCCTCCAGTCTCTCCCCTTCTCCAGTCTCTCCCCTTCAAGCCAAGTAGACAAAGAGCACAAGTCTTCCAAGGGAGAAGGTATGCAAATAAAGAGGGCTTTCCCAGGTGTGGACGTCTCATGATCCTGCTGGTGACTAGGGGTGAGGCAGGGGAGGTGAGAAGGGGAGGGCATGGTCTGATGTCAGCAACCACTAGGGAAACAGACATTCCTACAGAAACCATTTAGGTACCACATGGAAAACTGAGCCTTTCTTAGAGCTATCTTCTAGGAGTTAGGGGCAGCAGCAGCTTGGATTTTGCCAGGAGCAGGCAGACTGGAGATAATGGACAAGCAGTAGCATCAGTTTCACACACATGGGCCACATGTCAGCTGAGAGTCTGTAGGTGAGGCCAGTGAAAGTGACCTGCCTTGATGAGTGACAAGGATGTTCCATGGATGAGTAAAACCATCCGAACCTCCCTTGCGTGCATTGTCTTACAATAGAAGCTGTACATTTAGACAGTGTGCTTTATATGAGTCACAAAGTGGCAATGTGTCCTTTTTCTTACTAATCCAGTACCATTTTGTTTTCAGAGCTCAGGATATGTGTCTGACACACAGTAGGTATGTGGTAGGGGTTGCCTAGGAGACAAGTAGTGCTGATAAATTTTTCCTGTCTGTTTTCTATGATCAGCTTAAAGATCATGAACATGATTCCTCTGGAGGGAAATGTAGCAGTTCTCAGAAAAAAATTTATGTATTCATATTACCTAGGAAACTCTTGACTTTAGGAGAAGCTGTATGTTCATTTAGGAAACAGCTGTTTTCTTTATTTCAGTGCTGGGTATTTTATAAAGGAAAACACCATTTTTTCTTTGATGCTTGTTGTTTCTCTGATAATCCAAGTTCCTATCTTCATGCCACATGAATTAAAATCCTGTTTATATCCAACATTCATTCAGTAAAATGGCTTGAGATTTGTGCTGCTCCAAATGAATTCCAGTTTGAGAGGGGGAAATCTCAGAGTCTAATGGAGCTGGCTATTTGAAGACAACTGAGGATTTACACTCAGAACAGATAATAATAGAAACGGGATATAAAAAATGAAAAGATTTGATTGCATGGACTACAAAGATTACGGAAGCTCTTTTTTTCTTCTTAGCCAAGTGTAAGTGAGTAAAAAAATAAAGTAGAGGCCATGTATGGGAGCCTTCACAAAATTCTGGGTCACATCTTTCAAAACAATGAACATGGCAACAAACAAATAATTATACATTTCATGGGCTCTGAAAAATAGGCTGATCTCTCAGCTTTTGCAAGTGATTTCCCTAATGCATGGTCATTCACCATCACATTTTAATGCCATCTGTTGCCTGTTTTCATGAGTGAGGTCAATTCTGAGTCACTTTATGCAATTATGCAAATACGGTTTCTGTGAAGTGCAGGGAAAGTAATGTTGCTTTCAATCATTTCTGAAAGCCTTCCAGTGATCAAGTCTCACTCTAGACTGGTAAAACTATATTGTTCTTTCAATTGTTTAATATGATTTAGCAGTAAAAGTTTGTCAATGTCTTTTAGAAATGGTTTCTAATATACCTCTCTCAAAGATTTGCTTATTTTTAAGATGAACTGGGACAGTCTATCATTTTTTTAGTTGGTGTGCATTCCTAATTGCTACTCCCAGACTGGGGCCAATCTGACTATAATTGTATTTCTGCACACTAGCCCCAGCAAAACACAGACACATCCTCTTATACACACTGTGATAACCTTCTGCCCCAGCCCCAGTCGAGGGGAAGAATCATGTGGGGTTTTCTCATTATCTTTCTTCTGTGATTATGCAGCTTACACAGCAGCAGACATAGACTGATCCACAGCACGATGCAGGAAGTGACATCAGGCCAGTACTGCTGTCTAGTGTTTGTGTGTCTAGGGCAGAAGGAGGGGCTGGGAGGAGACAGAGATAAGGAGGGAACATGTTTTCTCTCTAGAGCCTAATCAGAAGATTATACTTGTATCCAGAGGACCATAATAAAAAATACTCTTACCATTGAGGGTACATAGGCTGTATTTGGACTACTCAGAGGTCAAGAGTATTTAGGTAAAAAAAGGCAGAGATGTAGCATCTGAAAAATAGAGGAGTGAGTCTAGCCATGATTAGGAAGTGGGTAACTGGTATTGGAGGGATAAAAATTCAGTGTATGAACTATAAACAAAATGAACTTCTGGAAACTATATAGGAAGATACTAAAGATAAAGGGTATATTGGAAAGAGTAACTGAGGATCACAGAATGGCATTGGGCATCCAGAAAATTCAGTTATTCAATTATCACATTTATTGAGTGCCTGCTGTGTTTCAGGGACTGTGGTTAGAACTGGAACACAGCAGTAAAAAAAAAAAAAAAAAAAAAAAAAGACAAGAGATTACATTCTAATTGGGAAGCAGAGAATAAATGAATAAATGGGTAAATGAATCCATCTATGGAGAAATGTATATGGGCAAATAATAAGATAGTTATGACAGTAATAATTAAAATAATTCCAGGTAAAAGGCTCTGAAGAGGTTAAAGCAAGATAAAGGAAGAGAACCAGGGGTGTTTGTGTTTCATGGTATGAATTTAACTGGGACAGTCAGGAGAGTCTTCTCAGAAGGGGTTACATTTGAGCAGAGACCTGAGTTATGTGAAGTCATGGGCTATGTGAACATTGGGGCATAATGTTCCAGGAGGAGAAAGAGTGCAGAGTTCGGAGGTAGGAATAAGCTTGAAGCATTCCTGGAAGTAGCAAGGATGTGGGTTGGAGTGAGTGAAGGGAGAGAGGTAATTGATGAGGCCTAAGAGGTTGGAGAGGGAAATGGCAACCCACTCCAGTATTCTTGCCTGGAAAACTCCATGGACTGAGGAGACTGGTAGGCTACAGTCCATGGGGTTGCAAAGAGTCGGACACAACTGAGCTACTTCACTTTCAAGAGGCAGGAGGATCTGGCTGATGTAAAGCACTGAAGGCCATTGGATTTTCTTATAAGTGGGAATACAATGAAGGATTTGAGTAAAGGTGGATTGCATAATTTGATTCATCTTTAAGAGTTCTGACTGACGGCTACATCAAAACTAGACTGAAGGCAGAGAGGAGTCAAAGCTGCGAGACCCAGTAAGCTTTAGCAGCTGTGCAAAAAGGAGATGTTGGAACTTGGACCATAGTAGTATCAATGGAGGAGGTAAAAAGGTTTGGAGTTGAGGCACATTTTGAAGAGAGAGTCAACAGGGTTTGCTGATGGCTTGAATAAGGGGTTAGAAGAAAAAGAGGATTCAGAATGACCCCTGGGATACTGGACTGAATGGTGATGTGAAAAGGGATTCAGTTTATTAGGAGTGATGTTTTAGACGTGCTAAGTTTGAAATGCCTGATGGAGGCCAGCTGGTGATGTCAAGGAGGAGATGGATATATAAACCAGGTGCTTAGAGGAGATGCTGAACTAGAGATATACATGTTGGGTCCATGAGTATAAGTGTCAATTAAAGTCTTGAGCCTGGATGAGATAAATTTAGGGATAATGTGAAGACAGGATGGGATTCTGGAACATTTTGACATTTAGAAGTGAGAGGAGCAGGAGCAAAGGACACTGAGAAGCGGTTGTCATGTCCAAAGTGCAGCAAAGGGATGGAGACAGTGTTTCGAGACTGAGGCTGATGCTACCTGTGCCAGCTGCTGCAGAGGGCAGAGGCAGGATACGGGAAAGATGCGTCGCTGCATTTGGCCAGATGGGTGGGCATCTCTCTCTGTTTCTTCAAGTGTGTATATATATGTACACCTATAGAAAAATTGAGTAATATTGTTATAATACCTCCTTTAAACCTGCTTTTTTTTTGCAGACCAAAAAAGGAAACTTAACTGAATTGTGGGTTGACAATGTGGAAAATTCTGAAAGAGATGGGAATACCAGACCACCTGACCTGCCTCTTGAGAAATCTGTATGCAGGTCAGGAAGCAACAGTTAGAACTGGACATGGAACAATAGACTGGTTCCAAATAGGAAAAGGAGTACGTCAAGGCTGTATATTGTCACCTGCTTGTTTAACTTCTATGCAGAGTACATCATGAGAAACGCTGGGCTGGAAGAAGCACAAGCTGAAATCAAGATTGCTGGGAGAAATATCAATAACCTCAGATATGCAGATGACACCACCCTTAGGGCAGAAAGTGAGGAAAAACCAAAGAGCCTCTCGATGAAAGTGAAAGTGGAGAGTGAAAAAGTTGGCTTGAAGCTCAACATTCAGAAAACTAAGATCATGGCATCTGGTCCCATCACTTCATGGGAAATAGATGGTGAAACAGTGTCAGACTTTGTTTTGGGGGGCTCCAAAATCACTGCAGAGATCATTGCAGCCATGAAATTAAAAGACACTTACTCATTGGAAGGAAAGTTATGACCAGCCTAGACAGCATATTCAAAAGCAGAGACATCACTTTGCCAACAAAGGTCTATCTAGTCAAGGCTATGATTTTTCCTGTGGTCATGTATGGATGTGAGAGTTGGACTGTGAAGAAGGCTGAGCATCGAAGAAGAATTGATGCTTTTGAACTGTGGTGTTGGAGAAGACTCTTGAGAGTCCCTTGGACTGCCAGGAGATCCAACCAGTCCATTCTAAAGGAGATCAGTCCTGGATGTCCATTGGAAGGACTGATGCTAAAGCTGAAACTCCAGTACTTTGGCTACCTCATGCAAAGAGTTGACTCATTGGAAAAGACTCTGATGCTGGGAAGGATTGGGGGCAGGAGGAGAAGGGAACGACAGAGGACAAGATGGCTGGATGGCACCACCAACTCGATGGATATGAGTCTGAGTGAACTCTGGGAGTTGATGATGGACAGGGGAGCCTGGCGTGCTGCGATTCATGGGGTCACAAAGAGTCAGATGTGACTGAGCTACTGAACTGAACTGAATGTATTAGTTTCAGAATAATTCAGATATTTACATATTCATGGGGCATCTTGTACCTCCTACTTCTTGAAATGTCAAAGGCCTTAGGAGGAAAGTACACATTTTTATTAAAATTTTATTGCGATACCTGATGACTTGAATATGCTTTCATTTATTTTGATCTCCTTTGATAACAGTTCATAGGGCATGTGGATACAATTTTTTTTCCTATTAGAACTCAGCTATTTTTGCAATATAAAGATTTCAAATTGCTATGCTGTACACCTGAAATTAATATAATGTTATGTGTCAGTTATAGCTCAGTAAAAAAATAAAGTAATAAATCACAGAAAGGAAGATCTCAACTATTAGGACTCTATCCAGAATCAGAATAATAATAGTATTTTAGAGCTAATAGGGATGAAAAACAGAGAGAGGTCTTAATATTTAAATAGAAAAGCAGTTTCTATTTAATGAAGAGTGCTAAAGAGTATTTTCTTATTGGAATATTGTTCCTTTACGGTGTTTGTTTCTGCTACACAACAATGTGAATCCCCCATGTCTCCGCTCGTGCCCTCCCCCCCTTAGAGTCTGCCTCTCAGCCCCGCACCCACCCCTCAAGGTCAGCACAGGGCGCTGAGCCGAGCTTCCGGTGCTCTACAGCAGCTTCCCACTCGCGTTCTGCATCTTAACGCACGGTAGTATACATATGGCAGTGCTCCTCTCTCAGCTCGTTCTGCGCTCTCCTCTCTGACCCCATGTCCACGAGGCTGCTCTCTACATCTGCGCTCTGTCCCTGCCCTGCAAATAGGTCACTAGCACCGTTTCCCCAGATTCCATATATATGTGTAGTGGCTTCCCCAGTGGCTCCGCGGGTGAAGAATCCACTTGCAATGCGGGAGACACAGGAAACGCAGATTTGATCCCTGGGTTGGGAAGATCCCCGGGAGGAGGAAATGGCAAACCACTCAGGTACTATCACCTGAAAAATCCGATGGGCAGAGGAGCCTGGCGGGCTGCTGTCCACGGGTCGCAAAGAGGGGAATACGGCTGAGCAACTAAGCACAGCGGATGAGTTACTGCCTGCTATTTGTCTTTCTCTTGCTGCCTTCACTCTGTAGGACAGGCTCTAGGTGCATCCACATCACTACCGTTGCCTCAGTTTCGTTCCATAAAAGGCTTTTTTTTCCTTCTCCCATTCCTTTTTATCCCTTTACTTGAAGGGTATTTATTGGTTTTGAAGTTAGAAAAATTTGGGTGTGAATTCTAGCTCCACAATTTACTGTTTGATCTTCCATAAGTTTGTGGAGACTTGACTTTCTAATCTATAGAATGGGGATAAATGACACTTTTATATGCTTATACAGGGGTTTGCGGAGAAGGCAATGCCACCCCACTCCAGTACTCTTGCCTGGAAAATCCCATGGATGGAGGAGCCTGGTGGGCTGCAGTTCATGGGGTTGCTAAGAGTCGGGCACGACTGAGCGACTTCACTTTCGCTTTTCACTTTCATGCACTGGAGAAGGAAATGGCAACCCACTCCAGTGTTCTTGCCTGGAGAATCCCAGAGACAGTGGGCCCCTGTCTCTGGGGTCGCACAGAGTCGGACACGACTGAAGCGACTTAGCAGCAGCAGCAACAGGGGTTTGAGTAGTATAAAGTGAGCAGTGCCACACAGCACATGCCTGGCATGGGTTAGGAATTCACACTGTGTCAGTTCTCCTCTACCAGGCCTGAAGCCCCGGGAGCAGAGCCAGAGGGCCCACGTCCTAGCTTGGTTTCCAAACTTGTCACTTCTCCAGTAGTTACTGACCTTGCTCACATTGTGAAAAGTGTGAATTTCTCCATTGAGCTGTCACTGGAGTTGTGTGGGGTTGAAGGAAGGGAAGCACTAAGCTGCCTTCATCTTGGCTCCAATCGGAATGATTGGGACCCTCTGTTGTTGCTATTGTTCAGTTGCTAAGTGATATCCGACTCTTTGTGCCTCCATAGACTGCAACACACCAGGTTCATCTGTCTTTCACTATCTCCCTCTTAGGGGAGTGGTTTGTAACCTGGGAGCATCATGAGAACAACCAGAAAGAGGTTGCCCTGTCCTGCAAGGAACTCTCATCAAATGTAGGCATCATTGCTACTTGCATAGGGAAATTTAAGTGATAATCAGTGTATAACTTGCACTCTGTTGCAAAACTACTGGTCTTGGAAGTTGAGGGGTCTGGGCTAGCCTTCTGGCATTTATTCACAAAGGAAAAGGGATGCTATCTCAGCAGATACAAGGACTGATCAAGTTCATGCTGTCTGTCATTCTTTCCTTCCACCTAATGCAGGCTCCTTATATATATTTTAAAGCCATGCATGTTGTGCATTCTTATCTCTATATTTTCAATGATATCTTTTCCTTTCCCTGCTCCTCTCCTTTCTCCATCTGCCGGAGATCTTCTTGTACTCTCTTTGATACTACATGATACACCCGTCCTCAGAGGCTAGTCGTATTCCATAGTTTTTCTGGAAATTTCAACATAGAAGAGTGCTCTCCCTCCTCAGAATAAGGGGCCACTATTTAGTCTATGGGGCTTCCCTGGTGGCTTAGATGGTAAAGAATCTGCCTGCAGTGTAGGAGACCTGGGTTCAATCCCTGGGTTGGGAAGATTCCCCTGGAGGAGGCCATGGCAACCCACTCCAGTATTCTTGCTGGGAGAATTCCATGGACATAGGAGCCTGTTGGGCTATAGTCCGTGGGGTCGCAAAGAGTCAGACACAACTGAGCTACTAACAGTTTCATGCTTCATTTAGTCTATAGACCAAAACTATGCAAATTTGGCAGAAAGACCACCACTGCCCACAACTTCCTTGGGACTGGCTGTCTTTCTAAAATTTATACTGAGGACACATAGGCCTCTTCACAGGTCACCTTAGGTTCAGTAATGGCAGAAGTAAAACTTAAAGGCCTGGATCACTTCTATCCACAGAATATATCCAGCATCAGAAATGACATGAAAGCGTGAACAAAGGATGACTCTGAGGCACCCTGGCCCCTGAGGAGGGTGAAGGCTCAGGGAAGGTGCAAGTGGTGCCCATAGCCCATGGAGTGAGAAGTCTATGAGCCACAGGGTATCCCTAGATAGGAGACTATGTTCTCTTCTCACTGGAAAGACCAGATCACTTGAGAAACAACTCCTGCTCCCACATAAATCAACAAACCTGGTGTTCAGTAAACCTAGAGGCTGATGTCAAAATTCAAGTTTAATTATGAGAACTCACTGGAGAGTGTGGAGTCCTGCTCCGTGCCTGATCCCACAGGTTGACTAAGCCTAAAAGAGTCATCATGAACGTAGATGCAGTCAGTGGGCTCCTCTGCAAAGAGCAAGTGCAATAGGAACAGGGAGATTCAAGGGGACATTCTGCCTCTTGACTCAGCAACCAGTTCTTTGCTCTTGGATGAGTGGGTCCATCTCTGCGAGTCTCAGTCTGTTCATCTGTAAACCTGGCAGATCCACCTTCTGCTTGGTTTCACCTGAGTGCACATTCAGCTGGCTCATTAGCTGATGGCTAGCTTATATGTTCAAATTTGCCTTCTTTTCTTCAACTTCTTTTTTGTGAGAACAAAACCAGAAATGGAGAGGATAAAAGCAGAAATGGAGTTTGTATGATACTCTGCCTATATCCATTTATTTGTACCCAAAGGACCGGATGCTCTTAAGACCCATGAAGATGGAGGAAAGCTTCATTGCTAGCAATTGAGTTGGACTCAAACTGACCTGGGTTTGCAAGCTGGAGGTGGCCCCTGTGGCATCACCACACTGAGCAGCAGTGAAATTATATCTCTCAAGACAAACCGATGGTTGCAGGTCTGTTAGAAATGTTTCCTCCTTAGATACCTAGCACTGATTAAAAAAAAAAAGAAATTTTTTGCACCTGAGTGTCATCATTTATAAAAAAATAAGTAATAATACCTCTCTCTCCAGATGGCTGTGAGGATTTGGAACCATAAGACTGAAATGCGCCACATATATTAGGTATTCAGGAAATAATAATTACTTTGTTTTATCTAGGGGGATAGGATTGAGTCTGAGAAGATATTATGGTGGTAGAAAATACTGTGGTGCAGTCCCTTGGACTGCAAGGAGATCAAACCATTCAATCCTAAAGGAAATCAACCCTGAA
Organism: Neotragus moschatus; assembly: GCA_006410615.1. NCBI lineage: Eukaryota > Metazoa > Chordata > Mammalia > Artiodactyla > Bovidae > Neotragus > Neotragus moschatus. Next base: position 2,991,301 of record SJYA01002726.1, on the reverse strand, counting down.
TATTCACTGGAAGGACTGATGCTGAAGCTGAAGTTCTAATACTTTGGCCACCTGATATGAAGAACTGACTTGTTGGAAAAGACCCTGATGCTGGGAAAGATTGAGGTGAATGGAGAAGGGTGCGACAGAGGATGAGATAGTCTTAGCATCACTGACTCAATGGACAGAATTTGAGCAAACTCTGGGAGACAGTGGAGAACAGAGCAAGCTGGTGTGCTGCAGTCCACGAGGTCACAAAGAGAAGTGACTGAATGACTGAACGACTGAACAGCAGCAATGAGAAGATATGATGTATGCCAGGAGGTACCAGAGTTCATAGGGTTTTGTTTTTCTTTTCTGTTCATACAATAACTTTTTTTGTAGGAGTGTTGATAGGATTAGCCCAAGACAGTTTTTCCAGCAGTGAAGGACATGACTTTATGTGTTTGACTACTCTTCATTCCAATAATTGATATGATTACCTGACTCACAACATTGCATCTAGTCTCTCCTGTCATTAGGACATTTGGGCAGGCAAGGGATGAAAGTAGCTTGGTACTACTGCTGCCTCTCCTGTTTTCTTGCCCCCAAACCAGAGCTTTAGGGGTGGGCTCTGATAAAGTGGAAGCAGCGGGCATGCCCGCTGTGGGTGAGTGGTTCCCCATGTGCTTCTGACCCTCCCTTTGAGGTAAGTGGAGCCACATTTCTTTCCTGGCAGCTGCAGAGCCTGAGCGTCAGCAAAGAGCTTTGAAGTTTCCTGGGGAGAAAAGGCGTTCTGTAAAGAGAAGGAATTATTATTGCTTCCTGACTTTGGTGAGTTAGCAATGGTCTGGTGAGTTTGGAAAGCAGCAGTTGGCTTCACATTCAATAATCTTTTGACTTATTTTTAATCAAAAAGAAAAACTCCTCTTAGTTAGATATGATTAGCTAAAACAAACAAAATAATCTAAACAAAATCCTGAATTTTCCCCCTCCAGAACTGTACAGATGTATATTTGTGAATCAGAAAGTACATAAAAGCAAATGAAAAATGGATGTGACTTTATAACTTTCTCAGAACATGCAGGAGGAATTTGAATAATATTAAATTTACTGACATGCTTTCTTCAGTGTGTCTTCAGAATATGTTTTGAAACCTTTCTTCTCTCTCTGAATAGGCCTCGGGGTGGGGAGTGTTTATTTAAGAGTGACGCAAATTCAGCCCTGCAGCTCCCCACTTCCTGTTGCAGCATGGCTATTCTCCTTCCTCCTCCCTTCTCCTTCTCTTAATACTGCATATTTCCTTCTCTTTGTCTCTGTGTGAGGAACAGCTCTCTTGCCCATTTGTGTGCACAATGGAGTTTGCGTTGCTTTTTGCTGGCAACAAGAATGATCATGTGTAGACATGGATTTATGAGTGTGAATATGTGCTGTGCTGCGCTAAGTCTCTTCAGTTGTGTCTGACTCTTTGAGACTCTATGAACTGTAGCCTGCCGGGCTCCTCCAACCATGGGATTCTGTAGGCAAGAATACTGGAGTGGGTTGCCATCCCCCACTCCAGGGAACTTCCCGACTGAGGGATACAAACCCGAATCTCCTGCAGCTCCTGCATGGCAGGCAGATTGCTGCTGAACCACTAGCAAAGCCCAGTAGGCCTTTAACTGACCCAAGGGAGACACAACGGATATGGCTGATGCCACGTGCATATTTGATTAGAACAGTAACATTAGCTTCAACTTATCAGTCTTTCGTTGTATCTAAGGCATTGTGTTTGGTGAGATGGGATATTTCAAAATATAGAAGACACTCCATGGAAGTTTGCAGAGGTGTCTCAAGCAATGCCGACCACGGGCACCTCGAGGGATGACCTCTCTCCCCACAGGAGAGAGCAGAAGAGGAAGGTTTCATACAGGAGCAGGATTCACTATATTTTTTTTGAGTGGGCGTGATTTTTTATTTTTCAAATTGAAGTATCGTTGATTTATAATATTGTGCTAGTTTCAGGTGTATAGCAAGGTGATTCGATTATACACAAATGCACACATATATGTTCTTTTTCAGATTCTTTTTTATTAAGATTATTATGATATAGTGAATATAGTTTCTTATGCTATAGAGTATGTCCTTGTTGTTTATTTTTTATATAGTAGTGTGTCTCTGTTAATCCCAAACTCCTAGTTTCTCCTTAAACCCTTCTTTCCCCTTTGGTAGGTGTAAGAATTTTTCTTCTATGTCTGTGAGTCTATGATTTTAAATAAGTTCATATGAATTATTTTTTTAGATTCCACATGTAAGTGATATCATATGATATTTGTCTCTGTCTGATTTACTTCACTTAGTATGATAATTTCTAAGTCCATTCGTGTTACTGCAATGGCATTATTTCATTCTTTTTGTGGCTGAGTAATACTAGACGGAGACCAGTCCTAGGTGTTCATTGGAAGGACTGATGCTGGGGTGAAACTCCAATATTTTGGCCACCTCATGCGAAGAGTTGACTCATTGGAAAAGACCCTGATCCTGGGAGGCATTGGGGGCAGGAGGAGAAGGGGACAACAGAGGATGAGATGGCTGGATGGCATCACTGACTCGATGCACATGAGTTTGGGTGAAATCTGGGAGTTGGTGATGGACAGGGAGGCCTGGAGAGCTGCAATTCATGGGGTCGCAAAGAGTCGGACACGACTGAGTGATTGAACAGAACTGAACTGAATATTGGAAGAAAGCTATGAAGGTTAAGAATCCACAGATGAACTGGGGGAGACTGAACAGACCTGTGAAATTAGAGCAGAGTTGAGCAGAGCTTGGAAGGTGTTGTAGAACAGTGAATTGGAAAAAGCAAGCATTGAAAGCACATGTGGAGAGAAAATCTGGGGAAAGGAGACCCCAGTCAAACATCCAAAAACAAAATCCTAATTTAAGGGGTCAAAGATTCAGGGGCAGACTTCCCCAGTGGTTCAGTGGTTAAGAATCTGCCTGCTAATGCGAGGGACATGGGTTCAATCCTTGGTCTGGAAAGATTCACATGCCAAGGATCAACTAAGCCCCTGCACCACAACTACTGAGCCTGTGCTCTAGAGCCCATGCTCTGCAACAAAAGAAGCCACTGCAATGAGAAGCTCATGCCTTGCAAATTGTAATCCCTGCTTGCTGCAACTAGAGAAAGCCCCAAACTAGAGAAAGCCCATGTGCAGCAATGAAGACCCAGGACACCAAAAATAAATAAAATTATATGCAAAAAAAAAAAAATAGAGCCAACAGGTTAGAGAATTGGGCTGAAGGGAAATGAAAAGGTAGAGTTACATTAAAGGCAGGATCGAGAAGGAAATGGAGGGATATTTCTTTTCCGATCTCAGACACTGGCCTCCTTCTCTTCTTACCTTCAGGCTGGCGGTTTTCTGGCCCCTTGAGGGCAGTTTAACGTAATGATTAAGCACTGAGCATTTTGTTAATCCCAGTCCACTGTATTGACTCTGTGACCTGGGGCAGATTACCTTTCTGTGCTTCAATTCCCCTATCAGCAAAATGGTAGAAAATAATAGTACACGTCAGGGTTGTTGAGAGACTTGAAAGAGTCAAAGCATATGATATGCTCAACCACCGCCTGGGCATTGCTACTACTTGAGACTCTCCTTTGCTGCAACGTTTCCTGGAAACTAGAGATTGGGACTCTAGTACGCACCATGCATACTGATCCTCTATTGTATTAATTTCCAGGTAGCATTAGAAGAAAGGGTGTGAGTTAGAGTTTAGCTGAAACAGAGAGACAGCATGAAAAGCTTTTTAGGCTGCTCCTGAATTGAGACGATATCGCTTATTTTCTGTATGCAGAATGCTGCACCACGTTTCTGCACTTCTTCCAAGGTGAGAGGAAATTAAATTCAGTGACTGACAGAGCACCAGTTTCCCCTATATTCTCTCATTTAGTCCTTATCACTAGCCTATGAGAAAGGCACCGTTAGTCTCAATTTGCAGAAACAAATTGAGAGCCATTAGGTTAGTCATCTGTTGACAAAGAGCAAGTATGAGATGTCTAAACCCTGTCTCCTGATGAGGACAGTGAAAGAAGTACTTTGCCCCTCTCCCTCCAAGAGAAACGGGGATTTTTCTCTTGAAGTATTAGAGGACTTGGAGGATCGCTCAGCATGGTTACCTCACCTTCCCCACTGTGATCACAGTTCCTGAATATCTATTGATCACGGTAGATGGCAGATGAGAAATGTTCATAGGCTCGCAGCAAATCACTCTGAACAGCTTAGGAGGCAGGTTCATAAACTAGGGCATGGATGTCAACACTGTCTTTTCCCGTGGATTAGAGCAGACAGATTTCAGCAGGAGGGAAACCAGTGCGTGAAGGGACTGTGCTTACACCTGTGTCACTGAGCTGGATCTGAAAGCAAGGAAAGGTTTCTGGAACGGTTTCTGTGCCCACTTTGAATGGTGAAATAGGCTGCCCTGCCCAGACCCTCACATGTCAGTAGTTTGGGCTCCCACTTAGGTGCTGGCCTTGTGGGGTTGTCAGTTGATCCTGTGTCAGCCATCAGTGAATGACACCCTTCTAGCTGTCACTGTACGTGTCAGGGGAGGAGGAGCCCCATGTCTGGGGCCACCCTCCTGGGGACTCATGTCCCCTGTGCCCGAGGGGAGGGTGAAGGGGCTCATGGTCCTGTCTGCAGCTTAGCTCTGTGGTTTGCCCACTGCCATCCCCCTCCTGTAGAGAAGGGGAGGGAGCCTGGTGAGGGTGTGATCTTGGGAGGGCAGTGTCGGGGTGGTGTCCTTCCTTCAGCCCTCGGTCTCAGTCACTGCTGATGTCCTTTCAGACGTGGAGTGAGCCTCGAGTTCACGGTATGAGGTACCAAAATATCATTTCATGCTACAAAACTCTGGCCAGTTACTCCCTGTTCAGGCTCATTAAGCTGAAGAGTTTTCTTTAAAGTATCTGTTCTTAGGGTTTTTTGGTAAGGAATTCTTAGTCAAAGCATAGTAATTTTTATTCCAAATGTATTTATTTGAATGGACACATTCAAAGAAAAAAAGTTAAAGGCTACCAAAAGACATCCTGTGAAAACTGCATTTTCTGTCCACCCCCACCATTGCCCAGACCTCTAATTTCCTTCTCACTCCTGAGGTCATCACTCCATCTATTTTTTAGAGATAGTCTGTATATATAAAAAAAGACTATATGAATAAAGATTTTGTTTTTATTCTTGTTGGTTTTCATTTTTCCCCCTTTCTTCCCTCCTTCCTCCCTCTTCCTTACTTCCCCTCTCTCTCTCTTCATGTGAATCTTCTTTTTTTTTTTTTCACTTATCAAAGTATCTTCTATGGCAGTTCTTATAGACATGTATTAATGAGAGTTCTTCAGAGAGACAGAACCAATAGTGTTATACTATAAGGAATTACAACAGTTTATTATAAGGAATTGCCTTACATGATTATGGAGGCTGGCAAGTTCAAAGATCCCCAGTCAGCAAGACCCAGGAAGCACCAGTGATTCAGTCTGAGTCCAGGGGCTAGAGGAGGCCCGTGTACCGCACATGTGCTCAGGAAGGAGGAGCTCCCTTCCTACATGAGAGGGTCAGCTTCTTCATTCTGTCCAGCCTTCAGCTGGCTGGCGGATGGCCTTCCACATTATGGAGGGCATTCTGCTTAACTTAGTCTATCAATGAAAATGTTAAGCTCATCCGAGAACATCCTTCAGAATACTCAAGATTATGTTTTGACCGAATAGCTAGGTACCTTGTGGCCCAGTCAAGTTGACACAAAACATTGGCCATCACAACCTCTCTTCTTCTTCTTTTTTAATTGTAGTGAAAAACTAGACAAGTTTTTAGATTTATGGCAAAATTTAGTGGAAGGTATGGAGATTGCCTGTGTATTCCCTGCCCCCACACATGTACATGCAAACATCCTACTCCACTATCAATATCCTGCCCTAGAGCGGCATGTTTGTTTTAATCCAACCTGTGCTGGCACATTATCACTCAGGGATGTTTACTTGGTAAGCTATTTCCCTTATCTTACCTGTAGTTTTCATTCAGTGGAAAATAACTTTCCGTTAGAGACTTCCAAAACTGGAATTGGCTGTTTCTTGAGTATGTGTCTGTCTCTGGAGATTTTCAAGTTGGAATTGTCTTATGGATGCTGGTAAGGGACTCTTCTGCACTGCTTGGGATACAATCTAGAGCTGTGAAATGTGGGCCATGTAGTTAATTTTACCTTTTCATGTAGCAGGAAGGTAAAAAGAAATAGGTGAAATTAATTTAAAAATATATTTTATTTTAACCCAATACATCCAAAATACTATTTTAATAGCTTCCCTGGTGGTTCAGACAGTAAAGACTCTACCTGCAGTGCAGGAGACTTGGGTTCAGTCCCTGGGTTGCAAAGACCCCCTGCAGGAGGGAATGGCTACCCACTCCAGTATTCTTGCCGGAGAGAATCCCCATGGACAGGGGAGCCTGCTGGGCAACAGTCCATGGGGTCACAGAGAGTCGGCAAGACTGAGTGACTTTCACTTTCACACAAAAATACTAATAAGGTATTTTATATTCTCTTTTGCATACCAAGTTTTCAAAATCCAGGGTGCATTTTACACATACAACAGACCTCAGTTTTGACCCGTCGCATTTCAAATGCTTAAGAACCATAGGTTGATCGTGGTTTCTTGCTCCCACACTGTGTATCATAGGACTAGATAGGACCCATTCCAATGATGAGTCTTGTATCTGAAGTTATTTACAGAATAGCTCAGAAATCAGTTCCATTCAGTTCAGTCACTCAGTTGTGCCCAACTCTTTGTGACCTCATGGACTGCAGCATGCCAGGCTTCCCTGTCCATCACCAACTCCCAGAGCTTACTCAAGCTCATGTCCATTGAATTGGTGATGCCATCCAACCATCTCATCCTCTGTCATCCCCTCTCCTCCAACCTTCAATCTTTCCCAGCATCAGGGTCTCTTGAAATGAGTCAGCTCTTCCCATCAGGTAGCCAAGGTATTGGAGTTTCAACTTCAGCATCAGTGCTTCCAATGAATATTTAGGACTGATTTCCTTTAGGATGGACTGATTGGATCTCCTTGCAGTCCAAGGGACTCAAGAGTCTTCTCCAACACCACTGTTCAAAAGCATCAATTCTTCAGTGCTCAGCCTTCTTTATAGTCCAACTCTCACACCCATACATGACTACTGGAAAAACCAGAGCTTTGACTAGATGGACCTTCGTTGGAAACTCATGTTGGGCCATTTATGAGACGGCCAGGTGTGGATGAGTGGAAAGAGCTCAGAGCTGGAAACAGGAGACTTGAGCGCTTTTCTTGTCATCATACAAACCAGCAGAGCGAGTGTATGAACTTTGCTCAACTCCTGTACTTCAGTTTTCCACCTTTAAAATGGAAGTCATAACACTTGTTCTACTCACCTTGTAAAATTGTTGACAGGCTCAGAAGAGAGAAAAGGTGTGAAGGAGCTTTTAAAGAGTTGAAAGCACATTAAATGTGATATAACTGATTGAGAGCAGAGTCAGTCATTCAGTGGTTGCTCTGCTCCCAGCCCTGCCACAGGCTTGTTGAACACCCTGAATCTCTTTATGACTCGGTTTTTCCAAGTGCTAAGCAGGAAATATTTGAAACAGTCCTTTGAAGCGAATGATACAATGGTAGTAGACACTTTATACTGTAACAGTGTGGTTTCTGGGTGGCCCATCACTGCTTCTCACCCCCTAACATATCAACATACAAGAGGCATGTGAATGGTAAACATTGAAGGGTAGAGGTCAGATGAACCAGCTATGGCTTGTGGACTGCTTTGCTTCACATTCCATCTCTGTACTGTGTTAATTGTATGACATAGTAAAAAACTATGTCAGAAACTATGAAACGGGGATGTAAATAGTAATTCCTTCATAGATACTCTGTGAAATTTGAAAGCAGCAATACAAATCAGGGACTTACAACAGAGCCTTGGTAAATATTCACTATCATCAATCTTATAGGTCTTGCCAAGAGATGATACTTATATATATAACAGTTTCCTATGACTCCTATGATAAATTACTGCAAACTTGGTGGCTTAAAACAGCACACATTTATTTTCTTATAATTCTGGAGGTCAGAAGTCCAAAATCAGTTTCACTGGACTAAATCCAAGGGCTGGGTGGGCCACACCCCCTTGGAGATTCTGGGGGAAAATCTGTTCCTTTGCCTTTTCCAGTTTTGAAAGCTTTATTACTTGCAGTGTGTGCCTTACACACTGTGTGTCCCTAGACGAGACGGACCTTTGTTGGCACACACTGTGTGCCCCTTCTTCCATCTTCAAAACCATCAAGGAGATCTTCAGATCTCTCTTTACTTTGTAATTACATCACCTTCTCTCTTGTTTCTGTCAAATCTCCCTTTGCCTCCCTCTTAGATGGGCCCTCGTGATTATATTTAGGGCCACCTGGATAATCAGGAGAATATCTCCATCTCAAGATCCTCAGACCACACTTGCAGAGTCCGTTCTCCATGTAACATCACAGGCAGAGGTTCCAGGGGTGAGGACTGGATATTCAGCTTACTACATAATCTAACTTAATTTTAGTTTTATAATATCCTCACTCTATGCCTCAACTCCTCAATATGATGATGTTGATGGTGCCTAGAAAAAATAGAATAGGACATAGTTCACATGTGATTTTATAGACGATCATGTTGTATTTGCTATCTCAGTTTGGAGAGTTACAATGTTTCTCTTCTCTAGGATTTTCATTCACTCTATAAATTTTTGGGGGGGCTCCAAAATCACTGCAGATGGTGATTGCAGCCATGAAATTAAAAGATGCTTGCTACTTGGAAGGAAAGTTATGACCAACCTAGACAGCATATTAAAAAGCAGAGACATTATTTTGCCAACAAAGGTCCGTCTAGTCAAGGCTATGGTTTTTCCAGTGGTCATGTATGATGAATGTGAGTGTTGGACTGTGAAGAAAGCTGAGCGCTGAAGAATTGATGCTTTTGAACTGTGGTGTTGGAGAAGACTCTTGAGAGTCGTTTGGACTGCAAGGAGATCCAACCAGTCCATCCTAAAGGAGATCAGTCCTGGGTGTCCTTTGGAAGGACTGATGTTGAAGCTGAAACTCCAATAATTTGGCCACCTGATACGAAGAGCTGACTCATTTGAAAAGACCCTGATGCTGGGAAAGATTGAGGGCAGGAGGAGAAGGGGATGAGAGAGGATGAGACGGTTGGATGGCATCATTGACTCAATGAAGATGGGTTTGGGTAGGCTCCAGGAGTTGGTGATGGACAGGGAGGCCTGGTGTGCTGCAGTTTATGGGGTCACAAAGAGTCAGACACGACTGAGTGGCTGAACTGAACTGATAAATATTTGAGAGCCTATTATGGTGCTAGGAATTGAATAAAACAGACAGAAACTCTATCTAATTGTATGGGACACATAGGAGAAAACATTAGTAAATCAACCACAGAAACAAGGGACTATGCAAAATAATTTCAGATTTCATGTGATGTTTTGTTTGTAATGGGGATATTATAATATTGGGGAGACATTATGCTATACATGCTGCAGAAGCGTTTTACATTTGAACATAAATTTATCTAGGGGTAGGAAACACACCTAGGTATGTAGGAAAAGGGTTACTAGTGGGAGAAAGAAATTTCACAAGAGCTTTATCTCAACAGGAATCACGCGGAGGTGAATATCACTCTCTAAAAGGAGAAAGTATTTCAATCAATCAAGATGTTACATTTCTTTAGAAACTTGGAGCAGAGGATTAAGGCTGGTTTCTGTTGCTTCATATGTTATAAATTTAAGGAATGGTCCATGCTGGGCCCAGGATTAGTGTCAGAGAGAAAAGAGCTAAAATCAGAATTTATGTTTTAGGATTAATGTTGTCGGGAGAAAAATGATATTTTAAAACCATGTTTCTAAGATTGCCTCAAGAAACAAAATTACTACCTTCATGCACCATTGCTGCAGGTGCCCAGTGAAAAAGAGTTTTGTTATTTACTTGTCTTCTAAGATCTGACTGCCAGGTCAGATCAGATTTATGCTGTTTCTATGCCTTATGGAATAAACACATTTTCAGGCCACAGTAATTTCACGTTGGGGGAGGGAAGTAGTCAGTTATATTTGATCCTTTATTATTAATAATTTTTAAATGAAGGCTACTCATGCCATTTCCCCCCCTTTATACCATCCAAAAGTATGTGGTGAGAGTGTCTGAGCAGCACCTAACGTGTTTCTAGTGACACACACCAAATATTTGAAGGTAGTTACGTCCTCATTGTTCTATCTTTTGCAGATTTCTAACCTAACTCTTGTTTATTTCAACTCACAGTTTTAAGCACCTGCTATATGCCAAGCAATAGGTTAAGAGTATTGACTAAGAATGGCTACCCTGGTGGCTCAAATGGTAAGGAATCCCCCTGCAATGCAGGAGACCTGGGTTTGATCCCTGGGACAGGAAGATCCCTGGAGAAGGGAATGGCACCCCAACTCCAGTATTCTTGCCTTCAGAATTCCACAGACAGAGAACATAGCAGGCTACAGTTCACGGGGTCACAAAGACTCAGACACGACTTGAGTGACTAAGCATGCCCATTGACTAAGAAAGACATCATGATAGAGAGTATAGGGAACTGGCCCAGAAGAGGGACGCAGGGAAGCATGTATTTGTAGGTAGATCAAAGCAGTCTTCACCGAGGAGAGGTATCTGGGTCTGGGTGTTGAAGAAGGAATGCAATGGCTGGATAAGAAGGGTCTCTTATTGCAGCATAGTTCTAAGAAAGCTTCAGGCAGGCTGATGGAGAGACTTCTAAAGTGGCCCTTTAGAGGGTGATGCTTCCCTTGGGATGGGTCTGCCTCAGTCCCCTCACCCCACTCAGGCAGAGAGCAGCTCTCAGGGATCGTGGCCTCAGCAGGAATGAGGTCATGGATTTGGAGGAGCAGTGGCAGGAGATTCAGTCAAGTCCTATGAGCCATGGTTCAAGCCTTAGCCACTTGGCCTGCACTTCACACTCCAGACTCACTCCTGTGATGGTGGAACTAATGTACAGTGCTGGTCATATTCAAGGGAAGCACACAGGATTTGGTATGTTTGGAACGTGGTATGGACAGAGAAGTGACAAGAAGTGGGGTTGGCCATGGGAAAATGGTTCAGATAGTGGGTGGCCTTGGTGGCCATGCTAGGGAGTTTGGACTTCATATTATGGACAGTGTGGTTTAAAGTGGAGGAACACATTTCTGTTTGGCTTGCATGTTTATAAAATTATGCTACATATAGTGAAGAGATGGGTTAAAGTGACCCAGGAATGAAATGAGGGGACATGTTGGGAGGCTTTTGCAATAGTCTAAGTAATGGATGTTGAAAGATAAAAAAGTCAGAATGAATGGAGAGACAAGATGGAATTTATTATAGAAATTGTCAGGACTGAAGTATTAACTCGGTAGTAAGATGGGTGGTTAGGAGGTGATATATAGGTTTCTAGGTAGAGAGGAAAGATGGGCAGATCATGTCATTAGCCAACATGGTACTGCTGGAAGAGAAACAAACAGGGTGACGGGAATATGCAGTTATATGTCTGGACACGCAGAATTACAGGTTCTGTCAACTATGCTTCCTGATGTGGTTTTCTAGACCCTTCATGGTAGTTGGTAGGTCTCCTCTTAAGTACATTCCAACGCACCTCTCAAATGTGTTGTAAATCCTAGTAAATCTAGTTCTGGGTGTTATCAGAGCTCAGGGGAATGACAGATACATTTCTAAAACATGGCCTAGGAGAAGGCAATGGCACTCCACTCCAGTACTCTTGCCTGGAAAATCCCATGGGAGGAGGAGCCTGGTGGTCTACAGTCCATGGGGTCGGGAAGAGTCTGACTCAGCTGAGCGACTTCACTTTCACTTTTCACATTCATGCACTGGAGAAGGAAATGGCAACCCACTCCAGTCTTGCCTGGAGAATCCCAGAGATGGCAGAGCCTGGTGGGCTGCTGTCTCTGGGGTTGCACAGAGTCAGACACGACTGAAGCGACTTAGCAGCAGCAGCAGCAGCAGCAGCAGCAGGATTGCATTAGCTTTTTCATGCTATGGGCCTATTTTGAGCTTGTCATCTACTCAAGCCCTGAAGTCGTTTCCCACTGTTTTCAAGGCAATCCTTTATTCTGAAATTTGTGTTTCTTTAACTTGGGTGCAGTATGTTTCATTTGTTACATTAAATTTCATCTTGTGGATTTGGTTATATTATTCTAGCCTGTCAAAATTATTTTCGAATATTGATTCTCTTAGTCGTTCTCTTAGTGATACCTCCAAACTTTGTGATCTCTTTGTATTTGAAAAGTGTGTTCCATCCTAATCANCAGGATTGCATTAGCTTTTTCATGCTATGGGCCTATTTTGAGCTTGTCATCTACTCAAGCCCTGAAGTCGTTTCCCACTGTTTTCAAGGCAATCCTTTATTCTGAAATTTGTGTTTCTTTAACTTGGGTGCAGTATGTTTCATTTGTTACATTAAATTTCATCTTGTGGATTTGGTTATATTATTCTAGCCTGTCAAAATTATTTTCGAATATTGATTCTCTTAGTCGTTCTCTTAGTGATACCTCCAAACTTTGTGATCTCTTTGTATTTGAAAAGTGTGTTCCATCCTAATCAGTAGAACAAATCAGAAATAACTGTAAGTTCTACGTCACTCAAGCCCTTTTTATTTGATAGATATCTTCTTGTCAACTCTCTTTGGGAACATTATTTTCAACTAACTGCATTTATCCACTGTGAATTTAAAAATAGGTAAGAGAGACATTGCTGATGTGTTGTTGAACTCAGATACTCTGTGTCTGCAGAATTTTCCCCGCCTGCTGTTTTAGTGATCGTATTAGAAGGCATGACTTCTCTTTGATGAGCCTGGGCTACTACTTAGTACTTACTACTTTCTTTGCTAAGCTCATAGACTATCTGCTTAGAAATGCATTTTCTGGGATTTGATGTCAGACTCGTGGGGATATGATTTTCATAATCTTCTGTCTGTTTTTGAAAATAAGAACCTTTGACCTTTTCAAGCCCTTTGACCTTTATCCTAGTCTCATGTATTTCTCTACCCCTGAGATTAGTGTCTCAGTTGTCCTATCTGCACGCTCCTTTGTAACTTAGTGTAATATAGTGGTTAAGAGTGGTTAACCTGCCTGGGCAAGAATGCTGGCTGTGGAACTTCTGGCAACTTATTTATCCCCCTGAACTCTGATTCCTTGCCTGTGAAATACAGTTAACAATAGTACCTATCAAATAATTTGTTGTAAGATTAAACAGATTAACCCATGTAAAGGACTTAGAACAGCAAACTAGCTCTATTTATTACTTTAGGATGTCATTTGGTCAGATCCAACACCTGCTTTCTTTTTTTTTAATTAATTTATTTTTTATTGAAGGATAATTGCTTATAGAATTTTTTTTTCAGTCAAAGCTCAACATGAATCAGCCATAGGTATATATATATATCCCTTCCCTTTTGAACGTCCCTCCCCGTCCCACCCCTCTAGGTTGATACAGAGCCCCTGTTTGAGCTTCCTGAGCCATACAGCAAATTCCCGTTGGCTATCTATTTTACATACGGTAATGTTAGTTACTCTTTCTACACATCCCACCCCCCCCTTCCCCTCTCCCCATGTCCATAAGTCTGTTCTCTATGTCTGTTTCTCCATTGTTGCCCTGTAAATAAATTCTTCAGTACCATTTTTCTAGATTCCATATATATGCATTAGAATATGATATTTATCTTTTTCTTTCTGACTTACTTCACTCTGTATAATAGGTTCTAGGTTCATCTACCTCATTCAAACTGACTCAAATGCATTCCTTTTTATGGCTGAGTAATATTCCACTGTGTATATGTACCACAACTTCTTTATCCATTCATCTGTCGATAGACATCAAGGTTGCGTCCGTGTTCTAGCTATTGTAAATAGTGCTGCAAAGAACAATGGGATACATGTGTCTCTTTCAATTTTGGTTTCCTCAGGGTATATGCCTAGGAGTGGAATTGCTGGCTGGGTCATATTGTGGTTTTATTCCTAGTTTTTAAAGGAATCTCCATACTGTCTCCTATAGTGGCTGTAGCAGTTTACATTCCCACCAACAGTGCAAGAGTGTTCCCTTTTCTCCACACCCTCTCCAGCATTTATTGCTTGTAGAGTTTTTGATGACGGCCAATCTGACTGGTGTGAGGTGGTATCTCTTGTAGTTTTGATTTGCATTTCCCTAATAATGAGCAATGCTGAGCATCTTTTCATGGTGTTTGTGAGCCATCTGTATGTCTTCTTTCGATAAATGTCTGTTTAGGTCTTTTCCCCACTCTTTCATTGGGTTGTTTGTTTTTCTGGTCTTGAGTTGTATGATCCGTTCATATATTTTGGAAATTAATCCTTTGTCAGTTGTTTCATTTGCTATCAACAGCTGCTTTCTTAACCATTTTCTCAATCTGTCTTCTAATTCCTATTAACCATGATCATTCTCTCTCTAGAGTCTGATAAAGAACATGGAGTTTTAACTGTGGCATTAAACTAATGGAAGGAAGATAGATTTTAATCAAATACTTTGGTTTTCTTTTAGCTTTTAAGGTGCCGAATAATTTCTAGCTTATCTTTTTATATTAGAATGGCCTATTATTTGAATTTATTTTGGAATTAAGCTCTTTCCTTTCATTTTTGACTATTGGGAACTGTTTGCACATGTATTGCATCACCCCCCTGAAAGATATTACTGAGCATTGGAGAGTGGTGTTTGGGATTGTCAGTTCCCACATCTGTAAAATAAGACCCACAGAAGATTCTAGTATGTAGGGATTCTGTAGATTGCTTGGCATTTCACTATAGGGTCTCAATACAGGGAAAGGTTTAACCACAAGGGTGCTAAGTCTAGATTTCTTAGGGAGAAAAACATCAGGGCTTGAGGAGCAGGAAGTTTTCCCATGGAGTCTGAGAGTCTTGTGGGATTAAAGGGTTCTTACCTGTTTGCTCTCATCTCATTGCACCCTATCTAGTCAGTGTCAGGAATCCTGTGGTTGCTTCTAAAACCCAACGAAAAAATTAATGATTCTATGGAACTCAGAGTCAGATTCTGTGAATTCTCAACATATAAAACCATTCTGTACCAGATTGCTGTAAAATCATCCACTGGAAGTAAAATTCCTTCTATTCTGTGAATAATCTAATGGCCTTGTCAATAAATAAGATAGCCAAGGTTCCTATGCATGAGCTTCATGGGAGGGATAAGCTTTTCATAGACAAACGAGACTGGACAGGATTTAAAGTGATAAAAGCAGATTTTATTCAGGACTATCGCAATAAAGAAAAAAAGACCTTAGTATAGATCTCCTCATATGGGCTCAATACAGCATGGGCAACTGGGGATTGATAGCCAAAGAGGGAGGTGGGCATTAGAGGATGGAAAATTACCAAGAGGAAGCACCAGGGGTTGGGGATTCTGGCTAAGCTGATTTAACAATATTATTCTTCCTGAAGGCAAACTAGGGTGATCAGATACCAAGGGTAGAGGATGAAGACCTGGTCACATACTGAGGATGGAGATTATTTCTAAACTGACTTAGCAGGATTCTGGCTAAAACTGAGTTCTTGAGAATATGCCCAAAGATATATTGAAAAAGGATGCTCAGAATATCCCCCAAAATTAGTTGAAAAATGATGCTGAAAAGAGCTCGACTGAAATGTGGTCAAGGAGGGCATCTCACCAAGCTCTGAATGAATACTCCTTTGTTTCAAAATAGTTTTCATGAATTTTACTTTTTCCTTTAATTGCATTCAATATAGGCTTGTGGAATCTGACAACCATGGAGATAAGCTGGCTAGACAGGGTTTTTTTTAACTGATGCAATATTCATGAGATGAGATGATAAGGATTTTTTTTTTTTTTGAATCTCCCCATTCCCTCCACCCCTTCCCCCATGAACTTATACTGCTGCTTTAAATTAAAGCTCAGGAGAAATTCTTGGAATATTAGATGAAGTCTAAACTGAACTACAAAGGTTCAAGGCAACACAAGAGACATTAGAGGAAAACTTAGTGAGCCTTAACATTTCATTTTTCCTATTTTCCCTTGGACACTTCATTTAAAGGATGAAATCAGATTCATCTTTCCTCTGGAGAAATAAAGACATGACAAATTTCCCCTTTTGTCTCTTGCTGAGACTTATTCAAGGGCCCCAGGAGAGGCAGAATGTGAGGAGTGCAGTAACACTTTGTTTAGGAAAATGTTCAGTTCCATTTCCTAATCTCCACACATCTCCACTGGGGGACCCCTTTCCTCACACCCCCAGCTCAGCCTGTTCTTAGTGCTCATTCAGAATCCAGACAGAAACTCCTGCTGATACTGCCTTTTGTAACTGGAATCATAAAACCCTTATAATGTATTGTTCCAGTCAAACTCAGCTCTGCTCTGCAGAATTCTGCAGACACCTTTTTTACTCTCTGTTTTCCAGAGGGCATCATCATGGCCGCCTTTATTAAACGTAGATTTTTGTCATTTCAGTGCTTGGATGGGAGCCAGCTATTGTCTGAAAAACCTCTGAACTTATAAAGGGTTTATGCAGCTGGAGAAGCTTATTCCTAGAGAATTTGAAAATGATCTTCTATTGCCTAGTACCTGAGACAATTTTTAAATTATGATCTCTACTTTGGCTGGTTTTAATTTGAATAGAAAGGGAATTTCCCTCTGAGGGATTTGCAGCAGCAACTTCTCCCAACCCAACTCTGCTCCGTTTTATTTTTTTCTTCTTCTTCTTTTTAGTTCCAATGCTTTTATTTGACAAGTATTTGTTCAAAACATAGTATTTCTTTTTAAAAATTTATTTATTTTAATTGAAGGCTAATTATTTTACAGTATTGTGGTGTTTTTTGCCATACGTTGACATGAATCAGCCACAAGTGTACATGTGTTCCCCATCCCGAACCCACCTCCCACCTACCTCCCCATCCCATTCCTCTGGGTTGTCCCAGAGAGCCGGCTTTGAGTGCCCTGTTTCATGCATCGAACTTGCACTGGTCATCTATTTCACATATGGTAATATACATGTTCAGTTTCTTGTTCCTTGAAAATTCAGGGAACTCTGGTCTGTATGCCTTTGTTTTGAACCTTAGAAAATTTTTGATAACCTGTTTGCTCTTGAGGAAGTGAGTCAGAAGTCTTGAGAGACATTTCTGCTAGGTTGTGTAGAACCTACTGAAGAATTTTCTGGCGTCTTACTTGGTTCTTATTTATAAGCCTAAATGAGTGAATGCATGGAGCGGATTTTTCCATTTGTTTTAAGAATTGATTTATAAAGTACCGCTAACCAGTTCATTTTTTTCCCTTGCACTTGTCTGCATGGAAAGCCCTGATCTAAGTCTCTTCTTATTTTCCTGAGCCCATAAAACATGTCAAATAAAATGAACAAATGGCTATGATTTCACTTCCATTACATATTACTATTGAGTTAGAGTTGAGATTTGGGGGCTTGTTTTAGAGTCCAGTGTACATCATTTATCACTCTCATCTACCCTTCTTACAGACATCTCAATAGACCCTGTCTATTATACAACAGTGGACTGTGTACTTCTTGACTCAGAGAAAGTCACATATGTAGATGTCACTGTGGATTGTTTGATAAAGATGTCTAAATGGCAAATACCCAGGCAGAAAGCCAAAAGAGAACCAGATAAAAAAACTCAGCAACCTAGAGAATTATAAGTGATTGATGTACAGTGTTCTTAGGCAAAAGACTATATTCTAGATTTAGATTTATTTTGACCTCTTTTTTGGTCTAATTTCTGCTCATTTCAGTTTAAAAAACCTATTTTCAGACTTTCTTTTTTTTAAATTTATTTTACTTTATTATTGGAGTGTCATTGCTTTACAGTATTGTGTCACTTTCTTTGTACAATGAAGTGAGTCAGCTATATGTATACATATATCCCCTCCTTTTTAGAAAAATCTATTATTATTATTATTTTATTTTACTTTATTTACTTTACAATACTGTATTGGTTTTGCCATACATCAACATGAATCTGCCACAGGTGTACACGTGTTCCCAATCCTGAACCCCACTCCCATCTTCCTCCCCATACCATCTCTTTGGGTCATCCCAGTGCACCAGCCCCAAGTATCCTGTATCCTGCATTGAACGTAGACTGGGGACTCATTTCTTATATGATATTATACATGTTTCAATGCCATTCTCCCAAATCATCCTACCCTCTCCCTCTCCCACAGAGTCCAAAAGACTGTTCTATACATCTGTGTCTCTTTAAAACACCAATACAGTATACTAACACATGTATTTTCAGACTTTCAAGTAAACTGGTCATTGGATTTCACAGACCATCCTTGAATATGTGCTCCCAGAAACACCTTTATAGAGGATGGGTGTTATTAGTTGACTCTCCTTCAATAGACTGTTAGGCAGCCAGTTCAAAATGGCCCCACAGCCAACTGCTCCCATCAACACAGTGACCCTAAAGTTGGATGCTTGAATCCAGGGTCAGATGACCCCCAGTAAGCTCTAGACATCAGAGAGATACCAGCATTATTGAATAGTTAGTGTCTGGGAGTTGATGATAAACAGGGAGTTGTGGCGTGCGGCAGTCCATGGGGTTGCAAAGAGTCAGACATGACTGAGTGACTGAATTGAACTGAATGTAAGTTCATTTTTCATACACGAAATATATGGATATGTATTTCTATAAGTACATTCAGTCAGTTCAGTTCAGTCGCTCAGTTATGTCCAACTCTTTGTGACTCCATGAATCACAGCACGCCAGTACATTACATATATATATATAAACAGGGCTTCCCTGGTGGCTCAGCTGGTACAAAATCTGCCTGCAATGCTGGAGACCTGAGTTCAATCCCTGGGTCAGGAAGATCCCCTGGAGAAGGGAATGGCTACCCATTCCAGTATTCTTGCCTGAAGAAGTCCATGGACAGAAGAGTCTGGCGGACTACAGTCATGAAGATATTTACAAGTTCTCCTCCCGACAGTAAATGTAGCACCTAGTATATCAGTATGATTTATAGCCAGTGCTTTCCAGCCATGTTTCATTGAGTTTAGGGACTCTACAGAGGTGCCCCAGGTGAACTACTTTATGAGTGCGTGCATACCCTGAGAAGGTGGATTTTCAGGCTCTTCTGCCACAGCTGATCCAGACCTTTTTTCTCCTGTTTATACTGAGGCTGTGATAAGATTTGATTGGAAGAGTTAGGTAGGTCAAATTTTAAAAACTACAGATTTAAAATGTAATTTTGGTGTGACCTACTCGTCTCTTCTAGCTAGGACTTTGACGAAACCTTTCTTGTTGGGAGGGTTGGCCCTAGTGGTGATGCTGGTTTTGATTCTTTTCTGCTAATCCTCTCTGTTGTATCTACACTTGCGATTGCACACATCCTTTATACTGCAGAAACATCTTTCACACCCAAAACAGCCCTTTGAGGAGACTGAATGTTTTGTAAAGCCACAGTTGTCCTTAAAAATGTTTCTACTAGAAATGGATGGTCATCAAACCACCCGCCTTGGGGCCGTGACTTAATTTGGATTCTTAGTTCTAGCTTTCTGTAGCTTCTGGCACTGTAGTCTTTTGTTCAGACTGTATTTATATTTACACATACACACACACATATATTTCTGATTATAAAACTACTAAATGTCACTTCTGGAAAAGGTGGAAAATACATAAAAGCATAATAGGTTATCTACAGCATTTATATTGACTTATCTCTTTGGTCCTCTTGGTTTTATCTCTGAAGAACTTTGCTCTTCACTGTGAATTTACCTCTCAAATTCTCTTTCTTGACTTTTGCCTGAACCACATTATTTTTCCTACCTAATTAGAATAACAGAGCTTCCTTATCCCTTGAAGTTTGAGTTTCTTCTATCCTCAAGTTGATCCTTTGTTCTTTATTTTTTTTAATGTAAGTTTCAGGTACAGTGCATTATAATTCAACATCCATATACTCTGTAGAGTGATCACCACCACAAGTCTAGTTACCATCTCTCACCAAATAGTTGAACCCCTTCACCCATCTTGTCTACCTTCTTTCCTCTCTGGTAACCACTAATCTGTTCTTTGTGAGTTTGTTTTCATTTTATTTTGCTTGTTCATTAGTTTTGATTTTTCAAATTGATCTTTCATTCAGCTCTGGTTTACATTCTTTCTTTCATCCTGTATGACCAACTTCTTTAGCTCCAATTAAGGGGATGATTTTTCTTTTTCTTCTTCACTCGTGCCTCATACTTCTGGCCCTCTCTGGTGTGCATTCTCTTCTAAATGTTTTGATTTGTCTCACATTCCTCACTTGATAAATTACTTCACTCACCTTCTTCAAATTTCATTTGAGAGTTTTTTTTTTTATTAGTTGTACTGAAAAGTTCTTTTTTTTTTTTTTCTAATTTAATTTGTGGTTTTCATGTCATATACCTCCCTCCCCAAATGTTCTGAGGCCCATTAAGACAAATAAACAAAACAACTCCTTGTGTAAAGTTACGAAAATATTTAAACAGAGTGGGAACTGGACCCTCACAGCCCCAGATTTCAACTTGCTGATCTCTCCTAAAATGATGGTGTCTTTCATTACTCCCCAGTGGAAAACTAATAGTATCTGAGGATGAAATTTTGATTGATTCCAAATAACATACAATATTGACTCATAAGCATTCAGATAATTCATTATGATTTCAATTCAGGAGAGGATTGGAACAGGGGCTCAAAATGAATACAGGACTGCCTTGTTCTTGAAATGTACTCTTCACTTGTCCAGGTATTTTCTATCTTTTGGGAAGATACAAACAATGAGATGTTTTCAACTTCTTTGACATTTTATCAGTGTGGACTTCCCTGATCCCTCCATTTGAAACAGGAAGCCACTATCACCATGGCAATCCCTGTCTCCCTTCACACAAAATTGTTTGCATGGCATTTTTAGCATTTTGATGTAATATCCATTTTGCTTGTTTATGCGTTTACTGTTAGTTCCCTTCCCCACAGCTGGTATAAGCTCCACAGGGCAGGAATATTTGTCTGTTTATTCATTGTTGAATCCCCTTCGCCCTCCACCCACCATACTCCCAAATAGTGGCCAGCATATTAGCAAGTACCCCATAAGGATTTAATGAAGGAAAAAAAACCCAACAAATGAATTGGTTAAACTCAAAACAAAATCAAGCAAGGTAAAGTAATATGTTATCACCATTTAACAGATGGAGGAATCAAGTTACCTCAACTATTTGGCAAAAGTCTCAGGACTCAGAGACCCCTTTTCATCCTATAAACAACTAAGCTTTGCAGCTGATGAAAAGAAGCCGTGATATACATAATTCATGGAAATACCATGGAATTCATGTCACAACTCTATCAACCCAGATATTTGATGAGAGCACTGTTTAAGCCTCCAGCATATGCAAATTGGTTAGATTCTTTAGCCAAATGACAACCGTGAGCAAACAGGACACATACCCTATTCGTTAGAGCAGTCCGATGGCCACCCCGGACCTAATGAGTCTGTCAACACTTACACTGGTCTGTGTGTTGTCGTGATCCCAGGCAGCATTTGTCATGCAGGGACTTGGCAAAAAGAGTCTCTCCATGGGAATAAACTGGGAGGTTAACCAGGTTAGCTGGTTGAAACTCCAGCTGGTTGAAACTCCATTACCGGGTAAGTCTGTTTAATGTGGTTGTTATTGTTTCTTTGCTCCATAGCTACAGTCTGGCTGTACTTTGTGGGTAGACTGTTACTATTAATAACCATAGTGAGTTTCTGATTTTGAGCCAGAATTGTTTTTATTTTATCACAGTAGGGATTTACTTTTCCTCTGAAACGTTAGTTTGATCTCTGTGCCAACCATCTCAGGGCTGACTTGTCTATTTAATACCAGTAAGATGCCTGATGACCTCCTTTTTTATTCTTCTCACTTTTTTATTGGTACTGGGTGTACTCTAGTTAAATTTTATAGTTCTAGTTTAAAAGTAATACTCGGTAGATAAGAAGTATGATAGAAAAGTAAAACAGCCAACAAGTGGACTTTTGTATTACTAGTGACAAAATCTTTTTGTTTGAGATGTGTGCTGTCTATTCTATGGAAGAAAAGAAGGCTGTGACGTCACTGTATATGTTACATCACTGTATAATTACTTCCTATTGGTGGGGAAATCTGGTAGGAGTCCCTGTATTAAACTGAGACCAGTCAGCAGAAAGGGGTTATGAGGATAATCACTATTGTGCACATTTCCAAAAGACAGGGGAATGGACAAGCTTAGTTCTGGAATAATTTGCAGAAAGTAATAAGACCCACTAAAACTGTGCTAGGTCAAATAATGATGTGTATTCCTTTTATGCTCTGGTCCTTTGCCAGCTTACGTGTACACAGACACGTACTGGCATACTCTTCTTATGTCTGAATTGTCACAAAATCCCCCCGACATGTTTTTTGAATACAGTTTCAGTTGTGCTTTTTATTAAAAAAAAATTTTTTTTTCCCAGTTGTCTCTTTTAGAAGCAAATGAACACTGAAAGACTACAGCAGTTCCTGAGGGGAAATGTCCTGACAAAGTGTAGGTCTCAGCTTCCGGTTCTAGCCCTTCTGTAAACTCACTCTGTGAGCCAACAGTTCTTCTTAGCTGTAGTGTTGCTATTACAGACAGAGTTGATAATCTTCTTTGTACCAGATGCAAAGGGGTGTATGGAATTCAAGTGAGACAGTGTGTTGTAACTGAGAATTGCAGATTATTGTCCACCTAAAGACATTATGGTTGTTTTGAGTCTGTTTTGCAACCTGGTCAATACAGGATGACAAGAAGGGGAAGTTCCACGTTTCCTCTCAGGTTCAGGGCAGCATTTGGGAATTCCAATAATCACCCTTCTTTTTTGGGGGGAGATCCCTGTGGAGGGAACACACAGTAGCAAACAATAGCCAAATAGGAAACTAAATACCACCTGTGATGGTTAATTTTATGTGTTAACTGTACTGGGCTAAGGAGATGAACATTCAGTTAGTTGGTAAAACATTATTTCTGGGTGTGTCTGTGAGGGTGTCTCTGGAAGAGATTAGCATTTGGTTCAGTAGACTTAGATTGCCCTCACCAATGCAGGTGGGCACCATCCAAGCCCATGAAGTTCTGAGTAAAGCAAAAAGGCAGAGGAAGGGCAAGTTTGCTTTCTCTGCTTGAGCTAAGATGTCATCTTCTCCTGACCTTGGACACCGGCACTCCTGGTTCTAGGGCCTTCAGACTCAGACTGGGAGCTATACTATTAGCCTCTTGATTGTCAGGAATTTGAACTTGGACTGAGTTACACCCCTGGCTTTCCTGTTTCCCAGCTTGCAGATGGCAGGTCATGGGACCTCTTGGCTTCCTTAGCCACATGAGCCAATTCCTATAATAAATTTCCTCTTTATATGTCTATATATGTCCTATTAGATCTGCTTCTCTGGAGAACCCTGGCTACTACACCATCTTATCAGTATTTGAGAAGAACCCAATAATCTCATTTTATAAGAGTTGTATTGGAATAGGTGAGGCTCCAGGCCCAGGTGAGGCCTCCTCTGTGGTTGCTCTTGAATCTGACAGCCTCATAATCTTGAGGAGAGGGGGCGGAAGGGAAGGAGTGACGGGGTGGAGTGAGATGGAGAGTGAGCGAGAGTGAGCAGGAGAGCTGACTAGGTGAAGCTGTACGGGAAGAGGTGGGCCCTGCAGCCCAGCCTCACTTGTCACCCACGCGGAGGCAGGAAAATAGTCACGGGCTCCTGCTTTCCAGGCACTCCCTGTATCCTGGTCCAGTCTAAGTCCTGGACTCAGGCGGGTTAGATGAACAATTCCCCTCCCTTGGAGTTGGAGGCTAGGGGTAACTTATGAAGAGCAGGCAGAGCGGTGCGTGTGTGTGGCCAAGAAGCAGAGTTCCCTCTTTAACTGTGTCTGCACAGAGAAGGTATATTCCACCGCAAGGAAATATGGAAGGAAAGGATACGGGCCACCCTCATGATAAGGGCCACTCTAAACTACACAACTCCAGAGGAGCTGTCAATGTAGGACTCCAAAGAGTTTCTTTGCCAATAATTTGGTACCTTGTCAGGATCTTAATGCCAGCCAATCTCAGAAGAAAATCTAAGTAGGTGGTGGAGGGGTGTGTGTGTGTGTGTGTGTGTGTGTGAGAGAGAGAGAGAGTTTATTTTCCTCCTGTCTCCTAAAGATGATACATGTGTGATACTTTGCCAGTAGTTACTCAGAAATTACACGTTATGTTTCCATCTTATAAGCAGGAGGACTGCATTGAAGGAAACTACTCCTGAGGCATGGCTATAACATCTCTAAGAAAGCAAAATTTTTAACACCTATGACTTAACACGGTGTAGCTTTATTTCTTGGAGAAGGAATGGCACCCCACTCCAGTGTTCTTGCCTGGAGAATCCCAGGGACAGGGGAGCCTGGTGGGCTGCCGTCTGTGGGGTCGCACAGAGTCGGGCACGACTGAAGCGACTTAGCAGCAGCAGCAGCAGCTTTATTTCTTGTTAAGTTCTCAGAGATAAAATGAAGAAATGAGACTAAAGAAAACAGAGTATGTTAAGAATTGACAGGCTCTGTGTTTCAGTTTTGGTGTTCCTTCACTTAAAGTTGGCTAATAAAGGGTAACTGTAGTTATCTCATTCACATAGGAGGGAGAAATAGAAATGACTGTCTTCTATCAGTGAATTTTAAGTCTTGCTTATTTTGGACTCTAAAAAGTTAAACATTTAAAATATCTCCTGGTTAAAATTTGAATTTTTTAAAGTCAAATTTTATGGGACTCAAATAGGAAATGTTCTTTTTATAGTGAATTCTGTTAAATGAAAAAAAAATAGTGAAAGTTTCTGATGAAACAATATCTAATGATTTTACACAGTTGATTTCAAATTTGCTGTGGGGTTTCATGACTTTTCAACTAATTCTATCCCTTTACTCATTTAGTAGGCTATATATAGAAATTTAAAACCCTGGAAATGAGGGTGGGTGCCACAAAGGGATTTAGACCAGCATGTTCTAAGCAAAATACAGTTCACCCAGTTCTGAAATTTCACTTCACCAGTTTTAAAAAATAACAAAGTTAACAGACAGCTGCTGCTCTAACTGAACATAGGTTTTAAGACTGTTACCTACAGTGGCTTCAGGCCACATATCTTCATTTGTTTCGAATTTTGGATGAAACCCTGCATATAACAGACACTCAGTGAAGAAAAGAAGCCAGTCATCAATTTACGATACTAACTTTTACCCCCATTTCTTCATCTCATTATATTTTATTTGAGGTATAAAATTATGTTAAAACTATTGCTACGACCTAGCCATTTTGAAAAATGGCTATCATCTTTATCATAAAAATGGTTTATCATTTTGATTTTTTCCGACATCCCGAAGTATAAGTGAATTTAGATTGTAGTAAATTAGTGGGAAGAATGATATACTGATATGTTTATGCAGTATCAATAAAGTGAATTAAAAGTTGCTTTTAATTAGCATATGTTTGTGTGTGTGTATAAGTGTTTTGATAATCTAATCACATTCGTCTCTTGAACTGCTTGATTATTTTGGTGTCACACGGACTTTGTGTGAATTTCTCAATATTATCATTAGCCACTTTAAGAATTCATAATATTCTTAATGTGTTCCTAATTATGTACTGTTATTTCTTTAAAGAATTTCTCTCTCTCTCTCTTTTTTTTTTTTTTAAGTAGGAGACTGTGAAATGACTCCAGTATTTGCTTAAGTGTTGAATATTACTGGGACTTAGAAAGAACCAGTCATACACTCTAGCTGGCTCTGTGTTGGCCACCTTTGTAGAGTTCAATTAGATGAGGTGCTGTGGGCAATAGAGCAAAGCATGGGTGTGTCTGTAATTGAGCCTGTATGTCCTGAATGGTTTGGGGCTTAAAGACTCATTTTCCTCTAGGCCTGCCTTATGAAGAATTTATAGTCTATTTGGAATAGATAAGGCTAATACATAGGAAAATATTTGATAAAAATTTTTAATTACATGTAATTGTATTAGTTGGGGCTCAAGTTAAGCTGTTTTATCTAATGTCTCCAAAGTGCAGTGACTCAAACAAGAGAGAAGCTTATTCCTCTCCAGGAATCAGTTGTCCAGCCCTCAAGGTGAGTTGGGCTTCTAGAGTCCAGGTTTCTTTTCCTTGTTGTTCTGCAGTGGGTGAAGCTGGCTTATCCCTGCCCACTCCACACTCAGCTCACAGCAAGGCCAGTGGGACAGAGCAGAGCAGGAGCAATGCCTCCTTTTTAAAAAGTCAGTATTATCAGGTATAATTAACAAAAAGTAAAATGTGCCTATTTTAAGCATACAGTCTAATGGATTTTGACACGTGTTTACAGCCATTTAACCTTCACCCCGATCAAGACAGGGAACATTTCCATCACTCCCATAAGTTCCCCTGAGCCTTTTGTAGTAAATTCCGTCTACTCTTGGCCTGAGGCAGCCAGAGATCTGCTTTCTATCACTATGGATTAGCTTAGCCTGTCCTAGAGTTTCGTATAAATGGAACTATACAGTGAGTACTTTCAGGCTGGGACAAGGGGGTTGCAAGTGAGGTGCCGAAGATGCAAAGTTAAGCAGACACTCATTCTCAATTTCATGCTAGTGACAACCCAGCAATGTACCTTGTACCATACTCATTTGTATCTGTTCCTTTTGCTGAGGTTCACTAATTCTGTTGTATCAGTAGTTTGTTCATTTTTATTGCTGTGTAGTATTCTGTATTTGGAGATGGCAATGGCACCCGACTCCAGTACTCTTGCCCGGAAAATCCCATGGACGGAGAAGCCTGGTGGGCTGCAGTCCATGAGGTCACTAAGAATTGGACACGACTGAGCGACTTCACTTTGGCTATTCACTCTCATGCATTGAAGAAGGAAATGGCAACCCACTCCAGTGTTCTTGCCTGGAGAATCCCAGAGACGGCGGAGCCCAGTGGGCTGCCGTCTATGGGGTCACACAGAGTCAGACACGACTGAAATGACTTAGCAGCAGCAGTATTCTATGTTATAAAAATACTATAGTTTATTTATCCATCCTTCTATCGATGGACATTTGGGTTATTTCCAGGTTTGGACTTCTAAGAATATAGCTGCTATGAACAGCTGGGTACAAGGAGTTCTCTTGAGAAAATATTTTGTAGTAGAATTGCTCAGTGATACGGGAAGTACATACTGAACTTCACAGAACTGCTGAACTAATTTCAGAAGTGGTTATAGTACTTGACACTCTCACCAGCAGTGTAATAATTCCAAGTACTTCACAGCCTCGTCAATACTTCTTATTATCACTCTTTATTTGACTATTCTAGTTGCTGTGTAGTGACATTCATTGCAGTTTTAATTTGCATCCCCCAATGATTAATAATACTGAATGTCATTTATGTGATGATTGACTATGTGTTTTTGTGTGTGAAATATCTGTTAAAATCTTTTGCCCATTAAAAAACTTGGGTTCTCTTCTTAATACTGAAAAACAAGAGTTCTTTTTATATTAAGGATACAAGGTCCACATCAGATATATGAACTGGAAATATCTTCTCCAAGGTAGCTTGTCTTTTCATTTACTTAATGGGATCTTTCAGGGAACTGAATTTTTAATGTTGAACCAGTCCAATTCGTTAATTTTTTTTCATGTTTCTTGCTTTATGTGGCTTAAGAAATCTTTATATAACCCAGTGTCAAAAGGTACTTTCTTATGTTTTCTTCTAAAAATACTTACAATTTAGCCTTAACATTTCAGTTGATGATTCAATTTGAATTAAGTTTTGTATTTGCTGAGAGCCAAGAGTTAAAGGTAATCCCCACTGTCCCCCCCTCCCAACAACACACACATAGATAACCAGCTGTTCTAGCACTATTTGTTGAAAAGACCATTCTTTCCTCATTGAATTACCCTGGCACTTTTTGAAAAGTAAACTCTCTATATTTGTGTGGTCTATTTCAGTGACCTATATACCTAATCTTATACAAATACTACACTGTTTTAAATAAGAACCTTTATATACTAATTTTTGAAATCAAACAGTGTTTTCATCCAACTTTGTGCTTCCTTTTCAAAATTGCTTTGGCTATCCTAAGTCCACTATATTCCATGAGAGTTCTGGGACTGGCTTTTCAGTTTTCACAAAAGAGACTGCTAGGGTTTTCATTATGATTGTTTTAAATGTATAGATCAGCGGTGGAGAGACCTGACGTCTCGAGATCTTTAATTTCCCTCAGCAATGTTTTGTGGTTTTCAGATACACATCTTCAGTACATTTATGTCTATGTATTTCATGGTTTTGTTTTTCTAAATGTATTGTTATATAGTTTTCCAAAAAATTGCTTTCTCATATATAGTGTAGTGGAGGAAAACCTTTCATTTACTCTCTATATTTGTGACTGGGGCCTATGAAGTAAATGGACGAAGGGCAGATTAATGGGAGAAAAGGAATACACATTTATTAATATTTTTATGTTCACAGGAGCTTATAGATTAAAAGTGAAACTCAAAGTAGCAGTTATTTTGGGGGGCTTATGTTTCATTTCAGCAAAGGGTGATAAATTGTGGAGAGCGACTAGACAAAGGAAAAAGGGTTTGGGTCTCTAGAGGTAGTAAATGTGGGAAGTATGTTAATTATAAGGAAACTAATGAAAGATGAGGGTTAGTTAGTAGTGTTTGTTTATGTAGACTCATATTGGTGTCACCTCCCTGGTACAGAAGAGGAGAAGGGGACGTTTTCTCAAAGAGATATATATGCCCTGCTTTTAAGCAAGTAGCGTGAGAGCAGAAAGCTTTTCCTATGTTTGCTTTTTCTCAATTGCCTTCATCTCAAAATATCCTTGTGCCAAACTGGCGTACTTGGGGTGGCATATTCTCATCCTCTCCAATATGAAGATGCTTCCCTGGTGGCTCAGACTGTAAATAATCTGCCTGCAATTCAGGAGACCTGGGTTTGATCCCTGGGTCTGGAAAGTTTCCTGAAGAAGGGAATGGCTATCCACTCTAGTATTCTTGCCTGGAGAATAACATGGACAGAGGAGATTGGTGGGCTACAATCTATGGGGTCACAGAAAGTTGGACGTGACTAACGCTTTCACTTTCAGTATGAAGTCAATACCTGTGTATTGACTTTGTATAATGCAGACTTGCTAATTTTACTTATTAACTCTAATAGCTATTAGCATAAAACTTGTAGACTTTTCCATTTAAATGGATGTGCCTTATGTAAATAAAGATGTTTACTTCTTTTACAGTCTGTAGATACACCTCATTTTATTGTGCTTCACTCTACTGTGCTTTGCAGATATTGTATTTTTATAAATTGAAAGTTTGTGACAATACTGCATTGTCAGATGGTGATTAACATTATTTAGCAATAAAATATGTTTAATTAAGGTATATACATCTTAAAGACATAAAGCTATTGTATACTTAATAGACTACAGTGTAGTCTGAGTATAACTTATATATATATATATATATATATATATATATATACACTGTGTAGAAGAAAATGGCAACCCACTCAAGTATTCTTGCCTGGAAAATTCCATGGACAGAGGAAACTGACAGGTTACAGTCCATGGGGTCACAAAGAGTTGGCCACGACTGAGCACATCAGCGTATATATACTGGGAAGCCAAAAAAATTCTTGTGACTCACTTTACTGCAATATCTGCTGTATTGTAGTGGTCAGGAATTGAACCCTCAGTATCTCCAAGGTATCCAGTATGTCTTTGCTGAATAGAAACTGGTGAAAGCAACATCCTGCTTATTCCTGATCTTGGGGAGAAAGCATTCAGTTCTTCATCCTTACGCATGATAGTAGTTGTAGATCTTTTATAGATTTACTTTATAAAGTTGAGGAAGACTCCTTCAATTCTTAGTTTACTGAGAGTGTTTATCACAAGTGGTTGTTCAATTTTTCAAATGCCTTTTCTGCAACTATTAAGATGATCATATGGAGTTTTTTCATTATTTTGTTAATGTATTGAATTACACTGATTGATATTCACATGTTCAACTGCACTGTAATCCTGGAATACTCCCTGCCCCACCACCTTCCCCAACTTAGTTAAGATACAGTATGGTGGTCCCTGACGTACTGTGGTTTGATGTGCAAAAGGAAAATGCGTTCATTAGAAACTATATTTTGAACTTTGATCTTTTCCTGAGCTAGTGATGTGCAGTGCCATACTCTCTCATGATGGTAGGCAGTGCCTACAAGTCTCCACTCCCAATAAGCCACAGGATCAGGATGGTAAACAACTATCATATTCACTCACATTCTGTACCGGTACAACCATCCTGATTTTCACTTTCAGTATAGTATTTAATAAACTATGTGAGATGTTCAACACCTTATTATAAAATAGGCTTTGGTTAGATGATTTTGCTGGTTGTAGGTAACGTACATTTTCTGAACATATTTAAGGTAGGCTGTGCTTATCAGTGGGCTTCCCTGATGGCTCTGACAGTAAGGAATCTGCACACAATGCAGGAGACCCAGGTTTGAAGCTTGGTAGGTTAGATATAATAGATGCATTTCAGGTTATGATGAGTTTTTTGGGATGCAACCCCATTATAAGTTGAGGAAGATCTGTAGCAATTTTATATATTATGAGATTCAATTTACTAATATTTTGTAAAGACTTTTTGTGTCTATAATCATAAGCGGTTTTGGTCTTCTTTTTTTTTTTTTCCTTATGATGTCGTTTTGGTATCAGGATTATGCCGGCCTCATAAAGTGAATTTTGACATGTTTCTTCCTTAAATTTTTTGAGGTACTTTTGAAAGATGGTGTTATTTCTTCCTTAAACATTTTATAGAATTTACTGGTGAAGATATAAGAAACGAGTTTTCTTTATGGAAAGTTTTTTATTGTAGATTTATTTTTTAGTATAAAATAGGATTATTCAGATTTTTTTCACTTCTTGTCTCTGTTTTAGTAATATATTTCTTTTGAGAAATTTGTCCATTTTATTCAAGTTGTTGGATTTCTTGTTATGAAGTTGTTAATAATATTCTCTTATGTGTCCCTTATAGTATTTTAGAATCTACAGTCATATCTTCTGTGCTATTCCTAGTATTTTAATTTATTGATATTTTCAAAGAACCAACATTTTGTTTTATTGATTTTCTCTATTGCTTGTTGTATGATACAGTTATTTCTACTCTTTATTATCTACTTCTTTTTATATAGTTTAGGCTTAATTTGATATCCCTTTTCTAGTTTCTTAGGGTTATTGTTAGCTTATAGGTTTTAATCTTTTCTTCTCTAACATATGCATTTAAAGCTATATATTTTCCTATAAGCACTATATTAGCTTCATCTCACAAACTATGGTATATTATGTTTTATTTTTATTTAGTTAAACATACTTTCTAATCTCTTTCTTGATTTATTCTTTGACCTATGGTTATCTGGATGCTTGGGGCTGGTGCACTGGGATGACCCAGAGGGATGGTACAGGGAGGGTGGAGGGAGGGGGATTCAGGATGGGGAACACGTGTATACCTGTGGCGGACTCATGTTGATGTATGGCAAAACCAATACAATATTGTAAAGTAATTAACCTCCAATTAAAATAAATAAATTTATACTAAAAAATAAAAATTGGAATTAAATGTAAAAAAAGAAATGTGTCGATTTAGTTCAGTTCAATTTAGTCACTCAGTCATGTCTAACTCTTTGTGACCCCATGGACTGCAGCATGCCAGGCCTCCCTGTCCATCACCAACTCCTGACGCTTGTTCATCTTCACGTCCATCAAGTTGGTGATGCCATCCAACCACCTCTTCCTCTGTCATCCCTTTCTTCCTCTGCCTTCAATCTTTTCCAGCATATTAGGGTCTCTTCAAATGAGTGAGATCTTTGCATCAGATGGCCAGATTCTTGGAGTTTCAGCTTCAACATCAATCCTTCCAATGAATATTCAGGACTAATTTCCTTTAGGATGGAGTGGTTGATTCTCCTTGCAGTCCGAGGGACTCTCAAGAGTCTTCTCCAACAGCATGATTCAAAAGCATCAATTCTTCAGCACTCAGCTTTATAGTTCGACTCTCACATCCATACATGACTACTGCAAAAACCATGGCTTTGACTAGATGGACATTTGTTGGTAAAGTAATGTCTCTGCTTTTTAATATGCTGTTCAGGTTGGTCATAACTTTTCTTCCAAGGAGTAAGCGTCTTTTAATTTCATGGCTGCCATTACCATCTGCAGTGATTTTGGAGCCCAAGATACTAAAGTCTCTCACTGTTTCCATTGTTTCCCCATTTATCTGTCATGAAGTGATGGGACCAGATGCCAAGATGTTACTTTTCTGAATGTTGAGTTTCAAGCCAACTTTTTCACTCTCCTTTTTAACTTTCACCAAGAGGCCCTTCAGTTCTTCTTTGCTTTCTGCCATAACAGTGGTATCATCTGCATACCTGAGGTTATTGATATTTCTCCCGGCAATCTTGATTCCAGCTTGTACTTCATCCAGCCCAGCGTTTCACATGAAGTACTCTGTGTATAAGTTAAAGTATTCTTTAATAAGTATAATAATAATAATATCAGAATAAGTATAAGTATTCTGTGTATAAGTTAAATAGGCAGGGTGACAAGATACAGCCTTGACGTACTCCTTTTCCTATTTGGAACCAGTCTGTTGTTCCATGTCTAGTTCTAACTATTGCTTCCTGACCTGCATGCAGATTTCTTAGGAGGCAGGTCAGGTGGTCTGGTATTCCCATTTCTTTCAGAATTTTCCACAGTTTGTTGTGATCCACATAGTCAAAGGCTTTGGCATAGTCAATAAAGCATAAATAGATGTTTTTCTAGAACTCTCTTGCTTTTTTGATGATCCAGTGGATGTTGGCTATTTGATCTCTGGTTCCTCTGCCTTTTCTAAATCGAGTTTGAACATCTGGAAGTTCATGGTTCACATACTGTTGAAGCCTGGCTTGGAGAATTTTGAGCATTAATTTGCTAGTGTGTGAGATGAGTACAATTGTGTAGTAATTTGAACTTTCTTTGGCATTACCTTTCTTTGGGATTGGCATGGAAACTGACCTCTCCTAGTCCTGTGGCCACTGCTGAATTTTCCAGATTGCTGGCATATTAAGTGCAGCACTTCAACAGCATTGTCTTTTAGGATTTGCCATAGCTCAACTGGAATTCCATCACCTCCACTAGCTTTGTTCATATTGATGCTTCATAAGGCCCACCTGACTTCACATTCCAGGATGTCTGGCTCTAGGTGAGTGATCACACCATCATGGTTATCTGGGTCATGAAGATCTTTTTTGTATAGTACTTCTGTGTATTCTTGCTACCTCTTAATATCTTCCGCTTCTGTTAGGTTCACACCAATTCTGTCCCTATTGTGGCCAATGTTCCCTTGGTATCTCTAATTTTCTTGAAGAGATCTCTAGTCTTTCCCATTCTGTTGTTTTCCTCTATTTCTTTGCATTGATCACTTATTTCTCCTTACTATTCTTTGGAACTCTGCATTCAAATGGGTATATCTTTCCTTTTCTTCTTTGCCTGTAGCTTCTCTTCTTTTTTCAGCTATTTGTAAGGCCTCCTCAGACCTTACAAATGTGTTTATTAATTTGCAAATATTTGGAAATTTTCTGTATTAAATATTTTTTTATTCTCTTGTGGTCTGAGAACATATTACATATAATATCAATCTTTTTAACCTGATAAAACTTATTTTTATAGCCAAGCTAAGTGGTCTATCTTTGTGAGTGTTTCACAGGCATTTGAACTGAATGTGTATTTGTTTGTTATTTGGTTTAGTACTTCAATAAATATCAGTTGGGTCAAACTGGTTTACAGTGTTTTAAAAGATGTTCTATATCCTTATTGATTTTCTCTGTGATAGTCCTACTAATTGCTTAACAAGAATTGAAGTTGTTTTCAAAACATTTAAGATAATATCTTTTTAATAAGATGTACAAAAGCTGTATAATTGATTTCAGCTCACATTAAGTTGTATGTTTAGACAGAAATTAAGAAATGTAGTCTCCAGATGGACCTCCTATGTTTAAATAGAAAAGAGGATGCTATTACTTAAAAGGAAGAAGAGAATGATGAGAAACTTGGGGAAAAACTACTCTCTGCCACAGTAATTAATTGCAATCTACCTGGGACAGACTATATATTCTGTAGGAGTTCAGAGGAAGGGGTCTTCAGTGTGACAAGAAGTTGTTGGGTGATGGGGCTTCAGTGCTGGAGTAGGGTTAACACAGACAGTGGATTTCAGGCAGTTATCAGAAGGAAAGTGGCAGAAGTAGAAGTGAGCATAATGTGTGTAGCCTACAACAGAGAAGTGTTTAGGAGTGAATTGGACTTCACAGGAGGCCGTGATAAAGAATCTGCCTGCCAGTGCAGGAGATACAAGAGACATGGGTTAGATCCTTGGGTCAGGAAGATACCCTAGAGTAGGAAATGGCAACCCGCTCCAGTGTTCTTGCCTGGAGAATCCCATGGACAGAGAGCCTGGCAGGCCCTTGTCCGTGGGGTCACAAAGTAGTACATGACTATGGACACATATTCTCACTTAGGAGTGAATCTTGCAAATTACTGGGAAATAAGATTGGGAAGGCATATTGGAGTATCAAATATGTACTCAGCTAATGGACTTTAGACTTGCTTCAGCGAGCAGAAACTTAGGTTTTTGAGTAGGGGGAGACTATCTGATTAAAGAAGTGGTTAGGCTTATTCATTGGGCTGCTGTATTCTAATGTAAGAGAGCCCAGCAGGTGTGGTGTTCCAGGGGTGAGATGTTGAGGCTTCAGGGGAAATGGAGAGAATGAAACAATTATTGCTTTTATTCTTTGCTGGGTATATGGATATGTGCGTCAACTCCTGTGTCCACTGTGGCTACGAGGGACAAGTCACACGGATGAAGGAAGCCTATGGGACAAGCGTTGGTGGGACATTTAAGAGCCCATTATCTCATCTTCCTAACTTCTGGAGGGGACTAAGTCTCCTTTCAGGGGAAACAAAGCTCTTTTGGAGTCACAGTTGAACAAACACATCAGGAAAATTTTTGTGATTCAAAGTCCAGCTCATTCCCTACCATCAGACTTTTTTGACTCTTAGAAATGCTAAGTCACCTCAGAACAGTGAGTAAACCATCAAGAACAAAAGCCAGTTGTCTGCCCCGCCTTTGTGTAGTAATCAGGATCTGCTCCCGGTTTCCCGGCGAGTGTCATATTTCCTTCCATATGTGGCTGCCGCTCTGTGGGCTCCCCAGCCTTCTCTCCGCTGTGTTTTTCCATGTGGTAGCTGAAGATCTCCAACTCTGTGCTTATTATTCTGTACTGGAGTTGCCGTGGAAAATAAGGGAAACGTGAGGCAGCTAATGACTACATCATGGATGAGCTGCAGCTATTTGTGTTCACATCTCATTCTTTATAGAGTCTCTGAGGGTGGGTATGGTCTCAATTAGGTTAGGAATGAGGTAGGAGGGATGGAAGAAAGACATAGCCTTTCCTTGATCTATGGCTTCTGGGTGGGATTCAA
The DNA here is from genome assembly GCA_006410615.1 of Neotragus moschatus. NCBI lineage: Eukaryota > Metazoa > Chordata > Mammalia > Artiodactyla > Bovidae > Neotragus > Neotragus moschatus. The sequence goes on along the minus strand of SJYA01002726.1, from coordinate 2,955,784 downwards.
ACCCGCATCTCTCTATAGACCTGCACACTAAAGTCAAAACTCTCTACATGAGTCATCTGTTGGCTGCTTCCTTTGTTTTCCAGAGCTTAATTCCAAGGTTGCATTCCCCCCTCACCCTCCTTTCTTCCTTCCCTTAGCTTATCAACAGATAGAAACTGCCCAGGCACATATGGAAGAAAAGAAGGGAAAAAGAGAAGGAAGGACAGAAAGAAAAAAGATAGGATATTCTATCATCAAGGAAACTGCAGAAGAGAAACATTGTGGGCAAAAGAAGAGAAGGGTAGATACACGCCCACTGTGTTCTACTTGTTTCCTCCCCTTGCCCCAAAGATTGTCCTAACCCTAAAAAGAAAACAGGCAATGTGCACTGCTTTTCCCTGTCTCAACTCCTAGCCTGGCAAAAATTGGAGCATGAGTTTTGGGGTGCAGCTCCTGCGGTTAGGGAAGGTGCCCTGGAAATCAATAAGACTCCAGCATTCCACTTTTGACTCTGGTCTTGACGAAGAGCCACTTCTTTCATATGAATGCCATTTGGTCATCATGAGGTCTGTTAGGATATGAATTTTCCCCTAAATGACCACTAGTCTGACCAAAATTATCTTTTATGAATGAACATCAAGGGTAATGAGCTAATGAGAGCAGTGCACTTGGTTCAGCAAATTTCGTTTGGTCTTCAGGAATCTATTTTATAGATGGATGTAAAGGAGTTCACTAAATACCTTGTGGTTCTGATTAGCTGGCTTTTGGTTAACCCAAACATGCAGTTAAGCAAATGTGACGCAGCTTGCCCTCTAGCCCTGAGGCCAGCTTCCCCAAACTCTGGTGTAAGCAGTAAATCAGNGCTTCAGTGCTGGAGTAGGGTTAACACAGACAGTGGATTTCAGGCAGTTATCAGAAGGAAAGTGGCAGAAGTAGAAGTGAGCATAATGTGTGTAGCCTACAACAGAGAAGTGTTTAGGAGTGAATTGGACTTCACAGGAGGCCGTGATAAAGAATCTGCCTGCCAGTGCAGGAGATACAAGAGACATGGGTTAGATCCTTGGGTCAGGAAGATACCCTAGAGTAGGAAATGGCAACCCGCTCCAGTGTTCTTGCCTGGAGAATCCCATGGACAGAGAGCCTGGCAGGCCCTTGTCCGTGGGGTCACAAAGTAGTACATGACTATGGACACATATTCTCACTTAGGAGTGAATCTTGCAAATTACTGGGAAATAAGATTGGGAAGGCATATTGGAGTATCAAATATGTACTCAGCTAATGGACTTTAGACTTGCTTCAGCGAGCAGAAACTTAGGTTTTTGAGTAGGGGGAGACTATCTGATTAAAGAAGTGGTTAGGCTTATTCATTGGGCTGCTGTATTCTAATGTAAGAGAGCCCAGCAGGTGTGGTGTTCCAGGGGTGAGATGTTGAGGCTTCAGGGGAAATGGAGAGAATGAAACAATTATTGCTTTTATTCTTTGCTGGGTATATGGATATGTGCGTCAACTCCTGTGTCCACTGTGGCTACGAGGGACAAGTCACACGGATGAAGGAAGCCTATGGGACAAGCGTTGGTGGGACATTTAAGAGCCCATTATCTCATCTTCCTAACTTCTGGAGGGGACTAAGTCTCCTTTCAGGGGAAACAAAGCTCTTTTGGAGTCACAGTTGAACAAACACATCAGGAAAATTTTTGTGATTCAAAGTCCAGCTCATTCCCTACCATCAGACTTTTTTGACTCTTAGAAATGCTAAGTCACCTCAGAACAGTGAGTAAACCATCAAGAACAAAAGCCAGTTGTCTGCCCCGCCTTTGTGTAGTAATCAGGATCTGCTCCCGGTTTCCCGGCGAGTGTCATATTTCCTTCCATATGTGGCTGCCGCTCTGTGGGCTCCCCAGCCTTCTCTCCGCTGTGTTTTTCCATGTGGTAGCTGAAGATCTCCAACTCTGTGCTTATTATTCTGTACTGGAGTTGCCGTGGAAAATAAGGGAAACGTGAGGCAGCTAATGACTACATCATGGATGAGCTGCAGCTATTTGTGTTCACATCTCATTCTTTATAGAGTCTCTGAGGGTGGGTATGGTCTCAATTAGGTTAGGAATGAGGTAGGAGGGATGGAAGAAAGACATAGCCTTTCCTTGATCTATGGCTTCTGGGTGGGATTCAAACCCGCATCTCTCTATAGACCTGCACACTAAAGTCAAAACTCTCTACATGAGTCATCTGTTGGCTGCTTCCTTTGTTTTCCAGAGCTTAATTCCAAGGTTGCATTCCCCCCTCACCCTCCTTTCTTCCTTCCCTTAGCTTATCAACAGATAGAAACTGCCCAGGCACATATGGAAGAAAAGAAGGGAAAAAGAGAAGGAAGGACAGAAAGAAAAAAGATAGGATATTCTATCATCAAGGAAACTGCAGAAGAGAAACATTGTGGGCAAAAGAAGAGAAGGGTAGATACACGCCCACTGTGTTCTACTTGTTTCCTCCCCTTGCCCCAAAGATTGTCCTAACCCTAAAAAGAAAACAGGCAATGTGCACTGCTTTTCCCTGTCTCAACTCCTAGCCTGGCAAAAATTGGAGCATGAGTTTTGGGGTGCAGCTCCTGCGGTTAGGGAAGGTGCCCTGGAAATCAATAAGACTCCAGCATTCCACTTTTGACTCTGGTCTTGACGAAGAGCCACTTCTTTCATATGAATGCCATTTGGTCATCATGAGGTCTGTTAGGATATGAATTTTCCCCTAAATGACCACTAGTCTGACCAAAATTATCTTTTATGAATGAACATCAAGGGTAATGAGCTAATGAGAGCAGTGCACTTGGTTCAGCAAATTTCGTTTGGTCTTCAGGAATCTATTTTATAGATGGATGTAAAGGAGTTCACTAAATACCTTGTGGTTCTGATTAGCTGGCTTTTGGTTAACCCAAACATGCAGTTAAGCAAATGTGACGCAGCTTGCCCTCTAGCCCTGAGGCCAGCTTCCCCAAACTCTGGTGTAAGCAGTAAATCAGCATACTCACAGGGCTTCCATAATGTGGAGTGAACTTGTTTACAGAGGGATTACTGCAGTGGACCTCTTCTCCCAGTAATGTGGCGCTAAAAGAGAATCCAAGTGTTGGCCAAGAATTAAACACATTAACATTTTCTCAAATCTGAGGTTTATGCATGTGAACAAAGCCATATGATTTTATTAAGCTGATGGGACAAAACATGTCTTAAAGTGATTAAGAAAAAGGGCTATATACTTGCTTTATTTCCTGGTGATGTAAATAAAAGTGCCTGGAAAATCATACAATTGACTTTGTGATAGTTATGCTTAGGGTGGAAAGTTTGTCCTCTTTGGGGATGTTAACACTCTTCTTAAATTCTATGTTATTGTTTTCTGGTGAATGTTAGCCCTTATCACATTCAGCTGTGATGAAGGAAACTGGGCAATCCCCAACTTCTGCCTACCAATACCTTAATTTGATTTGTATGGGATTTGTACAGTGGCCACAGAGGCACAACTGTATTAGTGTGAAAGTGCAGTGAGCTGAGAGAAAGAGTTGTAGTTTGCTACGGTGAAGTTTGGAAGTGTGAGATCTCAGAAGGGTTGGAGATAACTGATGAGGATCAACTATTAAAGTATGTATGTGGCCTCCATTCACCACCACCCCCCACCCCTTTTTAACCTAGGACTTCAGTTATCTGTTCAGAAATAGGCTAATGCCTTTGTCATTTGGAAGAGCATGGTGGTGCAAGCCCTGGAACTAGGTCAACATGGGTTCACTTCTTGGTTTTGAACTTAGTGGCTTTGGGCGAGTGCTTTAGCTCCTGAATTTAGTTTTTTCATCTGTAAAATTGATGGAGTAGTAAAACTATGCTGGCAGGCTAGTGTAAAGCTGTACTGCATACAAAGCGCCCAGTGCACAGTAGGTATGTAATAAATGGGAGCTGTTATCTGAGGGGCAAGCTGGAATTGCCTCTCTTTTAAGGAACTATTAACCTATTAATTAGGAAAGAAAAGTTAGGTGGTCTGTAGTGAATCTGCAGGATTGCTGAGAATGCCTTAAACATCCTCGGGAGCAGTGGGCTGTGATAAAGAGAATAAAAGAGAATGTTTGTATTAAAGAGGATAAAAGCTTTAACACAAAGTACCATTTCAGGACTACTTAATGCCTTTCAGCTGTGACAGAAGTACTGTACACAGCAGAGTGCGTAGGACCTGAGAGGCGGCTGTGCCGGCTATTTCGAGGCAAAAATATCTAAGTGCACGTGAATTACAACGTTTTTTAAAAAAATATTCTATGTATATTTGGGTCTTGTGGAGGCAGCTTTAATACTGCTGATTTCAAATTTAAGAGAGAAACCATTATTCCTTTGTTTGTCCCCCACGTGCCTTGCGTGCGCAGTCGTGACTCTTTGTGACCCTATGGACTGTAGCCCGCCACGCTCCTCTTTCCGTGGGATGTTCCAAGTAAGAATACTGGTGTGTGTTGACATTTCCTCCTTCAGGGGATCTTCCCAACCCAGGGACTGAACCCACATCTCCTGGTCTCCTGCACTGGCAGGTGGGTTCTTTACCACTAGCGCCACCAGGGAAGCCCACCAAGTGCCGTACTCAAAGGTTTTGTCTCTCCCTGCCCACTCCCTTTGTAATTCTTCTAGATTCTTCTGTACAAAACAAGGGTTTTCCTTTGTTATTATTTTGAGCATACTTGCAGGACACACACAAATCTTAATCAAGTCGCCTATGCAGGCCAGTCCAGCTCTTCTCAGAAAGCTCTTGAATTTCATTTGCCATTTAAAGAGAAAAGGCTTACAGCTGTGTAAGGTGATATGACTTAAGTGCTTAAGAAGTCCACCTTGGCTGACTATCTGATACTATGAACTAAGGGGAATAAAAAACTCCCTGTAACTGGAACAATACTGACCCAGAGACTTGTTGGACAAAACACTACCACTTACGCAGCAAATGTGTCAGGGATGGCAGACCCCAAAGTGCTGGGAGGCAGTTTGCTAATGAGGGCCTTGGAGGCCCCAGTGACCTTTGAAAGTGAAAGTGTTGGTCGCTCAGTTGTATTTGACTCTTTGTGACCCCATGGACTGTAGCCTGCCAGGCTGCTCTGTCCCTAGGATTCTCCAGACAAGCATACTGGAGTGGGTTGCCATTTCCTTCTCTAGGGAATTTTTCCAACCCTTGAAAGTAAGAAAGTGAAAGTGAAGTCGCTCAGTCATGTCCGACTCTTTGTGACCCCATGGACTGTAGCCTATCAGGCTCCTCAGTCCATGGGATTTTCCAGGCAAGAGTGCTGGAGTGGATTGCCATTTCCTTCTCCAGGGGATCTTCCCAACCCGGGAATCGAACCCAGGTCTCCCACATTGCAGTCAGACGCTTTACCATCTGAGCCACCAGGGAAGCCCAACCCTTAGAGGGAAGTAATTCTGGACAGAGGGAGCTGGTGCAGCCAGAATTCTGGGAGGGCCACTCGTGTGGTGTGGAGGAGAACTTAAGGGTTAGAGACTGAAGACATTTGAAGGTAGAATTTAGCACGCTAGTTGGTGTGGGGTGATGTCTAAGGATATTTTCTCTATTCTAGATATTTTCTCTATTTCTCTATTCATCCATCCATCTGAATCCTCTCTTTGGAGAAAGGTAAGACACTTTGCCACATTATCTTAAATAAAAGGAGGAATGTTTTATGAGTGTACTTGTACTTGAGAGACTGTGGCTCTCCTGAGACACGCTCGTTTCGTCACTGACTATTCTGGAGTACATGCGTTGGACCTCAGAAAATGCTGTTTTAGGACAAGAGGAAACTTAGAGAAGTTAGGTTTGGGGTGAGCTCTGAGGATATCATCTAAGCTTCTTGAGATTTGTGTGGATGATAAGAACTAATAAGAACTAAAGAAAAGGACTCTCCCTTCATCCCATCACTGTGGGGCTCTACAGAGCCATTAGCTGATGAGTCTCTCCAGAATGAGGACAAACAAACCTTGGAAAATCACATATCACATGGACACCTAGATGCTTAAGTGGACATTTTGCCCTTCATGAAGCTGAGACAAAAACTCACCCAGGCCTGTCACATTAAACCCTTAAACTTCCCAGTCACAGGCTCTGCTTCTGAATCTACAGTGATTCTTCTACATCCAGTCTTGGCCCAGCGTCAGTCATGAACAGCTATGGTGCTAAAAGCCTCGTTCTGATCATGTCGCTGCTCAGGAGTAGTCACTGTCATTCTGGTTTTTCAAAGTAAGTTTCTAATGTCTTTAATTAGTATTCGAGGGCGTCCCCTTCATGAACTCTGTCCTCCAAGTTAATAGAAAGGCTCACATTGGCCCCCTATGTACCAGAGTATTCTAGTTCTGTTTTCACTCATTCTAGTCTTGCTCTGGAATGCTTGCCTCCATATCCTGCTAGAGTCAAATCTCATTCATCTTTTAAGGTCTATTTTACAGGTTGCCTTCACCGGGAAGCATTTTTTGACCTCTCTGTTAGAGAAAATCTCTTCCTCTTCTTAATTTACATAGAATTTTTGTTTCTACTTCTATTATTTACGATAGTGATTCTCATACTTTTCTGACAATGAGACTCACCTTCAGGTGTTTGTTAAAAATAAGCAACCTGGGCCCCATCACAGACCTATTGAATGAAAGCCTCCAGGGGAGGAACATGGGAAGGAGTATTTTTAACAAAACACCCCAAGTGACTCCTCTCATCAGAGAAGGGAAATATCTTAGAATACTTGGCCCTGGGCTAGCAGTGTCTGCCTCATCTGGGTGCTTATTAGAAATGCAGAATCTTAGGGCCCAACTCAAATCTCTGAATCAGGATCTGCCTTGCAATCAGATCCCAGGTGATTCCTAAGTTTGAGAAGCACTGTCTTACCATACTGTCTATTTGTCTCTTTTGTAGCCCAAGTGGCTCTGTGGTAAAGAATCCACCTGCCAATGCACGAGGCCCATGACACAGGTTCAATCCCTGGGTCGGGAAGATTCCACGGAGTAGAAAATGGCAATCCACTTCAGTATTCTCACCTGAAAAATTCCATGGACAGAGGAGCCTGGCAGACTACAGTCCATGGGGTCACAGTCAGACACGACTGAGCACACACACACACACACACACACACACACACACACACGTGCAACCAAAACCCTCTTATTATCTGATTGACTAATCAAAGCAACTATTTTTTTTTTTGGGTGGATTTTAGAGATCCTATTAAATGGAATTATGTGGAGTGGTGATGATTCATTTTTTTTCCCCCTGCCTACAAAGAGGGCAATTTCATGTTTCAATTTAATAGTAAGTAGTGCTAGCACTAGGATTAGAACTTGGGTAGTTTGACTCTGGAGCCCTCTAGTAAACTTTATACTATTATTATAAGTATCATACTTGCCAGTAAATGTTGGTTTTCAAAAAGAAACCCCCCTAGATTAAAATACATTATTAAATTCCAAGTTTAGTACATGGTAGAGTTCTGGAAATGGAAATGTGCTTATATAAACAGTATGAATATGAGATGAATATGGAGGCAGGGATGAAAGAGAAAAGGAGGCAATGAAATTACATACTTTTACCTCCACTTCATCCATATGGACTGGAGACTACAGGTATTATTGCTAACTTTCTTCCAGACATAAGGGACTGAACTATCCTTTGTTCTGACTTAGAGTGTTCAGCTTGATTCCAAATTTTAAGAACTGCAATTCCAGACTGTGACTGGAATACAAAGTTGTTCTGTCTATTAATTTTCAGGCAGAGTAAGTTTACAGTAATAGGCTTGTATGGTTTTGTGTGTTCAAGGGCCAAAGTTTGTAAAATCTGTGGGAAATTGGAACGGGAAGGAAAGATTTCTTGCCAAACTCTTTGCTATATCTGATCCTTTTGAGCGACTAAATACACAGTGAAGACACAACAGAGAAGAGATTTCCATCAGGTTGCCTCCCTCCCTCCCAAACACAGTATAAAAATGTTTCCTATTTGAGAGTTATAATCAGCTAATTTTTAGTGTGTGTGGTTCACAGAAAGACTGAAACTTCTTACAAGGAGTGTTTGTTTCCTTGTGATTTTTGCTGACGACCCTTGGCATGCCACAGTCCTCAGTCTTAACAAAAGGGCTTTATGTGAAAAATCCTTGCTATATTTTAACACGATAAATGAATCAAGGTGGTGATGACTGAGGCATAAGAGGAAAAACAAGGTATGCTCTAAAGATGCTTAGATTACTAGCCTGGGACTTGGCAGGAGCAACTGGAGATAACAACTTCATGGCTTGTAGTTGGAAAGGAGTCTGTGAGAATCCCACTGTGGAAGTGGATCGAGTTGCTTTGTTAATACAGTGGGCTTATTGAGTGCGTGTGCCTGAGCCATGCAGCTGGCCCTTGGTATCGAGTGGCTAGCTTAAAATGGACCTGTGGAGAAATAATATGGGCTTCCATGCATGTTTTTTCCAGTTGTTCCTTTCTCAGTAAAGTTTCTCATAAAACCTCTTGCAGTTCCAGAAAACTGGTGTGAAGATTCAATCAGAAATCATTTATCACAGTATAATACCTTCTCATCAATATTTGCTTTGTTTACACTACTCATCCACTTTCAGAAGATGATGAATCACAAAGGAAATGTCAAAGAAAATGACAGTTTCTTTAGTGACTGAAGCTAGTGGTTACTAGTTGCTTTTTCTTTTTATATGATTGATTTCTTTGCTTCTAAACATGAGACAAGTGGCTTTAAATTCAGATTGCTTTAGGGATGTGTTCTTTAGGAACTGTGACTAAAGCAACTTTGATCCGGTTAAAAATATTTCTGCATTTCTGTTTTATTTTTCTGTAACTGAGAGAAGGAATGTGTTCTGTATGTTCTGTGAGCATGCCTTTGTATACCAATACCTATCACCTGTAATCTTATTAACACAGACATTTCTCTGGGCTTCAAATTGTCTAGTCCTATATATAACCTCTTGATGAAAGTGAGAGGAGAGTGAAGAAGTCAGCTTAATGCTCAACATTCAGAAAACTAAGATCATGGCATCTGGTCCCATCACTTCATGGGAAATAGATGGGGAAACAGTGGAAACAGTGTCAGATTTTATTTTTGGGGGGCTCCAAAAATCACTGCAGATGGTGATTGCAGCCATAAAATTAAAAGACACTTACTCCTTGGAAGAAAAGTTATGACCAACCTAGATAGCATATTGAAGAGCAGAGACATTACTTTGCCAACAAAGGTCTTTCTAGTCAAGGCTTTGGTTTCTCCATTGGTCATGTATGGATGTGAGAGTTGGACTATAAAGAAAGCTGAGTGCCAAAGAATTGATGCTTTTGAAGTGTGGTATTGGAGAAGACTCTTGAGAGTCCCTTGGACTGCAAGGAGATCCAACCAGTCCATTCTGAGGGAGATCAGCCCTACGTGTTCTTTGGAATGAATGATGCTAAAGCTGAAACTCCAGTACTTTGGCCACCTCATGTGAAGAGTTGACTCATTGGAAAAGACTCTGATGCTGGGAGGGATTAGGGGTAGGAGGAGAAGGGGATGACAGAGGATGAGATGGCTGGATGGCATCACCGACTCGATGGATGGGACTGTGAGCAAACTCCGGGAGTTGGTGACGGATAGGGAGGCCTGGCGTGCTGCGATTCATGGGGTTGCAAAGAGTAGGACATGACTGAGCGACTGAACTGAATTGATACTTATATAGAATTTAAAGAATATTGCTCTTGAAAACTATTCCTAAAAAATATTCTAAATAAATTGTCCCTCAACTAAAGAATGAATAAAAAGTAGGAACATACATTATTTAAGGACTTGATTTCTTGTTCAAATATAGTCTTAGGATGGAAAAGGATCATAACAGCAGAGTGGTTCTAGTTCTGCCTTAATAATGAGATACTGGATGTTTTCCTCCATATACAGTCTGTTATCACTTCTTACGTCTGGTATATAGCCTTGGAAATGTCTTACCTTTGTTTTGACATCACTTGATTAATAGGAATATACAACCAGATACCATTAGCTCATCAGGATCCTTAATTTACAAGTAATCATAAAAAGAATGCAGAGCAGAATCCTCTCGATGTCTTAGTGTCCTTTGAATTAATAAGAAAATTTCTCAAAGTCAATCTGGCTACTCCCATTGGAAAGAACGTTAACATGGGCAAAAATAGTTCGTTGGGTTAAATGTGCTTTATTTGTGACATTGAAACAAAAGAAACCCCTGAACACTCTAGAAGTGAAAGGCTGAGGCAAGTGGACTGTGAACCCAGCCCACCAGAAATAAAACCATGAGGACCGGAAGGTGTTCCTTGGAGAACAGGTGCTATGGGTTAAATCCTGCTCCCTCCCCCCACCAATTCTTATGTTGAAGTCCTATCCCCCCAGTTCTCTAGAAAGTGACCTTATCTGGAGACAGGGTCTTTTCAATGTTAAAATGAGGTCAGGGTGGGCTCTAATCCAGTACCTATTCTCCTTTTAGAAAGGGGAAATTTGGAGCATCATATGAAGATCAAAGTAGACGGGAGCAATGCTCCAAAAGCCAAGGGACACCAAGGACTGCTAGATTGCCCCTGCCAGCTCTCAGAAGGAACCAACCTTGGCAAAACCTTGATTTTGAACTTCTAGCTCCAGAACTGTGAGACAGTAAGTTTCTGTTGTTTAAGATGCCCAGTTAGTGGTATTGCTCTAGCAAATTAATGCCATAGGGTAGTAATTAGATCTTGAGATTCTATTCAGAGGGACCAGTGCTATGTCTCTGAAGACCACCATTTCCCAAACCTCAGCAAAGAAAGCTCAAGAACTAATAACGTATTGAATTGTTCCAAATGATGGCCTTGTTGGGCAATGTCTTAAATAAAACCTTGCCTGATTGCCTCAGCTGCAGCAATAAAGCTAAACAAAATTGACAGGGATGATCTTTCAGTTCACATACCAAAAAATGTGCCTTCTAATGTACTAATGAAATTTAGGCTGATTGAACAAGAATTCCTTATAGAACATAGTTGCTCTCATTTTTCTAGGTCACTGGATCATAGAAAGAGGCTGATTGATTCACACCTGAATTATGCCAATTTGCATAAACTAATGAAACTGCAACTCAACCGAGGTTGTGTGGAATTATCCAATTCATTATGCTGACAGAGGCAGGGCATGAGGGGAGGGGAAAGAGTGTCAATCCCCTGGAAAACCATCAACATTACTCCGCCGTGATCTAAAAAATACGGAGAGAATTTAAAGGTAGGAGTCATCTCAGCCACTGGTGAACCATTGGTGCTAGTATAGGGAAACAGTACAAGTAGACATTAGGAACAGGGCTGGTTCTTGAAAGGATCCAGCCAAGAAAACATAACCCACATTAGATATTTTAATAGGGAATTTAATATGCTAAATTCACTATAAAGGTATTAGAAGGGCTGTACAAGCAAACAGAGGAATGTGAGGCTACCCAGAGGTAGGGCTGAAGGGACAAGGTGCGGTGCTGGTATTTCTACAGTCTGGACCCCTGGGGTTAATGACAGGAAATAGGAGACCAAGAAAGCGAACCAGCGATTGCTGGAGACCTTGTCCAGGGCAGGAAGAGGGGAAGGTAATATCCTGGCTTCTAGCATCTTTTCAACCTCATCTTGTTCTCATTGCTGAATGGAACTAGAAGCATCACAATGGCCAGGAGGTATAGTTGGCTGGAATTAGGTCCTTGAATGAATGAAAATGGGAACAGGTGGAAGGGGGGATATCAGTTTCCGTTTGTTGCTATAGCCAAGCACCACAAACTTGGTACCTTAAAACAATGCAGATTCATTCTTTAATATTTCTGGAGTTCAGAAATCCAAAGTCAAGGTGTCTGCCAAGCTGTGTTTCTTCTGAGGGAAAATCTATTTTGTTTCCTTTTCTGGCTTCTAGAGGTTACCTGCATTTCTTGGCTTGTGGTCCTTTCCTCCATCTTCAGAGCACATCACTCTAACCTCTGGTGTCTTTGTCACACCTTTTGTTTCTTGTTTGACTTTGATCCTTTTGCTTTCCTCTTGTGGATTAAGGAGATTCTCCTGTATTATATGAATGGGCCCATCTCCAGTTTCTTAACCACATCTGCAAAGTCCCTTTTGCCATGGAACGCAACATGTTAATAAGTGTCAGGGGTCAGGATGTGGACATCTTTGGGAGCCATTATTCTGCCTATTACAAGAGGGAAGGTAACAAAGCTGGGGGGCTAATGAACAAGTAAGTTCACGAAAGGCCTCTTGCCAACACTTAATAGGATCTTTCTATAATCTCCAGAGGCTCCTTTGCACATCATACTGTAGTATTTCAATTAGCCCAATTCTTAGAGAATAGTTTTTGGATTGGTTTTTGGAGGCAAAGCAAGTTTGCTTAGTCACAAGACTCTGCACTGAAGGTTAAATGAAATGTTACCTTAAAAGACCTTGCTGGAAACTTCTATTTAATAGAATTAGTTTCAAACTAGACAAATGCTAAGATAGAAGCAGGGTGTGGAGAAGAAAGAAATGAGATTTACTTCAGTCCAGAGGCCTCTGGACATTGACCAAGCAGATCGCTAAGTGAGAACCCTGGACCTGAGCTGAGTTGTCAAGAGAAAGATCTAGTGTCTTAGTGTGTCTTTCATTTATTTCTAATTTGTTTGTGTATCTTTGGTGGGAAGAAAACTATTCAACAGTAAGAGCCTTCCTGCCTTTGGTCTTTAAAATATTCTCTGGGGATGGCTGGAGTAGCATGCCTCATCCACACTCTCCCACTCATCGCAAGTGGGCCACACACAGAGATGAGCTGTTTGCAGAGGGGAGCAAGACCCAGTTAGACAATGGATCTACTCTAGGCAATGGCGAAATTATTTTTTCAGAGAAAACCAAAACCAAACTCTAGTAACATAAAATCTATAAATAATCGCTTTTCTCCTTCTTCACTCTTTCATACTCTGAGAATTGCCTTGCACCTGAATTACCTCCCACGGGGGAAAGGTGGCAAATGCAATGCTGCTGCTTAGTCACTAAGTTGTGTCTGACTCTTGTGCTGCCCCATGGACTGCAGCCTGCCAGGCTCCTCTGTCCACAGGATTCTCCAGGCAAGAATACTGCAGTGGGTTGCCATCTCCTTCTCCAGGGGATCTTCCCAACCCAGGGATCAAACCGGCCTCTCTTGTTTGGCAGGCAGATTCTTTACCACTGAGATACCTGTGAAGCCCCCCAGATGTGGTCTATTCTGCTATTAACTCTGCCTAGAAATTTAGGAATAATGATAACTCGGAGATGAGCTCGGACCCACCTAGGCCCAATCTCTTTTTGACTCATGGAAAACAATCTCTTCATTCTTCATCTTGGTAGTTGTGGTGGCCTAACTGTGCCAGAGTGTGTTATTTTGGGCTTCCCTGGTGGCTCAGCAGGTAAAGAATCTGCCTGCAATATGGGAGACCTGGGTTTGATCCCTGGGTTGGGAAGATCCCCTGGAAAAGGGAATGGCTACCTGCCCCAGTATTCTGACCTGGAGAATTTCATGAACTGTATAGTCCATAGGGTCGCAAAGAGTCGGACACAATTGAGAGACTTTCACTTTCACTTTTCATGCATGTGCTGTAAGCAGAGATACAATTTCTCTGAACGGGGTCGGTCCCCGAGTTTCAGAAACATGATCAGCACTTCCGCAGTCAGTCTCCTGCAGGAGTTCCTGTCGCCCCTCTGTCTCATACTCAGTGAGGCCTGACACAGAGAATGGTGCTGGTCGTGGATGCATTTATCCTCTATCTTGGTCTTTGGAAATGGAATTTCAAGAAGAGGAGAGAGGGTTGGGTTCATGAAAGGGGTTGACCCCATGTGATAACTTGTTCTAACTGGTGTTTTTATTGGCCCACGACCTCCTGACTGTGGCCACTGGGCTAGGGCAGCCTCTTCTTGATCTCACTCAGGACTGTGAAGATTCATGAGGAGCTGGCAGCACTGTGCAATGACCGAGGAAAGAGCTCTGTTCAAGGTGTGCAAACATCATGCCTTGGGAATGAGAGTTTTAAAAAGCTAATCCTGGTTTAGCCCCCTCATATCTGAGTAGGGCATTCGAATCTTGGTGAGTATAAGGAACATTTTTTATCTTGGAAGGAAAGTTATGACCAACCTAGACAGCATATTAAAAAAGCAGAGACATTGCTTTGTCAACAAAGGTCCATCTAGTCAAGGCTATGATTTTTCCAGTGGTCATGTATGGATGTGAGAGTCTTCTATAAAGAGGGTTGAGCACAGAAGAATTGATGCTTTTGAACTGTGGTGTTGGAGAAGACTCTTGAGAATCCCTTGGACCACAAGGAGATCCAACCAGTCCATCCTAAGGGAAATCGGTCCTGGGTGCTCATTGGAAGAACTGATGTTAAAGCTGAAACTCGAGTATTTTGGCCACCTCATGCGAAGAATTGACTCATTTGAAAAGGCCCTGATGTTGGTAAAGATTGAACGCAGGAGGAGACAGGGACAACAGAGGATGAGGTGGTTAGATGGCATCATTGACTCAGTGGACATGAGTTTGGGTGGACTCCAGGAATTGGTGATGGACAGGGAGGCCTGGAGTGCTACAGTCCATGGGGTCGCAAAAGAGTCAGACATGACTGAGCGACTGAACTGAATTTGTAATATTAGTTTCAGGTGTCCAGTGATCGCCACAGGGCCATTTGTTTTTAGAGGTGTGTGTGAGTGAGAGAAAGATGGGGAGGGGGAAACAGGAAGGAACAAGAGAGAGCATGCAGTAGTCTGGTGTCTGGCTGGCTGGGGGAGAGGGGAGGTAGGGTAGGGAAAAGGAAAGTTTGACAGTAACAAGTAGAGCCTGGAAATAACACTTTTCTGCTGAACCTTTCTCGGGTCAAGTGCCCCTATAATGTCCTCCTTCTTGCCTGCCAAGTGACGTTGGTAAGCAGCCAAGGAACTAAACATATGGGTCTGGCTTGATGTTCTTAAGTGGTATGGTGCTATTTGGCAATAAAGATATATTTGTGGGTAAAATATTCTTTTGCAACTGCTTCTAACTTTTTGACCCTAGGAGGCTTATTGTACTTGCTATAACAATGGACCATAATCTTAAATGAAAGGTCATTCAAGACTGTGTGTAACAATTAGTGCTCTTTATTTTTTTGAGCAATTTGAAAGTATATTGACTTTATCTTCTTAGAGACAACTGTATTGTCATAATAACTTGACTGTAGTCTGTAGCACCTGGTTTTCTATGAAGACCTCAGTGTGTGGTATGTTGTAGTGGTGGTGGTGGTGTGTGTGTGTGGTGTTGTTGCTGTTCAGTCTTTCAGTCATGTCTGACTCTTTGCGACCCCATTGACTGCAGCACATCAGGCTTCCCTGTCCATCACCATCTCCCAGAGTTTGCTCAAACTCATGTCTATTGAGTCGGCAGTGCCATCCAACCATCTCATCCTGTCATCCCCTTTTCCTCCTGCCTTTAATCTTTCCCAGCATCAAGGTTTTTCCGAATGAGTCAGCTCTTAGCATTAGGTGGCCATAGTATTGGCCCTTCAGCTTCAGCATCAGTCCTTCCAGTGAATATTCAGGGTTGATTTCCTTTAGGATTGACTGGTTTGATATCATTGATATCCAAGGGGGACTCTCAAGAGTCTTTTTCAACATCACAGTTTGAAAGCATTAGCATCAATTCTTTGGCACTCACCCTTCTTTATAGTCCAACTCTCACATCCATACATGACTCCTGGAAAAATCATAGCTTTGACTATATCAACCTTTGTCAGCAAAGTGATATCTTTGCCTCTTTAATATGTTTTCTAGATTTTTCATAGCTTTTCTTCCAAGGAGCAAGCGTCTTTTAACTTCAAGGCTGCAGTCAGTGTCTACAGTGATTTTGGAGCCCAAGAAAATAAAGTCTGTCACTGTTTCCATTGTTCCCCCATCTATTTGCCATGAACTGATGGGACCAGATGCCATGATCTTAGTTTTTTGAATGTTGAGTTTTAAGCCAGCTTTTTCACTCTTCTCTTTCACCTTCATCAAAAATCTCTTTAGTTCTTCGCTTTCTGCCCTAAGGGTGGTGTCATCCGCATATCTGAGGTTATTGATATTTCTGCCAGCAATCTTGTTTCCAGCTGGTGCTTCATCCAACCTGGCACTTTGCATAATGTACTCTGCATATAAGTTAAATAAGCAGGGTGACAATATACAGCCTTGACATACTATTTTCCCAATTTTGAACCAGTCTGTTTTTCCATGTCCAGTTCTAACTGTTGCTTCTTGACCTGCATGCAGGTTTCTCAGGAGGCAGGTAAGGTGGTCTGGTATTCCCATCTTTTTAAGAATGAGCTATGCTGTATAGGGGTCACCCAAGATGGATGGATCACGGTGGAGAATTCTGACAAAATGTGGTCCGATGTAGAAGGGAGTATGTGGGTGTAGAGGAGGGTTATAAGGAAGTCTGGAGATAAATTTTAGTCTGTGTATCTCTTGGTCTCCTGTTCAGTTTACTGAAAAAGGATTTGACAAGAATATAATTTTCTCAAAAAATAAATCTTTCTGAAACTTTTAGCTCTTGTAGTTCTACACAGTAAGGACAGGGTCTGTATTACCCCATTCCTGCTCACTTATCTCCAACATGCAGAAGGTGCTAGGTTATCCTCAATAGTGAACGGAAACTCAAAAAGGGGCTATTGAAAAGATAACAATAATACAATGTCTTGGTTCAAATAAAAGAATATATGTAAACATGCGTACTGAATGAAAATTAATTTTTATTTTTGGCTTAAATTTAAATATTTGATATGTTTTAAGGGTGCTCCTTAAAATGAAGTGGTTTAAAATTGGGAGTTTAAAGTCAGTGTGTAGACTTTAAAATTTTAGCTATAAATACACATAATATAAACCTTGCCATCTTTTTTAAAGGGTACAGTTCAGTAGTATGAAGTATACCTGCATTGTTGTGCTATCAATCTCTAGAACTTTTTCATCTTGCAAAACTGAAACTGTGTATCCAGTAAACAGTTGCAATGATGTATCAGATCCACAGCTAGTATTATGTAGGCTATTTAGGAACTTTCATCTGCAAGCATCTGTTGGAAAACCCGCTTTCAATTCTTTCGGGTATACACCTAGAAGTGGATTTTCTGGGTCATATGGTAACTCTTATGTTTAACTTTTTGGAGAACTGCCAAACTGCTTTCCACAAAGGTTGAATCATTTTATAAATCCCATCAGCAATGTACAAGAGTTCCAATTTCTCCAGTCCTGATTGTTTTCCTTTTAAAAAAAGTACCATCCTGGTAAGTTTGAAGTATCTCATTGTGGTTTGATTTGCGTTTTTTAATGACTAATGCTATTGAGCATCTTTCCATGTGCTTATTGCCTGTTTGTATCTGTATCTTTGAAGAAACATTTATTTGAATCCTTTGCCCATTTAAAAACTCGACTGTGTTTGTTGTTGAGTTATAAGAGTTTTTTATATATTTTAGACATGATTTGCAGAATTTTCTTAATTCTGAGGATTGTCTTCTTCAATTTCTTGGTAGTATTCTTTGCACAAAAGTTTTATATTTTGATGTCTGTTTGTATGCTCAGTGGTGTCCAACTTTTTGCAAACCCGTGGACTATAGCCTGATAGGCTTCTCAGTCCATGGAACTTTCCTGGCAAGAATATTGGAGTAGGTTGCCATTTCGTTCTCCAGGGATCTTAAGATCCAAGGATCAAACCCACATCTCTTGCATCTCCAGGACTGGCAGGTGGGTTATTTACTGCTACGACACCTGGGAAGCCGTGATGAATTCTTGTTTATTTATCTATTGTTCAGTCACTCACTCATGTCTGACTTCTCTGTGACCCCATGGACTGGAGCATACCAGGCTTCTCAGTCCATCACCAACTCCTGAACCTTGCTCAAACTCATGTCCATCGAGTTGGTGATACCATCCAACTATCTCATCTTCTGTTGTGCCCTTCTTCTCCTGCCTTCAATCTTGCCCAGCATCAAAGTGTTTTCCAGTGAGTCAGCTCTTAGCACCAGCTGGCCATAGTATTGGCACTACAGCTTTAGCATGTCCTTCCAATGAATATTTGGGGTTGATTTCCTTTAGGATTGACTGGTTGTATCTCCTTGCTGTCCAAGGGACTCTCAAGGTCTTCTCTAGTACCACAGTTTGAAAGCATCAATTCTTTGGTGCTCAGCCTTCTTTATGGTCCAACTCTCACATCTGTACATGACTACTGGAAAAACCGTAGCTTTGACTATACTGACCTTTGTTTGGCAAAGTGATATCTCTGCTTTTTAATATGTTATCTAGGTTTGTCATAGCTTTTCTTCCAAGGAGCAAGTGCCTTTTAATTTCAAAGCTGCAGTCAGTGTCTACAGTGATTTTGAAGCCCAAGACAATAAAATCTGCCACTATTTCCAGTTTTTACCCATGAATTTGCTANCTGACCTTTGTTTGGCAAAGTGATATCTCTGCTTTTTAATATGTTATCTAGGTTTGTCATAGCTTTTCTTCCAAGGAGCAAGTGCCTTTTAATTTCAAAGCTGCAGTCAGTGTCTACAGTGATTTTGAAGCCCAAGACAATAAAATCTGCCACTATTTCCAGTTTTTACCCATGAATTTGCTATGAAGTGATGGGACTGGAGTTGTCATAGGGATATTAATAAAGAATTATACTTGGAAATTCTTTTTCCCCCTCCTCTCTCAGTTTAAACTAAGCAGCAGCCAGAAGTAGAATTTTTCCTAAGATTCAACTTAGAGACTTGTCTTCAAAACAAAATAGCCTCAATAAGGAGCACTTCCAAAATGAGTGTTGTATCCAGATAGAGAAGAAAAGGAGAGTGAAGCAATGTAAAATCTCTGCAAAGAGAAAAGAAAGGAGACGGGGTGAAGGAATGGAGCAGATGACTTCAGTAATTGCTTCTAGAATAAACTCAAACTCTTTAAGTTGGAAATTCCAGGCTGATCACGTCTTGGGTATTCGAGCCTGAGAGACACAGCTGGATAGTAAACTGCAGACCATCTCTGAGAAGACTGAAGAATTCCTATACTTAAGACAGTCTCCTCATATACTCCACCCAACTTCAAATATTACTTCACCTCCCCATGCAACCACAAAGGACTAGCTGTTGTAAATTGAATGTTTATTTATTTATATGAAAACAGAAATTCTCATAAACTGATGCAAATGCTTAACCAGGAATCACTAAAATCTCAAAGAAAGCCCAGACTGTAAAGAAAGGGTGTGAGTGTGTGTGTGCTGAGTCATGTCCAACTCTTTGTGACCCACTGTGGACTATAGCTCACTAGGCTCCTCTGTCCATGGGATTTCCCAGGCAAGAATCCTGGAGTGGGTTGCCATTTCCTCCCCCAGGGGATCTTCCTGACTCAGGGATTGAACCTGTGTCTCCTGAGTCTCCTGCATTGACAGGTGGATTTATTATTATTATTTTTACTGCCGAACCACCTCAGAAGGCAAAGGAGAGGCACCACACCGAATTTAATAAATCCAAGAACTAATGCATGAGGAATCAGAGTTCAAAAGGCAAACAAAAGAAGGCTTTCATATAAACTAAGTTAAAATTCTCAGAATTCTAGATGGTTTTACTACCATGGACCGAGAATAGAAGGATATGAAAAAACCAATCAAAATTATTGGTATTTAATACTAAGGGTCAGTTATAAAAATCAAATACCAGATGAAATATATGTTGGGATGGTCACAACTGAAGGTAAAATTCATGAGCTGGAAGACATAGTGGAGGAATGTCCCAGAACTCAGTCCAAATATGCAAAAAGAAAAATATGTGATAGAAAGGTTAAGATATTTATTTGGAACTTAGAGTTCTTTATGCAGCAAAACACATATGCTTGAGGGCAAATAAAGACATTTATTAAACAGTGAAGAACTCAATATTACTGTCTACAGGCTTTCTCTGAAGTCTTCAGAGAATGTACACCATTAAAACGAAACATGTATCTAAGAAGGAGGAATATTTGGGAAAAAGAAATTCTTTAAATGTTTTCTTTTCTGTTTTGCTTATTCTTTCTGAAACTTGACTGCTTCTTGAAAGGATGTTTCTTCCTCTAAAATCCCTTCATACCACAAAGCTTGAAGTTGGGGTAAATTTTCTTTTTTCTCTGGTTGCTGGCCTCAAAAAATATTCCCCTTTCCTAGAAATCCTAATTATTTTGAAGTGTCTGAACTTCCCTTGTTGCACAAATTCTGTCACTACTTGACTCTTCCTCATTCATTGAAAACTTGCTCCCTTCCTCTCTACACTTTGTTATAACTTAGAAAAATTTCATCATTCAGTTAGTTCCTTAGTTTCTCATTTCCAGTGGTCATTTTTTCCACTCCCATGGTCATCCTTTAGATCTTGTCATAAATAGCAACTGTATTGGCTTTGAAGTCTCAATGTCAAGCTGTCTTCTGTCTCTCCAGCTCAGTATCTGACCCCTTCAATCTTTCGAGGCCTTCAGTCTTTTAACCTGCCAGTTTCCCTCTGTGTTGCAACCAGCTTGCTGTTGCCATCCATTCTTACTTCTAACAGAGCTTCCATGGTTCCTACCATGATTATACACTTCTAAGCATTCCAAGCCCCTTTGCAACTCTTGTTTTTTGTCTCAAAAAAAATCTTCAACCCCCAGATAAATCCAAATTACAACTTCTCTATATCTAAGTGGCTGAATGAAGCTCTAGTAAAATATGACCTTGATAATTGGTCTAATTTTATATTGTTAACCGGGAATTTCATGCTATCATTATTATTCAGAATTTCTAATATGGATCCCTAATAAGTTTGCCTTTCCATTTTCTGATCAGTATTTCATTCCCTCTTCTTTAAGCCAATCCTCCAGTCTTTCCCACTCATCCATACTTAGCTGATATGTTTGACTCTTAGATTGTTGGAGATAAAAAAAGAAACACAAATACCCTCAAATATTTCTATCTCCTAATCTGTCTGTGTCTGTGACTATGTTCTCTGTCTTGCCTCTTGTTATAATAGACTAATCATGTTCTCCACTCAGGTAAATCTCTGTACTTTCCTACTAGACTCCATTCCCTTTCCTCCTCTATGACTTCTTCCTAAGGTTTTCCCCATCCATTTTTGTGTCATCACCTGTCTTCTCCACCAGAACACTGTCCAAAGCTTACTAAAATATAATACCATTGGTTTTGAAAGAATCCTCCTTTAATACTGTATTCCTCTCAGCTACCAAACTCTTACAACTTCCTGTCCCTTTACAACAGACATTCTTGGAAGAGGTATCTATGCTCACTGTTTCTACTTTATTACCTCTTATTAAAATCCACTTTATGGCCAGGTTTTGAACCACATATTCCACAAAATCTACTCTCAGCTGCTCGTTAATAGTCAACAAGTTACAAATCCAATGATAAGTTCTTTCATCTCATATGGATTCCTCAGCAGTGTCTTATAAGGAAAAGCCCTCCTTTCTTCTTTATATCTTATCTTCTCTTGGTTTCCAGAGCACTACGCTCCTTTCTTCTGCTCCCCGGCTGGCTTTCCCTGTCTTCTTCACTGGTTCCTTTTCATCTTCCTCATTTCTGTATTTCAGAATGGCCTTTCCCCCATTCATTGTATTCCACTTAACATTCCTTTTGAAAAAAGGAACTCCTTTTATGGTAGAAGGTGAATATAATGTAAACATAAATTATATAAAATATTACAGAAAGGAAAATTCATCAAAAGTACACAAATATAGAAATTTAAAAATAAGAAAGAAAATATGCATAATTACTGCAGTCTTTGTTTATCTGGTCACAAGGTTGTAGTTGAAATCTGTTACTGTCTTCATTCATATTAGTTTTGTCCTCATCCAGAATGCTAGCTAATCAGGATATGTTTTTACCTGATGAAGTAACTATATTGTCTCCTGAAAAGTCTGGGCTCTCTCCCCAACTATATTGGATTTATTTAGAGTCTGAGTTGTTAGGGGTCCTACTTATATTGGGTTATTTTAAAATCTGATTTTGGAGCAGAGCTAGAATGTGCTCCAAAGATTCCCTGGGTTCCATGTGTTGTCTTTCTGCCTCTTCATTCAGTGACAACCCTAATTTCCTCTGATAATACAGAATAGTCATTCCAGGTGGGAGAGTAATCCCCTTCTTTGACGGTCGGTTCAGTGGCATAAGAGGCCTTAAGTGGTCAGGAGATTGGATGCAACTTCTCATTCAATGGAACACTTGTCACACCTCCTGTTGGGACTGCTGGGACTTAATATTTCTGTCTGGCAGACTCCAAATACATGAGGAAGGTAATGAACATATCATGAGTGGTTTATAGGTTATATTCATAAACAAGCTACTGCTGTGTCTGTTCTCACCTCCTGGACATATTGTGACTAGAGTGGAAACAACACTATCCATTGCGTATTTTCTAGGACCATAGGTGACAACTTGTAGGACAGCACCTGACTTGCAAAGTGTTGTCTCCAGATGGCCCTGTTACTGAATTTTCAATAGTCTAGTCCATCATTCCAAAACACCAACTTCCTCTGGATAATGGGGTACAAAGTAAGACCAGTGGATCCTGGAGGCATGAGCCCATTTCCTCCCTTGCACACTCTTATATGATCCCTGTTGGCTGAACCTAACTGCTTGCAGAACCTGCTGGCAAAGAAGTCTAAGAAATGTGGATTTCCAGCCTCTGACATATAGTGGAGAGTGTAGAAGGGAGAGGGAATGGGTGCTGAACAGGACTAGCTAATACTAATATGTGAAGCTTGCACTGTTACATGATGTGGGTCTCTGTGCAAACATACTCTTGCTAGAAAGACCTTCCCTGGCCACATTATATGAAATATCATCCTTCTTTTTTTCCCTGTTTCCTCACTTTGCCTTATTTTATGGAACAGATATAACTAGGTAAAATGTTGATGTTTAGTTACATGCTAGTTTGTTTATTGTCCATTCCTATCACTATTTATGTAAGCTGCATGAAGAAGAATATGTGGTGTCAAAATAATTTTGAAAACAGAGAAAATATTTAGATCTTTGTTAAGTGAATGGAAGAAGCAATATGAGCAAAGGAACCACTAATACTGTTAGTGAAGCAAAATTAGGAGAAGACCCTGATGCTGGGAAAGATTGAAGGCAAGAGAAGACAAGGGCAGCAGAGATGAGATGGTTGTATGGTACCACTGACTCAATGGACATGACTTGAGCAAACTCTGGGAGATAGTGCAGGACAAGGAAGCCTGGCGTGCTGCAGTCCATGGGGTTGCCAAGGGTCGGACAAGACTTAGCAACGGAACAACAATAACAAGCAAAGATAATGTGTCATACTCTGGAATTTAACTACAATTTCACCTGAGGAGACAAAGCAAGGTACAGAAGAAATTTCAAACTGTGCTAAGATTCTTGTCTCTTTCCTCTTCTTCTTTATATGTGTACATGGGCATGTGTGTGAGAATGAGATATAGATACTCATTAACACTGGAGATTGATAGAAAAATGTGTTTCAATATATGCATTAAAATTTAGTACTAAGACATTTCTAGTTAAAGTTGGTGAATCAAACATATTTGCTAGTCTCCACTCTCTTTCAAAACCCATTATAATTATAGGAAAATATATTTTAAAGCTATAGTCCCACAAGGGAAAACAGACCTGGAGAGGAGACAACAGCAACAACATTTTGTGAGCAGGAAAGCAGAAAGCAGAAGGTTGCTGATCCAACAGAACAGAGAGAGCTGACTTTTAAACTGGCAGCGGGAAAGAAAAGAAACTTGATATATGGCATGGTCCCTTGTTTCCGGAACTGGCAGTGCCAGGTGCCCTTGGAAGTGGGAGGCAAAGGCAGGGCTGGGTCCAGAGTGGTGGGTTGGAATCTTGTTTATTAGTAGTAGACTCCCAGATCCCAACTCAGTCCATGCAGTTTCAGACTGTCCCTATCTCCTTCTGGTAGTGGCTGTGGCTTTAAGTTTACTGTCTGAAGTGTATAAACAGAAGATCTGGACTGGGGTGGTGGGCAATAGGTAAGGTTGAGGGTGGTTGCATGTTGAAAATAAAGTATATAAAATGTTGAGTGAAGCCTTACTCTCTGACCGTTAAGACCACCAGCCTTCTTCCCCTCTGTTTGATTCTTTGCCTAGGATTATACCTTTCTAGCATGGTACATAACTGGTCCAAGAAAAGACTGATTTAACATATTTGCAAGTGCAGACCTCCCTCACAGTAAAACTCCAGGCACAGAGCTTATCACCAGCTTTGTAGCATTTCACTCTTAAATGTAAGTGGATGGTAAGAATCACTAGGTTTTAAGGGAAATCTCTGACATGAAAGCCAGAGACCAGTAAAAAAAATTGGGAAAAAAAAAGAAAGAAAAGAAAGAAACTTGGGAAGAACAGATTATGCAGGAAGATAAAACTTAAAAGAAAAAGTAAAGAACAAATGTACTCTTATTAATACCCTTGGGAAAATATGGTACTCCGTTTATAATATGAAAATCAGAAAACTATAAAAACAAACATTTAAAGGAAAAAAGTAAGATTGTTTGAAAATTACATACAGGAAAGCAAATTCAAAACAGTAAGAGATGTGGAAGACAAAGTTGAGAAAATCTCCCAAAAACTGTATTGCAAAAAGACCAAAAGACAGACTAGAGAGAGAAGAAAATTTAAAGGACCAATGTTTCAGAAGGTGAGAATGGAGAAAAGAGAGGGGAAGCCATTTAAAAAGTAATCCAAGAAACATTCCCAAGCCTGAGGGAGTGTTTCCAGATGGAAAAAGTATATAAAATGCTCAGTACAGTGGATGAGAAATTTCAGAGTCATGTGGATAAAGAGAAGTGGGAGATGGGGGCAGAGGGACAGGGAGGGACGTGTGTGTGTGCGTGTGTGTGTGTCTGTGTGTGTGTCTGTGTGTGTGTGTCTGTGTGTGTGTGTGTGGTGGTGGGTCGGGGATAATGGGGAGGATAGAATGCTGAGGGAAGAGAAGAAGAAAGAGGGGGAAGTTTTACGCTTTTTCAAGTTCTCATTTTTTGTAATTATGGAGAGATATGAGGTTCAGATATTTTCCCACATAAAACCTCAAAATTTATATCCACAAGAAACCAACTAATGAATGGCATGCATGAGAGGAGGAGAGGATGTTTGTCATACATGCCAGAAACAAAGGCTTAATCTGTGTTATATAGATAATATCTATAAGTTAATGAGATAAAGACATTTCAGAAAGAGAGTAGGAAATAGTTGAGCGGCAAGTTGAAGGAGAAATACAAATGCTCTATTAACAACTAAAAGATGCTCAATTTAACTGGTAATCATTGAAATCCAAATTACTATGTTCCAGTACCACTTTTGCCTATCCTGTTGAGGAGGCATTTTCATGATTAGTAGTATCCATTGTTGCAAGATGGGTTGGGAAGAGGAAAGAGGACACTCTCAGGCACTAAGAAGGAGACTAAATGGCTACCACTTTTTTTCTTTTTAAAGATAGTATCTATTAAAATAATAGGTAAACTCTGACCAATCAGATCTAGTCTTTAGCATCTGTCATACAGAATACTCCCAGAGGGGCCCAGAAATATATTTACAACTTTGTTCAACGTAGCATTGTTCATAACAGTGAAAAAAGGAAGAAATGAATTTGTTTCCATCAGCAGGAAGTTAATTAAAAACAGTCTGAAGTTCATGGGATGAAATAGCACCTCCTCATGAAAAACAAAGAGGCTGATCTCTATACACCAAATTTCAGTTCAGGGAAAATTCAGGCAGTGCTAATAGGTATCAAGTATCCACAGTGTTTTGCTGATGAGCATAATTGCTGTGGAAATTTCAAGTAAACCAAAACTCCTTTGGGGAATGAGTTAGTTTAAACAGGATTTGAAGAAGTGAGTAGGTGGGAAGTAAGTGTTGAGCTAGAAAAGACTAGGAAATCAGACAGGAGAGTGTGCAAAAGAATCAGGATAAAGGAGAAACAAATCACTTAGAGAGGATGGCACAGAGCCCTGCTCACCTAAGGTGGAAAATCTTGGTAAAGGCATGTCTGCAAGTCAGGGGACAGCCACTGGCAGAATGTTGCTGCCTTGCTATTGTCTTTCCCTGAAGGAAACCATGAGGTCTAAATAGAAGACACTTTGTTGAATAGATGACTCATATGAAAGAAGAATATTCTTGATTGTGTCTTCAAACTATGGCAGAAATTATCTGCAAGAGGTTTGTGAATTTGGCCCCACGCCAAACATAATTTTAAAATAGGATATTCAGTTGCCTCTCTCTAACATAGTTTAGATCAGGCTTTGGAAACTTGTAAATAAGTTGGCTGAAGTTCTAACTTCTTATCTACTGGTACTAAGAGGACGGTAGATCACACCCTGCATCCTTACTCTGCCTTAGAGGGATGGGTAGGAAAACGAGAAGGCAATTTTTAAAACTATATATTGTTTATTTATGGCTATGCTGAGTCTCTGTTGCTGCCTGCTGGCTTTCTCTTATTGAGGAGCACAGGCTCTAGGGCACATGGGCTTTAGTAGTTGCAGCACATAGATTCAGTAGTTGTGGCTCACGGGCTCTAGAGTACAGGCCCAGTAGCTGTGGCACATGGGCTTAGTTGCTGTCAGTGTGTGGGATCTTCCCAGACCGGAGACTGAACCTGTGTTTCCTGCATTGACAGGCAGATTCTTCACCACCGAGCTACCAGGGAAGCCTGAGTTATGGTAAAATGGGTAAGGTTATATTGCTTGCCTATTGTCCTTGAATGTATTAGAAAGGACAGTGACGTCCTGTCTTCTGTGCTGGGATCTTGTTTGTCCTTCCAGATTCAGTTTTCCCCTATCAACCCTTTTTTTCTGCTCTGGGAGGCTGACTTAATGAAGGCTATTTCAAGGACCCTCTTTTTTTATGTATAATTTTATTTATTTTAACTGGAAGTTAATTACTTTACAATATTGTATTGGTTTTGCCATACATCAACATGAATCTGCCACAGGTATACATGTGTTCCCCATCCTGAACGCCCCTCCCTCCTCCCGCCCCATACCATCCCTCTGGGTCACCCCAGTGCACCAGCCCCAAGCATCCAGTATCATGCATCAAACCTGGACTGGCGATTCATTTCATATATGATATTATACATGTTGCAATGCCATTCTCCCAAATCATCCCACCCTCTCCCTCTCCCACAGAGTCCAAAAGACTGTTCTATACATCTGTGTCTCTTTTGCTGTCTTGCATACAGGGTTATCATTACCATCTTCCTAAATTTCATATATATGCGTTAGTATACTGTATTGGTGTTTTGCTTTCTGACTTACTTCACTCTGTATAGTAGGCTCCAGTTTCATCCACCTCATTAGAACTGATTCAAATGTATTCTTTTTAATGGCTGTGTAATACTCCATTGTGTATATATACCACAGCTTTCTTATCCACTCATCTGCTGATGGACATCTAGGTTGCTTCCATGTCCTGGCTATTATAAACAGTGCTGTGATGAACACTGGGGTACACTTGTCTCTTTCAGTTCTGGTTTCCTTGGTGTGTATGCCCAGCAGTGGGATTGCTGGGTCATAAGGCCGTTCTATTTCCAGTTTTTTAAGGAATCTCCACACTGTTCTCCATAGTGGCTGTACTAGTTTACATTCCCACCAACAGTGTAAGAGGGTTCCCTTTTCTCCACACCCTCTCCAGCATTTATTGTTTGTAGACTTTTGGATTGCAGCCACTCTGACTGGCCTGAAATGGTACCTCACTGTGGTTTTGATTTGGATTTCTCTGGTAATGAGTGATATTGAGCATCTTTTCACGTGTTTGTTAGCCATTTGTATGTCTTCTTTGGATAAATGTTTATTTAGTTCTTTGGCCCATTTTTTTGATTGGGTTGTTTATTTTTCTGGAATTGAGCTGCAGGAGTTGTTTGTATATTTTTGATATTAGTTGTTTGTCATTAGTTGCTTCATTTGCTATTATTTTCTCCCATTCTGAAGGTTGTCTTTTCACCTTTCTTATAGTTTCCTTTGTTGTGCAGAAGCTTTTAAATTTAAATAGGTCCCATTTGTTTATTTTTGCTTTTATTTCCAATATTTTGGGAGGTGAGTCATAGAGGATCCTGCTGTGATGTATGTTGGAGAGTGTTTTGCCTATGTTCTTCTCTAGGAGTTTTATAGTTTCTGATCGTATGTTTAGATCTTTAATCCATTTTGAGTTTATTTTTGTGTATGGTGTTAGAAAGGGTTCTAGTTTCATTCTTTTACAGTGGTTGACCAGTTTTCCCAGGACCACTTGTTAAAGAGATTGTCTTTAATCCATTGGACTTTTGCATAGGTTCAGGTAACAGGGGCATCTGCAGGAGATCAGCAGAGGTGCTCAGAGGGAGTTCAAGGTGTGATTGAACTCTCCTTTGGCTGGGCTGCCCCAGCCAGGCTGTTTCCCTCCAGCAAAGGTCCCTGATCCTCATGGGATGGCCTGTTTTTGTGTGCAAGAGCTCTTGCTTCACTGGTCAGTAGTCTTCATGATCCGTTCTAAGTCTTTCACTTTATTTCTGCTATTTGTTTTGTGTATGACCTCAGACAAGTTTCTAAACCTTTCTGAATTTAAATTTCCTTATTTATATAGAATGTTTTAAAAGTGTTACCTGAGTCATAGGGTTCTTTCGACGGCTAAATGAGGACAAGGATTAGCACAGTACTAGCGGGGCTGGTATGTCTGATGTGTATCACACGACCTGCAAGTTTCAGCTTTTCTTGTCCTCACACGTCAGGATCATGACAGCTTTCCATTCTGTCCCTGATCATCACTGCAACAGTTTCAGCACTGAATTCTGTCTCTTATTAGTTTGTAGTGCAAGTTACTTCTCATATGTATGATCACCTTTTGATGTTTTGGTAGTTTTTTCTCGGAAGCATCTTCTAATTCCATGACTCTAAACAGTACAATCAATGTAGATACCCCAGCTGAAAACCTGAAGGACATTGTCAGATCTGGGGATGGTGCTGGTGGGCAATACAGCTGTGGTACAGGTCAGAGAGGGCTGAGTGGAAAGGAGAAAACAATTGATTGCTACGTAATATTGCTGAAATGCCATATTTGGAGAAATAATATTAGTACTTCAGTTCAGTTCAGTTCAGTTCAGTCGCTCAGTCGTGTCCGACTCTTGGCGACCCCATGAATCACAGCACGCCAGGCCTCCCTGTCCATCACCAACTCCTGGAATTCACTCAGACTCACGCCCATCGAGTCAGTGATGCCATCCAGCCATCTCATCCTCGGTCGTCCCCTTCTCCTCCTGCCCTCAATCCCTCCCAGCATCAGAGTCTTTTCCAGTGAGTCAACTCTTTCCATGAGGTGGCCAAAGTACTGGAGCTTCAGCTTTAGCATCATTCCTTCCAAAGAAATCCCAGGGTTGATCTCCTTCAGAATGGACTTGTTGGATCTCCTTGCAGTCCAAGGAACTCTCAAGAGTCTTCTCCAACACCTCAGTTCAAAAGCATTAATTCTTTGGCGCTCAGCCTTCTTCACAGTCCAACTCTCACATCCATACATGACTACTGGAAAAACCATAGTCTTGACTAGATGGACCTTAGTCGGCAAAGTAATATCTCTGCTTTTGAGTATGCTATCTAGTTTGCACATAACTTTCCTTCCAGGGAGTAAGCGTCTTTTGATTTCATGGCTGCAGTCACCATCTGCAGTGATTTTGGAGCCCAGAAAAATAAAGTCTGACAGTTTCCACTGTTTCCCCATCACTGACACATTTTAATATTCTAGAAGGGAAGCCTGCAGAGACCACCTCCCTAAATCCATCCTCTATTTCCTGTGAAGCTGGTGCTAAAAGATAAACTGAGGCATGTTAAACATTTTAAGTGTTTATTTGAGCAAAAATTTGATTTGGGTAGTATCCAATCTAGCAGATATAAAGGCAGTCCAAGGAGTTGTACAGATGAAAAACCTTTATAGTCAGAGGAAGCAGGAGCAAGGAAGTCATGCTAGGCAAGAAGTGGGTTGGTTATTATAAGGTGACTTTCCTTCAGGGGATGGCAGTGGTCTATCAGGCAGAGTAACTAGCTAGTGCTGATCAGACGATTTCTGATTGACTGCTTTACGATACCATTTGTGGAATAATCAAAACTGTAATTAAGTCTTTGTTTGGTGATATGAGGTTTAGCATAAGCAACTCCATTTTGGTTTGTTTTCTTTTAACACTGGCTCTTTGCTACTTGGTAAAAGTCTACCTTTTCTGCTTCTTGTGCTAAGGTGTGGGCATAGATTAAATGTGGAGGATGAAGTGTCATTCAGAAGTATGCTGGGGTGTCCAAAGTGTTCTTTAAGGGAGTGAGCAAGTTCCTTGTTTACTCCTTCTTTTTCCTTGCTGTTTGGAATGTAGACACTGTGGCTGGAACTCAAGGAACCATCTTAAACCATGTGTTGGCAATCTGAGGATGGAGAAGGCCACAGAGTGGAAGCCTGGGCCCATAATTATGGGTTCACCAGATTAGCCCTTGACTGTCTACCTCAGGGTCCTATTATGTGTTCACACCACTGTTGTTTCTAACTTTTTTATTTATAATGCTGCCCAATCTAGTTTTAACTGATGCATCTTCTCTCTGGGTTTCGGATATTGGAGACAAGAGCCTAAGGATGTTTTCTTTCTTTCTTTCTTTTCTTTTCTTTTTTTTTTTTTTTTGATCACAGTGAAGCACTTGGAGAGGTAGAAGTTGTATTCGTTTCTGGATTTTAGGACTTTTTCTTGCCAGTGATCCACGCTTTACCTCCATAATGCTCTTTCTTTCATTTTCTCTCTCTCTCTTTCTCTTTATTATAAATTATAAATGCTGGGGTTTGGGGTTAAGTATTCCAAATCTGGTCCTTATTGGGGTTTGAATTATAGTATTATTTGAAGGACTCTTTAATGTGTTTCCAAATTCACTGCCTAATTGTAGAAATGAAGTATTAAAAAACAATAGGACCCTGCTATAAGCAAGAGCCCATAAATTATTCAGAGTTTTTAAAGGATGCTTTATCATCAGATATTTATAGTTTTATGGTCTGAAGAACAGAGAAAGAACACACGAGTGCCCTTTAAGCTGTTCTCTGGATGATGGTGACGTGTCACTGCCAGCCCTGCTGCTTTGCTCCCGCTGTTTGCTGTCCTTGGGATTTAATGAAGATGGCAGTTTAATTATTACCAGAAGCCCACCCAGATAGTTAAATACTGGCCAATTGTAACTCAGTGAAGGAAGGAGTTTCAGCAGCACTAGAATGGGGAACAATTAGGCCTTTTTAGACCAGAGAAGAACCAATATTATAACATAATTCCCTCAGCTCTAACACTACCAGTTTCAATAAGTGATCATAAGGTAAGCTGGAATCTAAGGAAAACACTGAGAGTCTGTAATGCTGCGACACAAAAGGTCTACAGATGGGTGTGGATCAAACTAATTGTCAGTGCAGGACCACATGGTTGAGATCAAGTGAATCAAGAAAAGAAAAACCCAAACAAAAAACAAACCCCTAAGACCAAACTGAAACCACCAAACCCCTTACTGAAACAACTGTGTGAGAGATGAGATATAGAGGTACGGAGGGGTTTGTTTTGTTTTCCGTTTGCAAGCTCAGGGGAAGTGTTTGTGTGCTGCAGCTTGAAAAACAAGTGTTTATAAGTTTTGTGACAGCATTACCTCTGCTTGTGGACTCACACAATCCCTGTATATCTTGACAGTTAGGAGGCAGAAAATACTGTAGATCAGCCCTCCCATGTGAGCTAGAAGGAGAGCGGATGTGAGACGTTTCGAGGATGGAGAGGGGAGGAAGAGTGTTGAGGAATTTGGGAAACCTGAGATTCCCAGGCGATGCTTAATCTGAGTGGAGGGTCTCTGCACTGCTGCCTTATCCGTCTTTCGAGGTCACTCTCCTCTCCTCAGTGTGAAAGTCCACGTGTTTCAGTTCGTTCTATGGCAGTATTCATTTTCTTCCACGTTTTCTTGAAATCACCTGTGATGTGCCTCAGCTAGGAGGTCACAGGGCATAGTGGCCGAAAGCTGGATGCAGGAAATAGATTCTGAGAGGTAGAAGCTTGGCCGTACTTCCTAGCAAGTGATCTTGGGCAAGGGACCTCTTTTCCTGTCTATGAAAGGGAAACATGGATTACCAGGATTAAATGAGTTATCATTTATAAAGTGCTTAGAGCAGCATTTGGTATACAGTAGGTGCCATATATGTGTTTAAGATTTTAAAAAATAATTTTTATAAACTTCAGAGTTATAAATTACCTAATTCTTTGGCCACCTGATGCGAATAACTGACTCACTGGAAAAGACCCTGGTACTGGAAAAGATTTGAAGGTGGGAGGAGAAGGGGACAGCAGAGGATGAGATGTTTGGATGGCATCACTGATGCGGTGGACATGAATTTGAGTAGGCTCCAGGAGCTGGTGATGGACAGGGAAGCCTGGCATGCTGCAGTCCATGGGGTCACAAAGAGTCAGACATGACTGAGTGACTGAACTGAATCAGAGTGAATAAATGAATGTGGCATTACCAGCTCTCCAATCGAGGCAAAAGGAGTGTGTGTGTGTGTGTGTGTGTGTGTGTGTGTATGTGTGTGTGTGTAGAATGGTGGGGATTTAGTAGAGTTGGGAATCACGAGGAATGAAAATGCCTGAGAATCTCTGACTTACACTTTTATTCGTATTTTGATCATGGCATCGCCAGCAGAGAGGTCTTTACCAACTGTCGCCTGGATTTCAGTGTCATGTTTGATCAAGAGACCAGAGAGGAGATGAGGCAAGGTGTGCAGTGAGCTGGTATGTAGTGAATCATGTGGGCAGACATGGCTTATGCTTTGCTGAGACGGGATGGTCGGAACAAAAGTTAGAAACACAAAGAGAGACGGGTTCAAGAGGTGTGGCCTTGCTGAGAAGGGCTGTACACAAGCTTGGTTGCCAGCCTAGTGAAACTGGCAGCACCCAGGAATGGTGGTCACTGAGTTGCCAGCAGACCCCAGCCAGGTCCAGCAGATGGGGGCAGGGGGCAGGTGCTGCCAAGTGCTTCTGACAGGACTAGAGGATGCTCCCCACAAGCCAGTCTCCCAGCAGCTGTTACACTGGCAGCAGCCTCTATTTTGAGGGCAGAAAGAGTATAAGTTTCCTGCTTTTATTTCTCTCACCTTCAATTTCATCTGTAAAATAGGGATTTTAATAATTCCTATTTCACCGGTTTATTGTGAGGATAAAAAAAAAGTGAATGTAAAAGTATAAATACTTTGTAGGGGCCTCCCCAGTGGTCCAGTGGTTACAAATCCGCCTTGCAATGCAGCAAACACTGGTTCAATCCCTGGTCTGGGGGGATTCCACATGCCGCGGGGCAGCTAAGCCCATGCACTACAGCTATTGAGCCTGAGAGCCCTGGGACCTGGGCTCCACGACGAAAGAAGCCACTGCAATGAGAAGCCCACTTGTCTCAACTAGAGAGAAGCCCCTGCTCACCACAACTAGAGAAAGTCCATGTGCAGCAACCAAGACCCAACACAGCAAAAAAAAAAAAAAAAAAAAAAGAGATTAAAAAAAAGAATGCCTACCTCTCAGTGTAATTTTCAACGAGATTATTTATTACCAATGAGATTATTTATAAGACAATGTTTAGCATTATGTCTAGGTCACATGTATTCANAAAAAAAAAAAAAAAAAAAAAAAGGCAATTTATAAACGGCAGTATAGCTTACTATATCACTTATTTTTATTAAATCTAGACAATATATACACTTTGAAGCTTGCTTGTAATGCAGGATTGACAGCTTTAGGAATACAGTAGGGATCTTCCTAAACAGTGTGTAATGATTTGTTTTTCTCATAGATGTTAGGCCCTTTAGGAGACAAGACCATGATGTAGTAATTTCAGTGATCTTTCACTCCTTTGTGCCACAGTGCTTTTCTCTAATTAGATGTAGAACAGAGTATCTTGCTCCACAAATAAATCCTGTGGGAAAGAATCATCTTATAAGGGAACTTAGTGCTTCATGGACGTAGGAGCCCAGTGGGCTCCAGTCCATGGGGTGGCAAAGAGTCAGACATGACTGGCTGACTGAGCACGCGGTGCCTCGTTAGGTTTTTGTGTTTTTTCCTAACCAAGATTCTGCTTAATATGCAATTGTGCTGTAGCCATACATCTCCTCCCACTCACCTGCCCCTCTCCCCTGCTCTTCTCCCTCCTCCCACTCAGGACCACAGCTCTCTGGTGGGTGACAGGCCAAGTAGCTGGCTTGCCATGGCTTGCCAATTTGGGAAATTCCATTTGTGGAGACATTTATTTGAAATAATCCCATGCATTTTCTGGGAGTAGTTTCTTTTTAAAAAGCACCATGTTTACACTGGTTACTAGAGGACTCTTCTAATCAGTTATCTAATCACTCAGTCTTGATAAACTTGAGAGTCAATGAATTCAACCTCATAGAAAATTAATGGTAAATTATTTTGAGTAACTGTGTACTATCTGATAATTTTTTTTTTAAAAACAACTCCCTTAACAACAACAACAACAACAACAACAACAACAACAAAAACCCAGGGAATGAAATAAGACCTAGGTAGCCTTCTTACGTTAAAGAGAAACATCTGAGATGTTTTGAGCTGTTTCTTTTAAAAATATGAAGGTAGAGCAAAGCCATCATCTATGAAAGATAAAGATAAATCACTGGAAAGGACTTTAAAAGTTTATAACTTTTTGGTGAAATGGTTCATGAAATCTAAAAACTAAGAAGAAAGAACAGAATCAATCAAGTGTCTACTTTGACACATGTGGTAAGCCTTGTTTAGAGTTCCTTAAGTACTCATTTTTGAAATGCAGTATTTGATGAGCTGTGAAGGTTGGGCTAATTTTTTTTAAGTTCTTTCAATAAAGTTCATTTCGTAGGCAGATTTTCCTTCAAATGAAGTACCTGTCTTTCTTTATCTTTTAATATGTGTAGGTTTTATTCCCTCTCATGTAAATACAAATTGTAACCTGTATTCCATATTTACACAGGATCTCACTTAAAAAAATTTTTTTCCCATTAGAGAAACAAATTTAAAAATAATATATGTGTGTGGGACAGATGCAAAATATAAAAATTTGTTTCCTGAATGCCAAAGAATTGATGCTTTTGAACTGTGGTGTTGGAGAAGACTCCTGAGAGTCCCTTGGACTGCAAGGAGATCCAACCAGTCCATTCTGAAGGAGATCAGCCCTGGATTTCTTTGGAAGGAATGATGCTGAAGCTGAAGCTCCAATACTTTGGCCACCTCATGCAAAGAGTTGACTCATTGGAAAAGACTGATGCTGGGAGGGATTGGGGGCAGGAGGAGAAGGGGATGACTGAGGATGAGATGGCTGGATGGCATCACGGAGTTGATGGAGGTGAGTCTGAGTGAACTCCGGGAGATGGTGATGGACAAGGAGGCCTGGCGTGCTGCAATTCATGGGGTCGCCAAGAGTCAGACATGACTGAGCGACTGAACTGAATTGAACTGAACACATATTTAGGTGAAACATATGAATTTACCCCTAAGTGCAAGAGATGCTATGTTGCTTTTCTTTTCCCCCAAGTTAAAATAAATCTGGATCTGTGATTATGTTTGCCAAAACACTGCCATATCTAATTTTAGTCATGGTTTTGGAATCTATGTCATTCCCTAGCACTTACACCAGGGAATGTGTTTGGCAGAGGAGTCATAAGCCACCTCTCCCTCCACCCCTAGTCATGGAGAAAGGCCTTGGTTTGGCTTTGGTGGTCGTTTGGGTAATTCCCTCTGAATTTTGCAGCTGAGTCTCCTCCATCTTCTGTAGGGCACCACTCCGCCCAGTGTGCCCTCAGACACTCTCACTGATTCAGGCTAAGCCACAGCAGAAACAGGCAGTGCTCAATCCACCCTTCTGGACAGTGTGAACTGGATACTGCAGGAAGCAAAGATTCCACCCCAGTCTGAAAGTGGAAGGAAGTGTGGTAAGGAGAGTTGTCTTTAATTAAGTAGCAGTGTAAGTCCCCATCCTCAGTTCTCTTGCGGGCTAAGCCACAGGCACCCTCTCTGGTGCTCCGTGGCTTCAGAAGTGAATGACTGGCTGTCTCTGCATCTAAAATGATACATGAGTACCTTCTTCTCTAGAGATTTCCCCAAATCCCTGTTCCCCCTTTCAATACATAGGAAATTGCGAGCCCTTCCTTCCTTCTCACCATGTTCAGTTCTTTTCTCTTCTAACTCTAAAACCTCTGGGAGTCTAGACTTTTTAACACAAAGACCTGTAATTCTATTGTGGGATAAGAGAAGTTTGGACTTTAGGGCTTAGAGGTTTTATAGCTTCCTATAGGAGGAAGGAGGAAGGAAAAATGAGTCTGTACCACAGCCCTGAGAATAGAACATGGATGGTATCCCCCTTCCCACCCTCCAGGCACATATGTGAGATGGAGAGTGGGATTATCCAGAGGAAGCCGAGATGGCCTGGGATGCCCTCGTGAGCTCTTGGCCTTTAGTGGGCTCTCAATGATGTTATCTGGCAATATCCCTTCTCATTTCATAGAGATGTGGCTCTACGGTCTTACCATGTGAGACCTGGTCAGAGAAAATTGTGACAGTGAAGTAGAGCGTGAAATTCTGACTCGCTGTGGGCTGTAAAGCCATTCTCATTGCTCGGTAAGTTGTACTGTGGTTAGTGTAGCAACCCAAGAAAACTAACAACCAAAGTGATCTGATACATTCATGGAAGATTAGCTCCGCTCAGGAAGGATGAGAGGATGTTTGCATAGCCAAAACAAAATTTCACTTTTAATTTTCTTTTTTTTTAATGTTGTTAGTTTTCTAAATAGACTTTAATAGTGATTTTCCCCTTTCATCAGTGATTCAAACGTAAAGGTCTCGGGACTGGTTTCTCTGTGCTCTTCCCACTAATGCCCATTCCATCTGCAGTTCTCTTTCATGAACATTCTTTTTTCTCTCCCCTCCAAGCCAAAGTTTCTTTAACAGTATATTCTAGCCCCAGGCTGGGGCAGTTCTTAAGTCAGGAGAGCAGTATCATAGCAATATATTGGGTGTTGTATTATTAGGACAGAAATAAGGGTAGATGTCACGAATGGGCTGATGGTAGTGGGATGAGGCAGGGACAGAAGGGGTAGCACCAGTTTACAGTCATCCAGAAAAGGATTCACAGTGAGACTGAAGAGTCTATAATAGACTATATTAGTCTATCATCTATTTGGATAATAGATATTTAGTGACCCTGGGACAAAGGAATTGGGAAGCATTGGAGAAAAGGAGAGAATATGAAAACAGGCTGGTTAGAGTCTAGGCAGGAAAGGCTCCGGGTCTCAAGGAGCAGCGATGCTCAAGTGTACACTGTGGACCAGGGACCAGCTTCTGTGGCAAGTGGAATAATACACTGTAGTCTTCCCCGACCTGCACTCTTCCTCCATATCCTAATCCCTGAAACCTGTGAACATGTTACTGTCCCTGACCACATATTTGCAGATGTGATTAGGTTAAGGCTCTTGAGATGAGAGGATTAGCCAGGATTACCCTGGTAGGCCCTATGGAATCACAAGGATCCTTATAAAAGGGAAGCAGGAGGGGTCAGTATCAGAGAAGGAGATGAAAGCAGAGCGGTTCACGGTTAATACAGCCATGAATCACACGTGGGCAGCCTCCAGAAGAGGATGAAATGGATTCTCCATTTGAATCCAGAAGAAACCCAATGCTTACTTACGATGGTCTATTTTGAACTTTTAACCTCTGGAACTAGAATATAATACATGTGTGTAACCCACTAAGTTTATGGTAACCTGTTACAGAAGCAATGGGGAACTATGACAGCTTCTTAAACTCCTTTTGCAGAGGCCAAATATTCTTATTTCTGTGAATAGAGACAGAAGACTTGAAGGTGGAGATTCAGATGAGAGGGTGAAAAAGGTGCAGATAAACTTCAGTCCAAGTACAAATGACGGCATGAGTCCTCTCCTCATTTTGCCAGGAAAGAAGAGTTTTATAAGCAGAAATGTTCTGGGTCACTGCAGTTGAGAAGAGTTTGAAAAGGGAGGGCTGAAGACATCTTTGGTGGGCTTAATTAACCATTTTGTCTCGCATTGGCCCTGGTACAATTTGTTTCCATGTTCGAGCAAATAGAAGCAGGGCTGGAGGCTTTTGTGTCACAGCCACCAGGACCCTTCTCTTCCATCTCCTACAACCTTTGCAGAGCAAACCACCATCTGAGACTGTCTGCACCTACCCCTTGTGCCATAGGGACAAGTCGGCACAGTTGCAGATGGCTTCTAGTGGTTTTGGCCACCTACCCATCTCTTCTTCCACTCCATTTTTAAATTTTTTTTAATTTTAGTTTTTTAGTTTGTTTTGCTTTACAATACTGTATTTGTTTTGCTATACATTGACATGAATCAGCCACGAGTGTACATGAGCTCCCAATCCCGACCCTCCCTCCCCCCTCCCG
>SJYA01002726.1:2750153-2917338 GCA_006410615.1 Neotragus moschatus | reverse complement strand
CTCTTCTTCCACTCCATTTTCTTTTTTTTTTTAAATTCAGTTACAATTATCTGCTTTAAGTGCTGATTCCTTATCTTTAAATATTACATTTAAATCACTATTTGCCACCGAAGGGAAGAATATTGACTTTTTAGTGGTATTGACTTTGAATTATTTATATTCATTTATCTCCTTTGTGTGAAAGAAAATACTTAGAAACTATGCATTTTGAATTTAGAAGATGAAGTATTTTTTCTATGTAATGAGCTACAATTAGCCCTAGTAATGATACTGAAGTTTGGTGTCATTAGTTCTGTATTTTTCCCTGAGCTTTCCTGACAGTAATTTTGTTGTGGTTCAGTTGCTCTCTTGTGTCTGATTCCTTGCAGTCCCATGGACTACAGCACGCCAGGCTTTCCTGTCCTTCACTGTCTCCTAGAGTTTGCACAAACTCATGTCCATTGAGTCGATAGTAATTTGAAACGATACAAAATGAAATATATTTTAAAATCTCTCCAGATTTGGCATCTTATAGTTTTTCAGTTGGGGCTTCCCTGGTGGCTCAGAGGGTAAAGCATCTGCCTGCAATTCAGGAGACCCTGGTTCAGTTCCTGGGTCAGGAAGATCCCCTGGAGAAGGAAATGGCAAGTTTTTCAATTAGGAATAGAACAAATATCTCCAATTAAGAATAAAATAGAATTAGTTTTTCTTTTTGCTCTTTTGCAGAAAAAATTGTGAGGCTTTATTGGTGTTTGAAAGTTCCATAGTAAGTGCCTGTCACATTATGAATAGGGCAGAAAGTAAGAGTAATTGTCAAACTTCATTAATGTGTATAAAGTTGGGGAGAAAAGCCAGTGTGAATTAGAAGAAAAGAGTGACTCATAGAATAGTACAAATAAGTACAATTACTTTACATTGAATATAGAAGGGACATAATACTGGCGTGGGTAGCCTCTCCCTTCTCCAGGGGAATCTTCCCAACCCAGGGATCAAACCCAGGTCTCCCACATTGCAGGTGGATTCTTTACTACCTGAACCACCAGGGAAGCCCACTGCTGTATTTAATAACAGCAGTGATGCTGGTTATGGTGATGATAATAATAACAAAAAAGTTGTAGTTGTTCCAGTCACTCAGTTGTGTCCAACTCTTTGCGACCACATAGACAGAGCATGCCAGGTTTCCCTGTCCATCACTGTCTCCCAGAGTTTGCTCAGACTCATGTCCATTGAGCTGATGATGCTATCCAACCAACTCATTTTCTGTTACACCCCCGCCCCTGCTTCTCCTCCTCCTGCTCTCAATCTTTCCCAGCATCAGGGTCTTTTCCAGTAAGTCAGCTCTTCACATCAGGTGGCCAAAATATTGAAGTTTCAGCTTCAGCATCAGTCCTTCCAATGAATATCCAGGACTGATTTCCTTTAGGATTGACTGGTTTGATCTCCTTGCTGTCCAACAGACTCTCAAGAGTCTTCTCCAGCACCATAGTTTGAAAGCATCAATTCTTTGGCATTCAGCCTTCTTTATGATCCAACTCTCACATCCGTACACAACTTCTGGAAAAACCATAGCTTTAACAATATGGATCTTTGTCAACAAAGTGATGTCTCTGCTTTTGAATATGCTGTCTAGCTTTGTCATAGCTTTTTTTCCAAGAAGCAAACATCTTTTAATTTCATGGCTGTGGTCACCATCTGCAATGATTTTGGAGCCCAAGAAAATAAAGCCTATTACTGTTTCCATTGTTTCCACATTTATTTGCCAAGAAGTGATGGGACTGGATGCCATGATCTTAGTTTTTTGAATGCTGAGTTTTAAGCCAGCTTTTTCACTCTTTTCTTTCACCTTCATCAAGAGACTATTTAGTTCTTCACTTTCTGCCATGAGGGTGGTGTCCTCTGCATATCTGAGGTTATTAACATTTCTCCTGGCAATCTTGATTCCAACTACAGCTTCATCCAGCCCAGCCTTTCACATGATGTTCTCTGCATGTATGTTAAATAAGCAGGGTGACAATATAAAGCTTTGACCTACTCCTTTCCCAATTTGGAACCATTCTGTTGTTCCATGTCCAGTTCTAACTCTTGCCTCTTGACCTGCAAGCAGATTTCTCAGGAGGCGGGTAAAGTGGTGTGGTATTCCCATTTCTTTAAGAATTTCCCATAATTTGTTGTGATCCACATAGTCAAAGGCTTTTGTGTGGTCAGTGAAGCAGAAGTAGATGTTTTTCTGGAATTCCCTTGCTTTTTCTATCATCTATAAGGTTGTAGTAGCTAAGACTTAAATAATGTATCTTGTGTTCCAGGCGCTGTTCTGGAAGTTTTA
This sequence comes from Neotragus moschatus, assembly GCA_006410615.1. Taxonomy (NCBI): domain Eukaryota; kingdom Metazoa; phylum Chordata; class Mammalia; order Artiodactyla; family Bovidae; genus Neotragus; species Neotragus moschatus. Next base: position 2,915,036 of record SJYA01002726.1, on the reverse strand, counting down.
CATTTATTAAGTCATTTGATCCTTGCAAAGAGTCCCTGAGTTAGGTACTGTCATTACCTGAATATTATAGGTTAGGAAAACGATGTACAGAGAGTAACTTGCAAAGAGAAGGGTGTTATTTTTTTTTTTCTATTTATTTATTCATTTGGCTGTGTCAGGTCTTATTTGCAGCACCAGATCATCGTTGCGACTCATGGGCTTCTCTCTAGTTGTGGGGTGTAGGCTCCAGAGTGCACGGGTTCAGTCGTTGCAGCGTGTAGGTTTAGTTTCCCTGAGGCAAGTGGAATCTTATTTCCCCAACCATGGATCGAACCCATATCCTCTGCATTATAAGACAATTCTTAACCGTTGCTGGACAACCAGGGAAATCTTGAAGGGTGTTATTTAATTATCTTACTTTTAATGAATTAATACTTATTTTAAAGGAGCATTATAAATGTTGGTGACATGAAAGAAGGAGACACTTTCAAGACCAAGTCTAGCTTGAATGATTCTGTAAGTAAACCTTTCTCAGGTTGTGAAGCATTGCAAAAGGGTGCATATCTCCCAGGGAATAAGTGTGGGAAACACCATTTAAAAAAAAAAAAAAACTTCAAGTAGAAAATTTGTAATGCTGAAATTTAGAGTGATTGATAGGTTGGCATTTACCTTTCTGCATCCCATGGTTCAAGAATGAAGGAATGCCTGGAGCATAAACCATACAAATTATTTTTAAAATACTGGAAGAAGCATCAGTTGCAAAAATTGATATGTGAATTTGAAATCATACTTTTTTCATGCTAAGTTTATTCTCTTAGTCCCTTGATTTGGCAACAGAAGCCTTATTCCTAGCCTTCAGCTTCAAGGAATTATTCAGTCACTGTCACTGCATTCAAATGGCTTTTCTAGAAGAAACCAAGAAGTACTCAAATTGTCAGTATGTCACGACTGATGTGACTTAGCAGCAGCAGCACCACATTTTCAGGGTTTGTGATTAACCTAAGCATAATAAAATGGATTTAAAGTGTAGAGTCATAGGTGCCTTGAAACATAAGATAACGTCAAGCATGTCTTTATATAATTCAAGTTTCACATGGAAAACCTAGTATATATTATGACTATACCTTGAATTACTTGCAGCTGTTTACTTGAATACTCAGAATTTTGGTTGGAATGAGATTTGAAGGAGATTACTATACACTGCTGTAGAACTGTGAAACGTGATAACTAAAGCTGTAACTTCCTGTACTTCTGATAGCTATTTCGTATTTTCGTACATTATTTTCTTTAACTAAAGTATATGCAAGAGTTAGTGTAACTCTGAGTACTTCTGATGGTCCTGAGCAGTAAAATCGGCTGCCTCGTTGGATGGGTGTGAAGATCATCCTCATATTTTCTATATAGCAGGTATCACCTTTACACTAGTGAACTAATTAAATCACCACCCATATGAAATAGGAATTGATATTATCCCCACACGATAAGTGAGACAACTGAAGCCTAGAGCTCTGTGCTAAGTTGCTTCAGTCACGTCTGACTCTTTGCAAGCCTATGGACTATAGCCCACCAGGCTCCTCTGTCCATGGAATTCTCCAGGCAAAAATACTGGAGTGGGTTGCCATTTCCTTCTCCAGGGGATCTTCCTGACCCAGGGATTGAACCCATGTCTCTTATGTCTCCTGCATTGGCAGATAGGTTCTTTACCCCTAGTGCCACCCGGGAAACCCAAAACCTGGAGATTAAGTAACTGCCTAAGTGATGCAACTGGGCCTGAACACAGACAAGTTCTCGGCTCCAGAGCAATTGAAAAGCACATGGTAGGTTCTCTGTGTTACGTAGTTACGAGTAATGTAGAAGAGGTTAGTGATAATAGCGAGTGGATTGACAGTATTAGTGAGTGGATTGACAGTGAACAGTTTAAAGTCTGTTGAACGTTTGTGGACTTCAAGTTTTAATGATGACCAGCATAGCTCTTACTGCATTTCAATAAGTAAAAGATGCTCTGCCTGTCTTGGGTTCCCAGGAAACGGGCTCTGAGATGGAGAGCTGTGTGCAGAAGGCTTGTTGGAGAGTGCTATCTGAAATGCACATGAAAATTAGTGAGGCAGACAGATGACAAGGAGGGACGTGGTGATTCACAAAGTGGTTGCACCTGAGGGTTCATCCAAATGTACTAGGAACTCAATGGGTTTCGGAGTTATCCCAAGTTGAGGCTGAGGGCCAGGCTTCGTGTTACCACATTAGACAGTCATTGGTTATCAGCTCCCCACTGGAAAGGGGAGTACCTGTGGGTGAGACAGTTTCCTGGAGTGGAGGCATGCTCCATGATAGATATATCTGTGAGCCACCAGCAGCTACTACTGCCAGCAGCTGGGAAATGATGGCTCCAGCTCATAAGGTGGGATCTGGGTGGGATACCACACCCACTAGAAAAAGTGGGAAAAAGTCACAAACAGAAAATTGACTAAAAGTGAGAAAACAAATGGCAAAGAAAAGTATGAAAAGCTTAATGCTCATTAACAAGGAGGTGTAAATTAGGAGAACTATTTTCTCCTGTCATTTTGGCACAGGTGAAAACACAACTCCATTTCAATATAGAGTGCCCCAAGTTAGGCATACTTTTTAGTTAAATAGTCTATTTCGAAATAATTTCAAACTTATAAAAAGTTGCAGGTACAGTACAATTAAACCTCATATCTCTTCTCTCAGATTCTCTAAGTGTTAATGTTTCACCCCGTTTGTGCAATCTGTGTGCATGCGTATGTCTCTATAATTACCCCCTGTAACTTAAGATTTTTAAGTGCAGAGACTTGGAATTCAGACCTGAGTTTGAGTCCCAGTCACTTAACATTTTATGAAACCTTATGTAAGACAGTTTTTATTAGAACCTCTGTGTCTCTTTTTCTTTTTTAAATTGAAATACAGTTGATTTACCATGTTAATTTCTGCTGTACAGTAAAGTGACAGTTTTACACACATATATGAGTATATATCCTTTTTTATATTCTTTTGTTTATCTCAGGATATTGAATATAGTTCCCTGTGCTATACAATAGGACTTTGTCGTTTATCCCCTGTAAATGTAAGACTTCGCGTCTTCTAAGCCCAAACTCTCAGTCTATCCCTCCCCGCGGCCCCTCTCCCTCGGTGGCTTCGTGTTCTCTGTGTCTGTGGGTCTGTGCTGTGCTTAGTCTCTCTGTCGTGTCTGACTCTTGTGACCCCAGGGACTGTAGCCCGCCAGGCTGCTCTGTCCATGGGGATTCTCCAGGCTAGAATACTGGAGTGGATTGCCATGCCTTCCTCCAAACCCCAAACTCCCAGTCTGTCCCTCCCCACGACCCTCTTTCCTGATAGCCACATGTTCTCTGTGTCTGTGAGTCTAGATAGGCTCATTTGTGTCATAGTTCAGATTTCTGCGGTTAAGTGAGATCATATGGAATTTGTCTATTTTTTTCTGACTTACTTCACTTGGTATGATAATCTCTAGTTGCAACCATGTTGCTACAAATGGCATGATTTCATTCTTTTTTGTGACAGAGTCGTGTTTCATTGTATTCATGTGTCACATCTTCGTCTGCTGATGGACATTCAGGTTGTTTCCGTGTCTTGGTTATTGTGAATAGTGCTGCTATGGACATAAGGGTGCATGTATCTTTTCGAATTCTGATTTTCTCTGGATGTATGCCCAAGAGTGATATTGCTGGATCATATGATAGCTCTATTTTTACTTTTTTTAAGGAACCTCCATGCTGTTCTCCATAATAGCTATACCAATTTACATTCCTACCAACAGTGTAAGAGGATNACATTCAGGTTGTTTCCGTGTCTTGGTTATTGTGAATAGTGCTGCTATGGACATAAGGGTGCATGTATCTTTTCGAATTCTGATTTTCTCTGGATGTATGCCCAAGAGTGATATTGCTGGATCATATGATAGCTCTATTTTTACTTTTTTTAAGGAACCTCCATGCTGTTCTCCATAATAGCTATACCAATTTACATTCCTACCAACAGTGTAAGAGGATTCCCTTTTCTCCACACACTCTCCAGCATTGGCTATTTTTAGACTTTTTAATGATGGCCATACTGACTGGTGTGAGGTGGTACCTGATTGTGGTTTTTATTTTCGTTTCTCTAATAATTAGTGATGTTGAGAATCTTTTCATGTGCCTGTTGGCTATCTATATGTCTTCTTTGAAGTACTGCCCATTTTTCAATTGGGTTCTTTTTTGTTTGTTTTGTTATGGAGCTATAAGAGCAGTATAGAGCTTCTTCTTTTTTTTTTTTGGTTACAAACTGAAGATAATACTCTTCTGGTTTCTTCTAGTGTTAGATTAGATCCTCCAAGCAGACCCAGCACATGGTATGGTCTCCATAACTGTTAGCTGCTATCGTTACCTTCATCATCATCATTGCCTCCTTGAGCAGGGACTGTATCTCACACAGTGCTTTGAACCCTGAGAGTTGAGTGCATCCTGTGGGAATGGATTGCCCAGAAATGTTTTTGGATTGATTTACTTTTGTACTCAGCACATTGTGAGCCACAGGGACATGATGTAGTGGACAGGGCCCCTTTCCGAAGGCTGGAGCCTTCAGTGGGAGAGGCTGGAAAGAATGAAAACAGGACTCAGAAGCTGGAAACTTTGTTAATGACTCTGCTTTAGCCAAAATAGGAGATTCATTGCTTGACCAAATAAAAGGGTATTATTCAAGAAATTCCCCTCCTTCCCTCTTTGAACCTCCTCGTGAATGTTTGGCTCGTGTCTGTGACCTGCCACGTAATGTTCTGGAACAGCAACAACAAAAGCTGGTGAAATGGAGAAGAGGAGAAAGTTTTGATTAGCTCAGCTTTTAGCAAAGGAAGTATTTATATCGAAAGAAATGCTCGCAGCCCGCCCCCCAAGTATCCCTCCTCGCCTGTCTCCTGCTGCAGACGGTTTTCCACATTCTGTGGCTTTGGGGACACTAAAAATGTGGTCTTGGCAGCACTTGCACATCACGGCCAAGAGGCTGGCCTGGGAGGGTGGGGACAGCTGCCTGCAGATGTAAAGTGATGCACACAGGAGGGGAGGCTCCCGTTCTGAGAACGCGGTGTGCGGTCACAGGAGACGACGCCAGCTCTGCGTTGCTTGGTTGTATATACACCCAGCGTGTTTGCCAGGCATTCCTCTAATAGTGACAGGGCAGCCGATTTCAAGCAGAATAAGCCCCAGGCAGAGTCATTGGTATAGATCACAGAATTCAAGGAAGAGCTGCATAAATCAGGGCAGCTCCTGGGACCTTTGAGGGCTCAGGCCTGCCCGGGTCTCATTTTCATCTCTGTTTCTCTCTGAGGCTTGACTCCATAGTGCTAGCTTCTTGTGAGCAAGGGCAGGAGACTGTGGCTTCAGGCAACCTGGTCACCTGACAGCCAGCACCCAGGAGGACGGAGACTGGTCTCCCCTAAGGTGCATCTGAAAAATCCTTGGGTAGGGCCCCTGGTATAACAGGCGCTGGGCATTCAGGCTTAGTACAAAGCCCTGGGGGAAGCGGTGATTCATGGAGTCCATGTTATGTCCAAGGGGACTGGTCTATTTTCCAGATGAAGCTGAGAATCCTGGAAGCCACCGCAATTTGGAGAATATCATCTGTTTCTGCAGAGAAACTTGAAGGCTTAGCATCACCTCCTCATACCATTTTGGTTGCTTCTGCAGCATTTTGACCCCATAGCTGAACAAACATTGAGGACTTCTCCTTGACTCTGAGCCCTTCCTTCCTCAGAGAGTTGTGCCCTGTGTCCCAGCCTTTAAAACTGGCTCCCCTCCCATTTGTCTGGACAGGATGTGATTGAAGTGAGCCTGGGCTTTCGGAGCCCCTCATGGGAGATGTCTTTGGCTTTCTTACTTCTTCTATTTTGTATTTTCTGGATTCTTTCCAGCTAACAGATATCTGAACTTCTCTGGTGGCTCAGACAGTAAAGAATCTGTCTGANACCGCAATTTGGAGAATATCATCTGTTTCTGCAGAGAAACTTGAAGGCTTAGCATCACCTCCTCATACCATTTTGGTTGCTTCTGCAGCATTTTGACCCCATAGCTGAACAAACATTGAGGACTTCTCCTTGACTCTGAGCCCTTCCTTCCTCAGAGAGTTGTGCCCTGTGTCCCAGCCTTTAAAACTGGCTCCCCTCCCATTTGTCTGGACAGGATGTGATTGAAGTGAGCCTGGGCTTTCGGAGCCCCTCATGGGAGATGTCTTTGGCTTTCTTACTTCTTCTATTTTGTATTTTCTGGATTCTTTCCAGCTAACAGATATCTGAACTTCTCTGGTGGCTCAGACAGTAAAGAATCTGTCTGAAATGCAGGAGACACAGGTTTGATCCCTGGGTCAGGAAGATACCCTGGAGAAGGAAATGGCAACCCACTCCAGTATTCTTGGCTGGAGAATTCCACGGACAGAAGATCCTGGTGGGCTATAGTCCATGGAGTTGCGAAGAGTTGGACATGACTGAGCAACCAACACACACACACAACAGACATTTACTAGATGATTTTTGTGAGTCAGAAGTCTGTGTTAGGCATTATTAGAGGTGAAGCAAAGAGGATTTATACCCTGGAGATGCTCAGTATCTAGTTAGATAGATAGTAAACAAAAATATTACCGAAGAGCAGTAATAGACATGAAAGAGACTCATAAGTGACGTAAGATAGCACAAGTTTCTTCTCTTACAGTTCTAGAGGTCGGGAGTCTAAAATCCAGGTACTGGCAGAGCCACATTTCTTCTGGCAACTCTAGGGGAGGATCAGTTTGCTTCTTTTTTCTAGCTTCCATGGGTTGCCTGCATTTCTCAGCTCAGCGACCCCTTCCAGCAGCAGTTGCATCCCTCTGACCTCTGCTTCCATCAACACAACCCATTTCTGACTCTCCTGCCCACCTCTTTCACTTATAAGAACGTTTGTGATTACACTGGGCCCACCCAGAGAATCTAGGATAATCTTTATCTCAGATTCCTTAATTCAAAAACATCTGCAAATTACCCCTTTCTGTGTCAAGTAACATGTTCACAGGTTCACAGGATTAGGACACTGAGTGTTTTGGCGGGGGGTGGGGGGTGCATTATTTTGCCTGCCACAGAGGACTGGATTGTCTTGAAGTTCTCTTCTAACTCCAGAATTCCACTGGCTGATTGGAGCCCTGTCAGCATGATTTGTTTCCTTTAATTACTAGATCCAACTGTGTATGCTCATTGTGTTTCATTGTGCTCCGTGAAGAGACAACTTTGTGGAGTTCCAGTTCCTTTTGTATATCTTGACCTCTGGGCCACTACAGAAGGAGTCATGTGGTGGAATTAGAATATTTAATGCCAAGGGTTTAAAAACCTAAGCTGTTTTTGCGATAAACACAACAGTAACTAAAGGACGTCTTTTGTCCCCTGCTCAATTACAAAGCAAACCCTGATCCTACAAGCTAATTCCTTCCTCTTAGATTACAGCCTATCTATATCAAATGAGGCTTGGAAAATAGTCACAAGAGAACACAGTCTTATTACTGTGGCCTGAAAAGCTTGGGGAGTATGTAAAGACGAAGAGATGGTACAGAAAGATGGGTTAAGCATATCCGCTAGAAACGGAGCGAGAAACGAAGGATTATTTGATTCTTCACCATTTACAGAGGCAGAGGAGGTCCAGATAGTAGTAAACAAATGTTTTGGAAGTCCTTCATCTTCAGCTTTGAAACAGAATCTTTGTTTTTAAATGCCCTTTCACAATGACCTATTGCTTTGGCCACTTAGAATGGTTTTCCCTGAGCCAAACTAGTTGCAGGGCTGATGCAAGGCTGAGGGAAGTTGGCTCAGGAGAATAACTGGCTATTAAGTATTATTCCCCCTTTTGTGTTTTTAACTTTATCCCCATTGGATCCTTTTCTCTTTCTCTCTCTCTCTCTCTTTTTTTTTTTTTTTTAAAGAATTGAGGTATAAGTGACATGTAACACTGAATTAATTTCAGGTGAACAACATAATAATTTGATGTGTATATATTGCAAGGTGATCACCACAATTACTTTAGTTAACATCTATCAGCGCATATAGTTAGCCCCAAATTTTTTTCTTGTGATGAGCCTTTCATGTTCTAATCTCTTAACAACTTTCAAATATATAGTACAATATTGTAAACTATGTTCATCATACTATACATTACATCCCCAGAACTTATTTGTTATCTGCTGTCTGGAAGTTTGTAACTTTGACTACCTTCACTCATTTGGCCCACTCCCTACCATCCATCTTTAGCAACCACTAATCCCTTTTCTACATCTGTAAGTTCAATTTGTTTTTCTTTTGATTCTACATAGAGCTGAGATCATAAATATTTATCTTTGACTTATTTCACTTAGCATAATGTCCTGAAGTTTCATTCATATTATTACAAATGGCAGGATTTTCTCCTTTTTTATGACTTAAATATATCCCAGTATGTGTGTATATCTCATTTTCTTTATCTGTTCACATATTGGTGGTCATCTAGGCTACTTACACGTCTTGGCAATTGTGAATAATGCTGTAATGAACATGAAGGTGCAGATACATTTTCAAGTTAGGATTTTGTTTCCTTTGGATAAATACTTAGAATGGGATTGATGGATCGTATGGTAGTTCTATGTTTAATTTTTTGAGAATACTCCATTCTGTTTTCCATAGTGTCTGTACAAATTTTCATTTCCACCAACAGAGCGCAAAAGTTCTCTTTTCTCCACATCCTTGTCAACGTTTGTCATTTCTTGTATTTTTAATGATAACTGATCTAACAGACATGAAGGGTCTTATCTGCATTTCCCTGATGATCAGTGATGGTGAGCACTTTTTGTGCACTTGTTGGCCATTGTATGTCTCCTTTGGATAAATGTCTATTCAGATCCTCTGCCCATTTTTCAGTCAGATTGTTGGTTCTTCCTGTTGCATTCTATGCATTTTTCATGTATTTTGGACATTAAACCCTTATCAGATGGCTCCTTCATATTTAAACAGTTGCTACAGGCACTATGGGTTGCCTACCCAGTAGAATTCCTTAATCCCTTTCTTCCTAAAAGGACCCAAATTTTGTTCAATCAACCATCTCACCCTCTCGCAAGGCAAGTTGCTCAGAGGATGCTACCCTACCCTTCAGCTCTGGAAAAGGAAACCGGATTGGTCTAAGTGTAATCCTATCACCCTGGTCAGTGACTGGTTCAAGAATGGGCATGTGACCCAAGTCACATGAGACAGGAGGAGAGTTTCCTGGTAGCTGTATTGACTAAAAAAGATGCGCAACTTGAGAGTTAAGTTTTATTTGGGGCAAAATGGGGACTGCAGCCTGGGAGACAGCACCTCAGACAGCTCTGAGAGACTGCTCCACAGAGGCAGAGGGGGAAGGTCAATATGTAAGACTTTGGTGAAGGGGGAGTTAATTAAGCACTCATTTTTACAAAAGGTTTTCTGCTAGTCACAAGGAGCTGATTTCGTCATGAAGGGATTTAGTGCTTTTCTTGATATGAAGAGATGCATGAATTAAGATCATGAAATCAGTTCCCAAAAATATCTAACTATCTAAAGATCGATTCCACCAGACTGCAGCACAGAGTGCCTCACTCCACCCTGAAATCCTTCAGAGAGTGTTGAAGTTCAACAGCTGCAGCAGCACAGGCTTAAGTCTCCACAGAGGCAGATGCCCTTGTTGTTCAGTTGTCGACAATGCTCTTGGCAAGTGTCAATTTGTAGTTGACAGACAAGTGCCAATTTGAGGTTGACACTGTGGAGAACATTCTTATTTGCTTTTAAGAAAGAGACATGGAAAGTTACTCTTTCTCTCTAGGGGGTGGGAGTAAATGAAACATGTAGTTTCAAATACCACCAATGAAATTATACCACCATGAGAAACACCCCAGACAAAACAGCATTCCAAGGATTGGAATGGTATATTGGATTGGAATGAAAACAGGGAGGGACAAAAAGAGGCAATATTTGCTCACAGTTTTGAACTTTGTTGATCAACAGTTTCCGTATCTTCTTTTGTCTCTGAATTTTCTGTTAGGTAAGACATTCTCCTGTTGTTTATGCTACTTTGAATTGTTTCCTTATGTGCAGCTAAAAGCATTTTAATAGGTATACTCCTGAAGAAATCACTGTGCCTCTAAAGTCCTTTGACTTCACTAGCCTGAGGCTATGAAAAAGGTCACATTAGTTACAAGCCTTGGCCTCCTAACATAGGAAACCCAGATCCTTTTGTAATCTCCAGCTAGTATTTTTTGGGGGGAGGGGTGGTTAGAGGTTCTTGAATCAACATGTACAGCCCCTCAATGCCATCCTCCTGATCTCTGAATGGTACTATCTTTAGAGGGCCTCAGCTGTTGCTTAGATGCCTTTTTTAAAGTTAGGAGGAGAATGCTGCCTTTTCCTATTGTACTCTCACTGGTGGCAAGAGTGGTCCCAAGCAAGGTTGCTTAAGCTCCAAAATCTTAGAGATTAATAAACAAACTTCATTAAAAAAAAAACAAAACAGCTTAGATATACTATTTTCTGTTGACCTTCAGTCTCTAGCTAAGTTTGGTTAGACCAGCACTGTCATTTTAAGTTTTCTAGTCTTTAAAAGGTAAAAGAATCAGATATAATTAATTTTAATAATATATTTTTAATCTAATATATCCAAAATATTCTTATTTTAATATGTAATCAATATCAAAGGCCATCTCTAATGATCTCATTTTAATTATATCTATAAAACTATCTCCAAATAAAGCCACATTCTGAGTTACGGGGGTTAGGACTCCAAAGTAACTTTTTTGGGGGAGACACAGTTCAACTTATAACAGCTGGGAAAGGCAGTACTTCAAGGACCCCTCTGAGAAGGTCTCAGAGTCTCCAAGATATCCTCCAACCACGCTTGGAGAAACACTGCTTTCATCCACGCTGTAACTTTCAGCTTCAGAGTCATTTCTGTGCAAAGCCCTCCGTGACTTGATCCCATGTGAGTTGCTTCTCCTGTCGTCTCTGCAGCCTCTGGGCTTCCTCCCATTTTCATAGTATTTACCATATTGTTTTGGAATTCCTTGTTTGGGGTGTATTGGTCAGCTTTGGCTGCCATAATAAAATGTCATAGACTGGTGACTTTAGCAACAGAAATTTACTTTCTCACTGTTCTGGCAGCTGGAAGTCCAAGATCAAGGTAGTTTCCAGTGAGACCCCTCCTCCTGGCTAGTAGTAGCTGCCTCTTGCTGTGTCCGGAGATCAGGAGGGTAATATCCCTGCTATCTCTTCCCTGTTTTATAAGAATAGCGATCCTGTTGGATGAGGACCTTTGGACCTCATTTAACCTGAATTTCAAGGACTTCCCTGGTGGCTCAGATGGTAAAGCATCTGCCTACAATGTGGGAGACCCAGGTTCAATCCCTGGGTCGGGAAGATCTCCTGGAGAAGGAAATGGCAGCCTACTCCAGTATTCTTGCCTGGAAAATCCTATGGGTGGAGGAGCCTGGTAGGCTACAGTCCACGGGGTCACAAAGAGTCGGACACGACTGAGCAACTTCACATTCACCTTTGGCTTTGGCCTTCCCTGTAGCTCAGACAATAATGAATCTGCCTGCAATGCGGGAGACCCAGGTTTGACCCCTGGGTTGGGAAGATCCCCTGGAGAAGGGAATGGCTACCCACTCCAGCATTCTTGCCTGGGAAATCCCATAGATGGAGGAGCCTGGTGGGCTAAAGTTCATGGGGTTACAAAGAGTCTGACATGACTGAAGGACTAACACTTTCAGCTCACCTTCACCTTTGGCTTTATCACCAAATACTGTCACAATGAGGGGTTAGGGCTTGAACATGTGAATTTTGGGGCGTAAAATTCAGCCCATAACAAGAATCACTTTCTTTTACTGGACCTAACTATAAAAATCAATGATCAATTGACCAATGGTCAGAGGCCACTATTTTGAAGTTTTATATTGAGCCATATGGCAAAATAATAACTTGTTCTTTGTAAGTTTTAAGTCTCTTATTAAAATGAATTCATTAAACTTTCTTTGAGAGAATTGTTTAAAATAATCCTCTTTGGATATTCTAAAATAATCCTCTAATAGATATTCTTTAAGGCATATGCTTTAGATCAGTGATAATAAAGGGTAATTTAAAACAGTAAGTTATTAATGCAATCATTAAAATACTTAAAACCACCCTGAGGCAGATATATTTACCAGTGTTTATAAAAAAAGTTTTATAGTCTCATTAGAAGTTTCTAAAATATAAACTGCTTAGAGAGATACGTGAGATTGTAGCTCTGAAGGGACTCTGATTTTCTACAGTGTTTGGGACATCACATTACTAAAAATAGGATTATTTTTATATGCTTTTTAACGATGGGTTAATGAACAACACATAGCAGTGCAAAGAAGAAACATGACTAATTTATTCTGGAACAAAAATGGTGGAAGAGATTCTGCCTGTACACAGATAATTCTAAACATTCTACTCCTGTTCTTTCCCTCCTTTCTTATATATGAATGTGGAAAGTAGTTACATTTTCTGGGCAGCTCGGTTCATATAATTCTGTGGCTACCTGCCTGCCTCCTCAACTCTGTTCTCAAGCCTGCCTTCTTTAGAGATAAAACCCCAGTGCTTCCCAAGCCAAGAATGTCAGCATCAGTGAAGGTCTATGAAAACACACTTTTATTAGAAACATATTTATTTGGAACTGAGCTTCAAGTGATTTAAACTTTATTGGCCATATTTGGCAAGGCTGTCTCAGGGCTGCGGTTACACCTCCTTTTGCGGCTGCCTTTTGAAGTCAGGAGCAGCTTTTGTGGCTGATATGAATGGCAGGGAGTTCTGCTTTTGAATTATTCTGACATTCAGGAGAGGAGCTGTAACACGTGTGATTGAGACTGAATGTGGTAGGCTCTCCATCTTGTCCACTGAACTGATTTAGATTTTCTTTGCTGCCATGGCCTACAAACAAAATGGGGGAGTGTTCTGGAGGGAGTTTCATCAAATTCCAATAGCCTGAGTCATGCTCCTCCTCCAACCCAATTTGTAATACTTTCCCGACAGTAAATACTTTTTCTAGGATCACTTACCTTGGTAAATGCCTGGACTCATATGCATGTCACGTTGGTGTTTGCTATTTTAGGTACTGGGATTGGAAGTGACCTTTGGAATCTTTTTTTTTTTTTTCTGTATTTTTTTAATTGGTTGAACTTAAAAAAGGCCACTAGCAGATATTGTTGTTACAAAAATAACAGTAATTCTACTTTAAGAAAATTTATTGAATAAGTGTATTTTTTTCAACAATTGCTAACATATTGTGTGTGAATCCTTAAATCATTTAGATAAAGGAGCCCTACAAGTTCAAAATTGTTAAGACTTGTTAACCTATGAATCTGGGAGGTTTAATTAGTGAAAGTATAAAATTAATTAGAAGTAAAAAATAGTAACAGAGATAAGTAATTAAAATGTTTATGCGGGGTTTAAGGGATATTATTGAGTAAATGATGATGTTGGTAACAAGATGGGCCCTTGATACAGTGTTCCTTCGATGCTGCTGCTGCTGCTGCTGCTAGGTGGCTTCAGTCGTGTCTGATTCTCTGCGACCTCAGAGACGGCAGCCCACCAGGCTCCCCCGTCCCTGGGATTCTCCAGGCAAGAATACTGGAGTGGGTTGCCATTTCCTTCTCCAATGTGTGAAAGTGAAAAGTGAAAGTGAAGTCGCTCAGTCATGTCCTACTCTGTGCGAACCCCTGGACTGCAGCCCACCAGGCTCCTCCATCCATAGGACTGTCCAGGCAAGAGTACTGGAGTGGGGTGCCATTGCCTTCTCCCTCCTTCAACGCTAAGTGTGTATAATGCTCGCAGCACCCCTGGGTATACATTCTAGCCTTCTCCCTGTTGCATATCTGAGGAAGCAAAACACAAGGCAGTTATGTGGCTTGCTCAAGGTCACACAGCTAGGAAGTTGGCCAGGTTGAGTTTCAAGCCCTGGCAGCCCGGCTTCTGAGTCAGTGCCCTTAAAAGGGCAAACTATTAAGCATTCACCAGGGGCACATTTGTGGGAGAGGCAGATTTTTATTCAATGCCTCATTATCTCAGATTTGCGGCTTCTTCCAGGGGATTCTGCAGGGTCCTCAGCCTGACTTCCTGTTGCCTGGGCAACCCGGCCAGGCTTCCATTGTATGTGCCCTTCTCCCTTTCTTCCTTGTCAGAAAGGAAGAGAGTGTGTTCCATGTGTATTCTTCCTTCTCACTTTCCTGTCATCAAAGTTTGTCGGTCTTGTTTCTCAGTCTTCAGAATTCTGACATTCTTATGTTGGCTTGGATTAGCAAAAGCAAGTCTGATAACATATTACTGGAGATGTATAATTTCTCCGAGAGGAACCATGTGACAATTTATATTGTGAATGTATCCAAAAGGCCTCTAGCGAATAAGAATGATAATAAAGCATTGATGAGGATTTCAGGTCATATCAGTAGCTACTATCAGACACTTTAGTAGTATGTGGACTCCTGTGCTGTGCTTAGTCACTCAGTGGTGTCCGACTCTTTGCGACCCCATGGACTAAGCCCGCCAGGCTTCTCTGTCCCTGGCGATTCTCCAGGTAAGAATACTGGAGTGGGTTGCCATGCACTCCTCCAGGGGATCTTCCCAGTCCAGGGATTGAACTAAGATCTGCATTGCAGGCGGATTCTTTCCTGAGTCACCAAGGAGCCAAAGAATAGTGGAATGGGTAGCCTATCCCTTCTCCAGGGGATCCTCCTGACCCAGGAATCAAACCAGGGTCTCCTGCACTGCAGGCAGAGTCTCAACCAGCAGAGCTACCAGGGAACCCTGTATGGGCTCCTACAGTGTTTCCAGTCCTTTAACCATACAGTGAGTTCGGCTTTATATGCTCAATCTATAAATAAGGAGACAGGCACGGCAGCCAGGTTCCTTGCCCACGGTTACAAAGGTAGCCAGCTCAGGCTTTCTAACTCCTGGTTCTGTCCTCCTTTCACTCTGACTTAACTTCTGCCTGCTCCCACAGGACTCTTGAGACAGGAATCTTAATGTGCCAGGTCTGGGGCTCCATCTGAGGTGGTCAGTAATCTCTCGGCTGAACACAGTGTACCTCCTTTTTATTTCCCATTCCCCCGCTTCCTTCTTTAGGAGCCTCCCTATAAAAAGGGTTCACAGTTCACTAGTCTTCATGCTACACCCACCGTCTCCTCCCGTCCCCCTCTTCCCCTCTTCCCATCTTCTTCACTTTATATGGAATTAACATTGTAGAAGTATTGCCTTACTTATCAGTGCTTAAACCATTTGCTTGCATTTCTTTGGAACAGTTGCGATTATTGCTTGGAAACTTCAGGCAGTAGTCTGGATTTTCTTGAGAAATCTTAGTTCTATTTAAACAATAGGTTAAAATTTTGTCATTTATCTTTAGTTTTGCCTGAATGATTTGAAGCTTTCGTACCTGAATTCAATATTGTCGCAGCCATCTTCAAAGGATGAATAAATGACATGGAAACAGCCCTTTCCCTCTCTGTGTCCTTTATGGATACCTAATCCTGACTCTGACATACTCTGTACAGCAAAGCTAAACAAGTGCCTGCTGATCATCTTCTAATTGTTGCACCTCTGTTGTTGAGTTAACTGCTGGCCTGTTAAATGTATTTTGAACAGAGAGTTGGATATTTGGGATGGTGGGATGGCTTGCTCCATTAGTAAGTACTTTAGTGATATTACATCACCCCTTGTTAACACCCATGCTGCAATTCTTAGTGGGAATAGGAGCAGGCTGGCCTGTCACTCAGGAACATTAGGGACATCTGACTATTAATTTTTATATGAAGAGATAAAGGAGTGATTTATCTGTCCCAAGGCACAGTGATCCAGTGTCATGGAGACCCCCATCCGTGCTGTTAGTTACAGCTGCCTCCTGAGTGCCTCTTGTGTTCCCAATGGACTCAGGACACCCCAGTTTAAAGTATCCTTTTTGACAAGGCTTTGCTTCCTTTCTCACTGTTTGGCCTCTTAAAATTGACCTCCTCCTGGTTTTATTCCTTCCCCTGCGTCAGTCCCCTGGACTGTGGTCTGGAAGCCTCATTATTGGATCTAGTGGTGCAGAATCCTAAAATTCTTGATTTGAGGGAAACTTTAGAGATTATTCTAGCCTAGCTACTGAGCCAATGAGAACGAGACTCAGAGATTTAAGTAAACTGTCATGGAATCTTCTCTCCAGGACTGCTTAATGGAATCGGTTTATGTTGATCCTTCCATGGCTCAGATGGCAAAAAGTTTGCCTGGGTTTGATCCTTAGTTCAGGAAGATCCCCTGGAGAAGAACATGGCAACCCACTCCAGTACTCTTGCCTGGAGAATTCCATGGACTGGGGAGCCTGGCAGGCTATATTCCACGGGGTCACAAAGGGTCAGACTGAATGACTAACACACTCCCATGTGGAAATGTCTTTGTTTATATTTTAGCAGGGTCTTTAAGTACTTAAACTAACATTTACTAAACTTGGCTAATTATTCAAATCACCTCCATTGTGGTTCTGATTCTCAAAGTCTGGCCTGGGAGTCGGAAACTATGCCCTTAATAGGCCCAGGTAATGGTGATGATTAGCACATGTTGGAAAACCACATTGAACCCCAAAGCTGACTTCATAACATTGCACATTCCAGCTAACCAGTCAGGCTAATGGACTGTGCAGTTCTAGGTGATCCAGTTCCCTAGCTCACATTGCTCCCCTTAGAAAGATAATGCTGACTTAAAACTGGAAGTGCTCTCTTTTATTGAAAACTGGAGGTGCAGGATAAACGGTTTCCCAAATGGTAAGGACCCAAAGGAATATTTGTCGATATAGAAAACAAATGATTAGCATATTCATGATTAGCATAATAATCTTGGAATGGGTGAAGAATAAGTGTTTTTCTAGGTGGCACTAGAATCCCTCATAGAGAAGGGCCCGTTTTTGTTGAGGGCTGTGTCTTGGTAGGTCATCTCAGATGGAGCTGCTAAACCATACCTCACTAGAAAGAAGTGGGGGTTTGGGGGGAAAGGAGGATAGAAGAGGAAGAGACTAAACAATTAAGCGAAGTGACCATAACCGTGTACCACGTACCACGTATTCAATCTTCAACTGTTTGTGTTGCTGTAATATTAATACCCTCCTTCTCAACCCCCTAGTAAAGTCACCTATCCACAAGGGCAGAAAGTGAAATGAAGGGCAGAAAGAGAGAAGTACGTATGACTTCATGTATGCAGAATCCTGACAGCACATACAGGCTTACAAGTAGACTAAATAAATCAAAGCAATTCAGTGAGAGAAAGAGCTTGGGTTGTGGGGTGTCCATGGGTTGCAGAGTTGCCAGGCATTCTCTCAATACATAACATTGCCTTTTGTTCCATGATTTTAACCTGAGGCTTGTATTAACTTTGTCAAGATGCCCTGAATGTCCTATGTTCAGTCTTTTTCAATAAATTGCGACATTCTGCTCTTGAACTGGGTATCCTTTATTTTTATTTGCTAAGTCTGGCAACCTTACAATAGGACCGGAGGTGCCCAAGTAAATGTGCAGAAATCTTAGCAAGGACGTTGGACTACCCATAGGAGGTTTCAGACAATCTTATCTAGATTATCTAGGGAAGAGTGATTTTAGTTGACACCGCAGTTAACACTGCAGCTCCATGGCAAAGAATCCACCTGCCAGTGCAGCAGATGCAGAAGACATGGCTTGATCACTGGGAAGGAAGATCCTCTGGAGGAGGAAATGGCAACCCACTTCACTATTCTCACGAGGACAATCCCATGCACAGTGGAGCCTGGTGGGCTATAGTCCATGGGGTCGCAAAGAGTCAGACATGACAGAGCAACTGGGTATGCAGTTATAATTACAACTGGCTAGTCAAAGCCAGTGCCTGTCAAACCTGGCTCACACTGAGGCATCTGTGCACTTAGTCTCAGTCGTGTCTGGCTCTTTGTGACCCCATGGACTATGGACCGCTGGGTTTCTCTGTCCATGGAATTCTCTAGGCACAAATACTGGAGTGGGTGGCCATTGCCTTCTCCAGGGAATCTTCTTGACCCAAGGATCAAACCTGGGTCTTCTGTATTTCAGGCAGATTCTTTACTGCCTAAGCCACCAGGGAAGACCATTAGTCATCTGGGAGCTTATAAACAGTCATTCCCAGACCCCATCCCCAGGATTCAGGTCCATGTGGTCTGGTATGGGGCCAAGACCCAGTACTGTTAAAACTTATCAGAGGATTCTAAAGTGAAGCCAGGAAAGAGAGCCCATCTTTTGTGAAGCCCTATACATATATAGCTGCGATGTGCACATGTCAAAGTATTGAGTGATAAGGTAGAAAGAGGGAGGAGAATGAATTCCAGTGAGGGGATTGTTTCCACTGGGCTCTAACTGCCTGCTGGAAGGTCTGGACCTGGCTAGGTCTGTAATATATTTCAGTTGGAAGCCTATGACATTATATAATTCTATAACAAAAGGAAAGAAAAGCCAAGAGTTTTTGTCCCCACTTTATCAGTCAGGGTTTAATCAAGAGACAGATCAATAAGAGTTCTATATTAAGAGATTTCTTGTAAAGAATTATATGGTTGTGCAAATGCTTATGTGATTGTAGTGGCTGATAAGGCAACTTTGAAACATGAACATGTCTGAAATCCATGTGATTGGCCTTCAGGAAGATTATCCAGTAACTTCCTGACATTAGGTGAAGCTGCTGTCCACAGGCTGACTTTCTTCTTTCGGGAAGCCTCAGATTAGCTCTTCAGGACTTTCAACTGATTGAGTCAGGCCCTCAGATTATTTAGGATACTATCCATTCCTGAAAGTCAAATGATTATGGACTTTAATCACATCTGCAAAATACAGTCCCTCATTATCTGAGGGGGATTGGTTCTAGATCCCCCATGAATGCCAAATTCTGTGGATACTCAAGTTCTTCACAGAAAATGGCATAGTATTTGCATATAATCGAGGGGATCTCTAGATTAAAGACGATTGAAATCATCTCTAGATTACTTACAATACCTAATACAATGTAAATGCTGGGTGAAAAAGCGAAGTCGCTTAGTTGTGTTGGACTCTTTGCGATCCCATGGACTGTAGCCTACCAGGCTCCTCTGTCCATGGGATTTTCCAGGCAATAGTACCAGAGTGGATTGCCATTTCCTTCTCCAGGGGATCTTCCTGATCCAGGGATCGAACCCGGGTCTCCTGCATTGTAGACAGATGCTTTACTGGTATTCTATGTGAATTGTTGTGCTTAGTCACTTAGTTGTGTCTGACTCTTTGGGAACCCCCACGACTATAACTCACTAGGCTCCTCAGTCCATGGGGATTCTCCAGGCAAGAATACTAGAGTGGGTTGCCATGCCCTCCTCCAGGGGATCTTCCCAACCCAGGGACTGAACCCAGGTCTCCTGCATTGCAGACAAATTCTTTACCAGCTGAGCTACCAGGGAAGCCCAAATTGCTGCTGGCACACAGAAAGTTCAAGTTTGCTTTTTGGAACTTTAAGGCATCTTTTTTCCTGAACATTTTTGCTCTGTGGTTGGTTGATTCTACAGATGCAGAACCTGTGTATACAGAGGGCCAGTTGTACGCACATAGAAACACCTAGGTTACTGCTTGACTGAACAACTGGAGATTGTAGCCCAGCAAAGTGGACACATAAAACTAACCATTACACCTACCTCATACTTTTAATCCTTTCCTAAAACTCCCATTGCTTGGCTGGAACAATTCAAAGCAAAAGGAGGAAATACACTGCGAGGGAGTTTGGCTGAGGTGACCCATCCTTTACCATCACTCTTCCCATCAGTGTGACCCTGGAAGCAGCATAGGAATGACAAGGGGACTCAAGTGGGTACCTGTCACCTCTAATCATGGTGGAGAGAAGCAAGGGGAGAAAGAAAGACATCACGGAGGGATAGAGAGCTGAGCTCCTGCTCAGATCCTGTGGATTAGGCAAGAAACAAATGCACCAAGGAAGCTGGAGACCCATTTGTAATTCTGTTTGGGCCATGGAGTGTGAGGCCCTAGTTTCTTTTTTTTTTTTTTAATTGAAGCATACTTGATTTATAGTAGCAAATTAGTTTCAGGTGTACAACACAGTGATTTAGTATTTCATAGGTTGTACTCCATTTAAAGTTGCAAAATATTGGGTTTATTTCATGTTTTGAGAATATATCCATATATCTTATTTATTTTATACGTAGTAGTTTGTACCTGTTAATCTGCTACCTCTTTTTCTTCTCTCTCCCCTTCTCTCTCCCCACTGGTAACCCCTAGTCTGTCCTCTATGTCTGTTAATTCTGTTTAGGTTTTATTATATTCATTCTTTTGTTTTATGTTTTTAGATTCTACATACAAGTGATAGCATACAGTGTTTGTTCTTTCTCTGTCTTATTTCACTAAGTATAGTACCCTGCATCCATGTAGTTGCAAATGGCAATATTTCATTTTTAATAGCTAAACAGTACTTCACTGTGTATATATATATATACATACATTCCACATCTTTACCCATTCATCTATTGATGGACATCTATGTTGCTTCTGTATCTTGGCAATTGTAACTAATGCTGCTATGAACATTGGGGTGCATGTTTCTTTTCAAATTAGTATTTTTTTTTTTTTAAAGTGTAACCAGGAGTGGAATTGCCAGATCACACAGTTCTTTAATTTGTAGTGTTTTGAGGAATTTCCATACTGTTTTCCAAAGTGGCTCTACCAATTTATGTTCTCACCCAGTGTACAAGGGTTTCCTTTTCTCCATATC
The DNA here is from genome assembly GCA_006410615.1 of Neotragus moschatus. Lineage (NCBI taxonomy): Eukaryota > Metazoa > Chordata > Mammalia > Artiodactyla > Bovidae > Neotragus > Neotragus moschatus. The sequence goes on along the minus strand of SJYA01002726.1, from coordinate 2,894,278 downwards.
CTTGACAATATTTGTCTTTTTGTTGATAGCCATTCTGACAGGTGTGATGTAATAGCTCATCGTGGTTTTGACTTGCATTTCTCCAGTGATTAGTGATGTCGAGCATTTTTGATGTGCCTGATGGCAACATGCTGATTGAGGGCAGGAGAAGAAGGGGAATGAGATGGTTGGATGGCATCACTGACTCAATGGACATGGGTTTGGGTAGACTCCGGGAGTTGGTGATGGACAAGGAGGCCTGGCGTGCTGTGGTTCATGGGGTCACAAAGAGTTGGACGTGACTGAGTGACTGAACTGAACTGATGGCCATTTTATGTCTTTGGAAAAGAGACCTGCCTATTCACATCTCTTGTCCATTATTTAAAATTAGGCTGCTTAGTTTTTTGATATTGAGTTATTTGAACTTTATATCCATTACTGGACATAGCATTTGCAAATATTTTCTCTCATTCAGTAGGCGGTCTATTTGCCTCATTTTTTGAATTGAAAATCAACTTGTTTCCTTTCTTAAATGCATAGGAGCTGTTAATGAAATTGAGGTTGTGAGTGTGATGTCTCTGTGAGTCATAAAACTTTACTGCTTCACAAGAACAGATAGCATCCCTCACTTGTAGAGTCCTCTTAAATGCTGGCATGCCTACTGGGCATGGAGGAATGTCAATAGCTCAGTTTAACATGTATTTCTGATACTGAGATTAAAAAACTCTTTCTCACATTCTCACTTTTTGCAGAAGAAAAAAAAGCCCTGGGTCAAGAGTTAGGAGGCATAGTTGCCTGTGTCTGGCTCCGTCATAGGATAGTTGTGCCTTAGTTTGCCCATTGATTAAATGCTGGAGTTGCTTGAGCTGGAGGGTCTTTTCTAACTTGTAGGGTACATGATTTTAAAGGGCAGTATTCTTTATCTTTGGCAATAAGGAGCTCATGATCTGAGCCACAGTCAGCTCCTGGTCTTGTTTTTGTTGACTGTATAGNCCCTTGAACTGCAAGGAGATCCAACCAGTCCATTCTGAAGGAGATCAGCCCTGGGATTTCTTTGGAAGGAATGATGCTGAAGCTGAAGCTCCAGTACTTTGGCCACCTCATGCAAAGAGTTGACTCATTGGAAAAGACTCTGATGCTGGGAGGGACTGGGGGCAGGAAGCAAAGAGGACAACTGAGTATGAGATGGCTGGATGGCATCACCGACTCGATGAGTGAACCCCAGGAGTTGGTGATGGACAGGGAGGCCTGGCGTGCTGCAATTCATGGGGTCACCAAGAGTCGGACGCGACTGAGCGACTGAACTGAACTGAACTGATTCTTTATCTTGGAAGAATTTGGTGTGAATGGTGGCCATGGTGGTCAGTTGGTCCTCAAATTTTCCTGGGATTCCAGTCTTGTGCTTAACACATTTATGTCTGAAGCAGTTCCTGTTCTGGATAGGTAATCATGAACTTGAAGCCAAAGAGTTTTGGCTTTACCCTAGATTTGAACAGTAAAATTATTGTCCAAACTGGGACACTCTTGAGAGTGAAAGGAACACTCTTAAGAATTGTATCAGAATAGTGGATATAAGCTGCGTCTGTCCTGGGAAGATTTGAAACTCAAGGTCACCTTGCTTGTAAGCAGAGAGGCATCATGGATTGTTGATTAAATTAAAACCATCATGGTTGATTTTAATAAGGGAAGTTATCTAGTTTTTCTCAGGTTAATAATTGAATGATAAAATATGTGTTTGCATATGTGGCAAAAAGTTTTGCTTAAGGAAAATTCATCTGCTGCTAAGCATTAACTGAGCGGAGGGAGAGAGACCACAGACCAGGAAACCAGTAAGAAGCTACCAGAATAATCCTGGCAAGCGATAATGAGAGCAGAACTGTTTAGGAAAAGGCCTGGGAATTATTATTCTTAGGCAATCAAGAGTCATAGTAGTAAGGATGAAAGACGAAACCTACTGAAGCCATTCAGAAGAAAATCTTTATGCAATGAATGAAGAGAAAAGTTTTATTGTCGTTCAGTCGTCAAGTCGTGTCCAACTCTTTGTGACCCCATGGACTGTAGCACGCCAGGCCTCCCTGTCCCTCACCATCTCTTGGAGTTTGCTCAAGTTCATGTCCATAGTCTTATTGGTGGTTATTAAAAATCTCATAGTTTAGTGACATTAAAGGGAGAGGTTGGTTCTGAATAATCACCTATTGCTCAGCAGCACAGAGAAGGTATCAACTCCCTGAACCTTGAGACCTAGCTCTTACTTCTTCTCAAAACAGAACCGCCTGGCAGTTTTCTCAGCTGGAAGCCCTCATGTTGAGTTAGGCTGGTCTGAGAGATGGACTGGGTAAATGTTTCTGGAGGTATTTGGTCACGGGGCTGTATCATTAGGACTTGTAATGCATGTCTAATTTACTTAATGGATTATAATGTCTTGGAAGAGGCTATAATGATCTGTTTACACAGAATGCCTGGGTGCACAGATCATTTGTATAAATAGGCAATTATGTTTCCTGCTGTCAGGTTATTTTTGGTCTGAAGCTCAGTTACCTGATGCCTTTAGTCTATATTGTTAATTCAGGTAGTGATTATACCCTCCCTATTATAAATCATCAAATGATCCCTCCCAGCATCAAATGAAGGGCAGTTGCTTGGACCACGACTGTTTTTACCCAGATATATAGCCTGCCTGCAAAATCTCACTGAAGGTAGGGAATCACATGGGGCAGTCCAAAGGAATGGTTCCAGGTCTGTTTTATGTGCAGTTTGGTAGGCTCTGTAGTGTGTGTGTGTTCTTGTCTTTTTCAGGAAAAGAAGGAAAAATACCTAGGCTAATATTGGTCAGTGCTAAGAACCACATCTGAGTATGTCTGTTCATTTATTGTGAGTGCTCCACCCCCAATTGGGATTTCCTAGTGTCTCCAACTCTTCATTACACTTGCTGGCAGTTCTTCCTTCCTGTCTGTCTGCAGTCCTGATCAGTCCTGATCAGATTGTCGAGGGAGATTTGGTGGAGGGATGATAGAGAACTCTTGCCTCCTTTGTCTGACTTGCATCCTTGAAAATACATCTNTCATTTATTGTGAGTGCTCCACCCCCAATTGGGATTTCCTAGTGTCTCCAACTCTTCATTACACTTGCTGGCAGTTCTTCCTTCCTGTCTGTCTGCAGTCCTGATCAGTCCTGATCAGATTGTCGAGGGAGATTTGGTGGAGGGATGATAGAGAACTCTTGCCTCCTTTGTCTGACTTGCATCCTTGAAAATACATCTTTCAGTTCAGTTCAGTTCAGTCGCTCAGTCGTATCCGACTCTTTGCGACCCCATGAATCGCAGCACGCCAGGCCTCCCTGTCCATCATCAACTCCCGGGGTTCACTCACACTCACGCCCATCGAGTCAGTGATGCCATCCACCCATCTCATCCTCTGTCGTCCCCTTCTCCTCCTGCCCCCAATCCCTCCCAGCATCAGAGTCTTTTCCAATGAGTCAACTCTTTGCATGAGGTGGCCAAAGTACTGGAGCTTCAGCTTTAGCATCATTCCTTCCAAAGAACACCCAGGGCTGATCTCCTTCAGAATGGACTGGTTGGATCTCCTTGCAGTCCAAGGGACTCTCAAGAGTCTTCTCCAACACCACAGTTCAAAAGCATCAATTCTTCGGTGCTCAGCTTTCTTCACAGTCCAACTCTCACATAACCACTGGAAAAACCATAGCCTTGACTAGACAGACCTTAGTCGGCAAAGTAATGTCTCTGCTTTTCACTATGCTATCTAGGTTGGTCATAACTTTTCTTCCATCTTTACTTAACCGAAAATACGTCTATCTCAGTATTGTCCCGTCTCAGCTTCACTTCTGATTACCTTGCCATTTCGTCATGTATCATTCGTGTCCTTCTCTCCTTCCATTCTCTCTTGCCAGTAGCATCCCTTGTAGATAACTGATTTGTTTATTCACTTATTATATCCTAACTTGTGTCAAAAGGGTCTTAATTTTATTTTGATGGGTATGCAGCATAAAGTGTGCAGGATAAAATAAATTTAAAATAAGAAATGTGAGTAAAGAAGAAAGATAGGAAAGGACAGTGGAATCAGAAGTGAGGTTAGTCCACGGAAGGAAAATCATCAAGTCTTGGCCTATGGTCACAGATGAGATAATTTAAGCCTTAAATGTGCTGAGAGTCAAATGAGAAGGGGAAGCATGGCTTGAACACATTTTACAGAATCTGTTAAGTAAGATCAAACTAGTCAAATAGATGAAACATAATGGTTTCTGATACTGAACTCAGAAAGTTTCCCTGGCATCCTTACAGAGAGGACACTGTGAAGTGTAGGAGCAGGCGGCTTTGGTAACATTGTTACATTCAATCATTGAAAAATCAGGTGTTTTGCTTGTCATATTGGCTCTGAGTTGAATTCTTGTCATTCCTTAGTTTGTATTAAGACCCCCACATATGTGCCTATTGAGACTGGTGTTGAGACTTGTTGACCCTCAGTGAAGGGGTTACTGCTTTTTCCATTCCTTTTGCTTGCCCATGAGCCCACGCTGCCCAGGATTCTCCCAGGAGTGTCTACAGTTTCTTTCAGTGTTCTGTGCTCCCTAGGTTAGGTGACCCTTGCAGAATGTATTAGTTTCCCATTGTTGCTGAAACAAATTAGAACAAACTTAGTAGCTTTAATACTGCAGTTATTTTTTCTTTTCTTTTCTTTTTTTGGCCATGTGCTATGTGGGAGCTTCCTTTCTCAACCAGGGCTTGAACCTGTGCCCCCTGCATTGGAAATACAGAGTGTTAACCATAGGAATGCCAGGGAAGTCTCTAAATAATACAAGTTTATGATCTTACAATTCTGGAAGTAAGAAGTCCAAAATGGATTTAGGCTAAAATCAAGGTAACAGGAGGGGCTTGAATGCTCTAGGCTTTTCCTACGATCTAGAGATGGCCTGCATCCCTGGCCTCTGGCCTCTCCAGCAATTATATCACCTTGACCTCTGCTTCCACCATCACATTTCCTTGTTGAATTCTGACCCTCCTGCCTCCCTCTTTCACTTAGAAGAGCTTTGAAATTAAATTGGGTCCACTTGGATAATCCAGGATAAACTCCCCATTGCAAGACCTATAACTTAATCATAGCCATAAAGTTCCTTTTATCATATAAAAAAACAACTCACAGGTTTCTAGGATCAACCAAGAAGTGGATACCTTGGGGTGGAGGTTGATATGACTACCACACGAAAGAGTTGGGAACAGGAGGGGTGGGTTGTGTGTCATCCTATACTACTGATCTTGGTTGCAAGTGTGTCAGACAGGCTCCAGGCAGGAAATCTGGGCTGTGCTCAGTAGGGGGAACTGCAGATGGAGACCTGGAAATAGAGAAGATTTAGGAGCTGAAGACAAGGGGAGGCAGGTCAGCTCAGAGCTGACTACTGAAGAAGCATTGAGCATCTGTTGTAGGAGGGATAACAGGAGGAGGTATGGCTACCAGAGCCTAGGAGTCAGGGCCACTGGACTGCAGCTGAAAACCTGGAGAAGGTGTGTCTGGCAGGAGCTGAGGTCAAGGAAGAGGCATAGAGACACTGCCTGCCGTGAGGAGAGTGGGAACACCTACCCTGGCTTCTCTCCCCTTCCAATCCACTGGTGCCTCCTATTCATTGACCGAACGAGCCAGAAACGAGAGGGCAAAGGGATACAAAGCTGCAGTGGATCTAAAGCTACGAGGGGACAGACAGGCTCTGGATCCGAGAGCAAACAAGAGAATGGCCCACATATCACATGTGGTGATGTGTGTGCATGTGAATAACATCGGCAGGACGTGGGGGGACATCTGGTACCAGTTACTTGAGATCTGTATCCAAGCTTTGACTGTCAATACAGTGAAGAAAAAAGTGTGTGTGTGTGTGAGAGAGAGAGGGAGAGAAAGAGAGTGAGAGAGTGTGTGTGTTAGAGGAGGTGGGAAGAGTAAAAGCAATTGATTTTCACTTTGATAGCATTTCCCAGAGGAATAGACTTGCAAGCCACTGTGAGGGGAAAAGTTATTTTTATGAAACAGGATGGATACTTTGTTCCCTGGGCTCTTGCATCCTAACCCCTCCTTTCTCTCCTGCGTCTTCTCACATCCTTCCCCCTCCTCTTCCTTCTCCCTCTTTCTTTGCTTTCCCTCCCATTTCGTACTTTCCACACCTCCTCCCTTTCCTTTTCATTCTGTCTCTCTCACCTCCCCTCTTTTTTCCCCATTCCATCACCCCTGTTTTTGCATTCCTTTCTTAGAACACTGCTTTAATCAGTCAACAGGCAGATTCTTCTTCTGAACAGTGGTTACGATCTCATTCTCCTTTCTCACCTTGTCTAGCGTTCTGTTTACTGATTTCAGTGTATTCAAGGCCAGAACTTCAGAATTATTCTCATTAACCTCTGTTTTTAAACTTCTGCCTTAAGAAGCATTTTTAGAACCTCTCCTAGGACCCAAATCAATATGCAGTATTGAACCCCACCTAAGCCCAGCTACCTGGACTCCTTTGTACATTCACTTTCCTGATATTTTCCCAGACATTCCACAGTATCTTTTATTTTTGTTCTGGTGAGTTCCCATTCTCTGAGGGGAGCTGTAGGGCTTGACGCAGCCAAAGATCATGTCTTTGATTCTCAAGCAAAAGAAGTATACAATATAAACCATATGCTTCTCATGGGAATATAATCACTGTTCAACTCTGACTATAACTTCAAATGATTTAGACTCTATGCTGAAGGAAAATGAGGAAAATAGATTTCATGAAAGATGAGCTTCTGGTGGAAAAGAAATCGAAGCTGTCAATGCAGTCAGCCTTACCCAGATGTTCTCATCTAGTAATAGATAATCAGCTGATTAATTTTGGGACCTCTGGGGTGGAGTGTTGAAGTCACCATATTCCTTAGCAGCAGGACTGCTGTTGATCTGAACCCTCCAAGGTTTCACCTCTGGCTCTACCACTTACTAGCTATGTGACCTCGAGTAAGTGGCCTATCCACTCTGTGCCTCAGTTTTCTCAACTATAAAAAAAGGATAGCAACAACATTTGTCTCCCTGCAGTGTTGACAGGATTTTAGTCAATGCAAAGTACTTAGAACAATGCCAGGTACTTAATACCATCTCTAAAAGTGTTTGCTCATTATTTCCCTGTATTTTTCCCCTTCCTCCTTGACAGCCACTGCCATAGACACTTATGCTAATGTGTTTGTGTTCTTAAGTATGTATATACTCTTCTGTATATAATGTTATGTGCGTGTTTGTGTATGCATGCCTGTATGCTTGATTTCACTTTATAGACTGAATAATTTTGTTCTGTTTCTGTACTTTCGAGGTTTCTCCAGTTGGCTATGCAACTGACTTGAAAAATGTTTGAGTGTGAACTGCATGGGTCCATTTATACGCAGATATTTTTCAACAGTAAATACTGTAGTACTACAGGGTCCGTGGTTGGTTGAATCTGTGGGGGAACTGCAGATAGAGAGGGGCTAAATATACATTATGCACGGATCACCCCCACATTGTCTAAGGTCAGCTGTGTTTCTGTCGAGCTCATTACCTCTCCCTGCCTCACAGCACCCTATAGTGTATGTCCACCGTTTGTACTTATCCACTTATCATCCAAGTGATGATGACCTAAGATGCCCCCAGGTCCGTGCCACAAGCAATTCCATAACTAGCACACTTGCAAGAAATGAGATCTCTGGGTCATAGGGCATTCATAGACTTGCTATGAATACGCCAGATTTCCGATTCTCTGTGTGTTAGTCATATACCTTGAGCTTTTGCCTCCAGGTATAATTGAGTGCTTACAGCAGATCAAGGCTCCCACCAAAGATTAAGGGATTTAGAAAATCCAGATTAAAAAACATATTTTCAGGCATTGGAGAACTTTTGAGGCAGTCAGTATTTCAAGGGACAAAATCCCAGGAAAAGGGGAAATGAATGTTTCTTTTGGCATTTGCCAGTTCCAGGTGTGGGAAAGACACTGCAAATCTGTGAAAAGAACTGTTACTAAGAGGGAAAAAGATCAGCAAAGTTTCTACAAGTCCACTGGCATTTGCAAGGCATCGCTTAGAACCTGAGGAGTCAGAATCCTTTTTAGAGGGGATGGGTAGAGAACTGAATTAACATACTACCTCTTTTCCCCTCAAGACAGCTGTTGAATATTGATACGAAGGGGTCGGAGGCTAAGAAAGCCAATCAGAAAAGCTTTAAGAACAGAGTGGCATTTTCAGCAGGCCTGTGGGCTGAGAAAACAAGGATTAGGGTACCAGACACAGAGAGGGAAGAGGGCCATTTTATCTGGAACTCTGGGGCACTTATCTTAGGAGGAGAGAGAAACAGAGGTAGACAGAGCCTTGCCGGAGGCTGTAACTCTTCCATGACACCACTCAGGCCACGACTGGATTAAGGTGGCCACCTCTATTTCATCTTACAGAGAAAAGGGCTAAGCCCTTTCCACAAAAGACAACATTATTCAGTCTCTACAGTTTCATTACAACCTCTGGCATTCAGCCAAAATTTACAAGGCGTACTATTAATCCTTGACAAATGATGTGGGGTTGGGGAGGAAGCAGAAAGGGAAGGGAATGAATTAAGTTATAGACCACAGATACGGATCCACAGATGATACTGATCTCCTTGCTGCTGCTGCTGCTGCTAAGTCGTTTCAGTCATGTCCGACTCTGTGCGACCCCATAGACGGCAGCCCACCAGGCTCCCCCGTCCCTGGGATTCTCCAGACAGGAACACTGGAGTGGGTTGCCATTGCCTTCTCCAGTGCATGAAAGTGAGAAGTGAAAGTGGAGTCGCTCAGTCGTGTCCGACTCTTAGCAATCCCATGGACTGCAGCCTAGCAGGCTCCTCCGTCCATGGGATTTTCCAGGCAAGAGTACTGGAGTGGGGTGCCATTGCCTTCTCCGACTGATCTTCTTAGACAAAGGCTTAAACAGAGCCATGATTAATATGTTTACATGAATAGGCTGGTTGCCATTTTTCTATTAGATTTCATATATTTTTCTTTTTTTTGGATCCTTATATATTTCAGCTACCAATCCATGGTTGAATTTAAGTAGTCTCTATTTCCAGAAATTCCTAGAATCTCCTTTTTAATCTAATATTTTATGAAGTCACAACTTTCATTCAGGTAAAAGCTTATGAAAAGGGACAATATATTAATTTTGTACGTTTAAAGGTAAATAAATCTTTTTTTAAGTGTAGTGCCTGTGGGTTTTGAAGGTTTTGTAAACTCTGTTTTTCTTGTAGAGGTGTTCATTTTCTTTATTATTATTTAATTTAATGGTATACATTTGGGATTTTAAAGACCCTTAGTCTAAATGCATTACTGATTTTGAACATTTTTATTTGTAATTACATATAGGATTATAAAACAGATGCTTTTGTGAGCCTTTCTTACTTCTTTTAAAAATGTCTCTTTTTGGTCAAGCAATCAACAGTAAATATAGGCTCTGTATTTGAAGCAAGCTGGTATTTACCTTTGTAAATGACTGGAGAATAAGACTTTCAGAATAACCTTTTTTTGTTTATGCTGTTATAAGTAGTTGTTTTTGTCCTTACTGTTTGCATGTAACTTGGATAAACTGAGCGTTTGTTTTTGCAACCTTAACAGTGAACTCAGCTTTTCCTATAGCTAGGAACAGTGGCGACAGAGAGATGGCAATGTGAACACCGTCCCTTGGTGGGACACCTGAAGGCACAGTTTTGGGTTGGCTCTCAAGGAGTGGAATATTTTCATTTGGAATATTTCAAATATTTGGATGAAGTGAAGGCTGCTCCTGCACTGTATTCTGGTCCCAGTGCTGTGTTTGTGAAGTGTGTGTCATCACCAGGAAGAAAACAAGAAAGAATGGAGATGGAATTTCACATCTTCATTTCAGTGTTTCTTCTGAAATGGTTGTGACCTGTCCCACCACGCCCCCCATCAGAGACAGCTCTTTCCATATCTGCTCCCCATCTCTGCTTTCTCCTTCTCTTTCTCTCTTCCCTTCCCTTCCTCTGTGCATTAACACTTTCTAGAGATAATCAAGGGTTGAGAGTGGTGCAATGCTGGCTCATATCCTTTTGAATGTTTCTCAGAATAAAACTTGAGCTCAGGCATATAAATGTAACATGGTACTCTGTCTATAATTCCCAAAGCTTTTAAAACTTTGATGGAAGTGATAGAGAAGGAAATAATTGTCATTTCTAAACCGTGTATAGTGTTAGTTTTAAAAGAGGTTGAAATATGATTACTCTTTTTGGGCAGACTTCGTTATTTGTTCAGAGAAAACTAAATAGACTCCCTAACTAAATGCAAATGCAAAAGCAAGTGTCCACTTGGGGAAAACTGAGAAGAAACTATTCATTTGATTGTAAGTATTTTAATGGTTTAGTGATAGCAACTATTTTGTACAGTTGAATCAGAGGTACATTTTTGTACATATGTTTCTAAGAAATACTTTTTTTTTTTCTAAGTATGGATTTAGATATTGCTATGGGGGTAAATAGGACTTCCCTGGTGGCTCAGACGGTTAAGCGTCTCTCTATAATGTGGGAGACCTGGGTTCGATCCCTGGGTCGGAAATATCCCCTGGAGAAGGAAACGGCAATTCACTCCAGTACTATTGCCTGGAAAATCCCGTGAACGGAGGAGCCTGATAGGCTACAGTCCATGGGGTTGCAAAGAATCGGACACAACTGAGTGACTTCACTTTCTATCGGGGTAAATTATTGTTTGTTCTAATGGAAGGGTATGTAGGTATATATCTTGTTTGAAGGTTGATGAGAGACCCAAAGCTGAGATAAAAAAATACAGCAGAAAGTTTAAAGTTTAGTCGTTCAGTTGTGTCCGACTCTTTGCAACCCCATAGATTGTAGGCTACCAGGCTCCTCCGTCCATGGGATTTTCCAGGCAAGAATACTGAAGTGAGTTGCCATTTCCTTCTTCAGAGGATCTTCCCAACCCAGGGATCAAACCCAGATCTCCCACATTGTAGGCAGACACTTTACTGTCTGAGCCACCAGGGAAGTCTGTACAGCAGAAGAGATAGGTAAACCTGCTCTTCACCACACACTGCAGGAATCATCATGTAAAGAAATGGGACCAGACCAAACGAAGCTCAGCCTAGGCTTCCTTGTATACAGCTGGACTTCTCAATGGCTTCTTAGGTGGCAGATTCTAAAGTGAACAGAGCCAGTCCTCCTAATGGTTAGGCTTGGAGCTGGCACTCATTCACTTCCTCAGTTCCTGCTGGTCAAAGAATCAAAGAACAGACAAGAGTGAAGGGGGTGGAGAAATATTTTTGACCTCTCCCTGTGAGATTAACATGCATGTTCAGGAAGGAGGAATTAATGATGGTCAGCATGGGGACAGATGCTATCGTCTTTGGTGAGTGAGTGCAAGACTGAATGACCCAAACTCTGAGGAATGAAGAGTTGTGGGACAGCTGAGTTTTAATGCCATTGCCTTTGGGGGCTACATGGTGAGGTTACATGGGGTTGAAGATCATGTTATCTCGGAAAGGTGAGGTATCTCCACTGTGAGTCAAAAGAGGCAGCTTCTGAGAAGGTGAGCTTTAAACTGAGTCAAGGGGGAGATTTTGTTTTTGGTCTTTATGGCTGTTTTGAGTCTGGACTACAATGAGGCTGCTTAAATTCATTCTAGGGCTTCCCTGGTGGCTTAGATGGTAAAGAATACTCCTTCAATGCAGAAGATGCAGAAGACCCGGGTTTGCTCCCTGGGTCAGGAAGATCCCCTGGAGAAGGGAATGGCAACCCTCTCCAGTATTCTTGCCTGCAGAATTCCACGAACAGAGGAGCCAGGCAGGGTATAGTCCATGGAATCGAAAAGAGTTAGACACTACTGAGTGACTAACAGTTGGAATGAAGTTGGGACCTGACGGGTGGGGCTAGGAAAGGGGGCTGGTTTTATAGGGGCCCCATGAGAAGGACCACTCACTGCACTACAGAACCCCCAGGGATTACCTTTCATATGGAAAAAAAAAGTAAATAGACCCCCTTGGACTTGTGCAATGTAGTATGTGGACAGTATAATCAGCCACATCTGCTAGCAGTTGTAAATTACTCTCTGCATTACATCCTCTGATACTAGCAGCAGTAGTATCTGCAGGAGAACTGGACTTCCTAGTTTTTAGGGCAGAGATGTCAGGCCAAGGATGGCATCATTTGGACCTTGCCTATGGCAACAGGATAGAGCAAGTGAGTAACCAAAAGCACTTGTTCTCAGATCCCTAGAAGGAATGAAGGGATCTTCAAGAGTAGTTAAGGAAACACATCTCTCCAACCACGAAACACTAGAATGCTTGCTGGTAAAACAGGTGTTATAGAGATGACTTGATAACTGTTGCATGTATTAGTTTCCTGTGGCTGCGGTACCAGGTGATCATAAGTCAGGTGACTTAGAAAAACAAGTTTATTTTCTTACCGGTCTGAAGGCTAGAAGTGCAAAAGGAAGGCACCTGCAGTGTTGGTTCTCTGACGGGGAGTCCGTTCCATGTCCCTCTTTCACCTTCTGATGGCCGTGGGCAGTCCTTGGCTTCTAGCTATATCCTTGGATTTAGTGGCAACTATGGCACCCCACTCCAGTACTCTTGCCTGGACAATCCCATGGATGGAGGAGCCTGGTGGGCTGTGGTCCATTGGGTCGCTAAGAGTCAGACACGACTGAGCGACTTCACTTTCACTTTTCACTTTCATTCATTGGAGAAGGAAATGGCAACTCACTCCAGTGTTTTTGCCAGGAGAATCCTAGGGACGGGGGAGCCTGGTGGGCTGCCGTCTATGGGGTCACACAGAGTCGGACACGACTGAAGTGACTTAGCAGCAGCAGCAGCAGGGTGACCAAGATGATCTCTCCTCAAGATCCTTAACCAAATTCCTTCTGCAAAGACCTTTTCCCAGATAAGGTCACATTCACAGGTTCTGGGTAATGTTTCTTTTCAGTGGTAGAGGCAGCATTCAACCCACTAGAGAACATGAATATAGTAATTGTCCGTGTTGATCTTTTGAATGTAGCTATTGAGGGTCCTGTGGTATGAGCGATGATTTGGGGGAAGAACTCTAGACATTTATAAGTAATGGTTGTTGAAATAACTGGAGGTTATGGGTACATGTGCGGGTATATGTGTCAGAGAAAATTCCCTAGATTTGGGCAATGAACCTATGAAAACTCCCATGTCCACAGAATCTCATACTTTTTCCCTTTCAGTTTCTCCTTATTTTTAAAAAGAAGAAAAGTGTAAGAGTGATGAAGAAAAGAGAAATATTAAAGAAAAAGAGGGATTTCTATATATGGGATGAATTCTATATGGGTCAGACTCTTTTCGACTCCATGGACTATACCCTGCCAGGCTCTGCTGTTCATGGGATTCTCCAGGCAAGAATACTGGAGTGGGTTGCCATTCCCTTCTCCAGGGGATCTTCCTGACCCAGGGATCAAACCTGCATCTCCTGAGATTCCATTTCTTCATATGGGGAGAGGTGAACAAAGAGAGGGAGAAGAAAGAAAGGGAAAGGCTAGAATTCATCTTTTTCATAGGCTGCTACTTTATCGCCACCCCTGTTGTTTAACTGCAGGTTTGTTTTTTCTATCATATCTTCTCTAATATGTTGTCTCTGTGTATCTTGCCTGATTGAAGTAGATAAACTCAGTGGATGCAGAAGCCAGATCATAGTACTCATCCCAGTATTGAAACCACTCTAGTTATGTGGTCAGAGTTGGATTCCCAGGGCACAGTTAGTGGGGCTACAAGGAGTGCAGCTCCCTCTGTCATTAGAGGCCCTGGCTCTCCTGGGTTGTAGTCTTCATCCGGAAGGTATTCTTTTTCTACTCAGAGGCTGATAGAGATCTCTGCTTTTCCCTAGTGGCTGCTGCTTGGTTGTTGTTGAAAGAAGACTTACTCCATAAGTTATTGCAGACAGTATTACTCTATGGTCCTTAGTCACTCTTATTCATTGATTTCTGTGCTTAGAGAGTGGTTATTTCTGCAGTATAGTTTACATTTTTGTGAGATCTAAGGTCTCCTAGTACTCTGACTTAAATGTAACATACACTCTATTCAATACAAGCCACCTTCTATTTTCTAATTGACTCCAAACTATTAACTCCAAGTTTTGCTATATCATTCTCATAAGGGATTCATGTTCATATAGTACCATCAATTCAATCATTATAACACTTACCTGGAAACTTTCTAATTTGTCCTTGATTGTAAAGCCATTTATTCCCATGTATTTGCTTGGTATGTCCTATCTTTAAAAAAATTTGTTCAGATATTTGAATATGCAGGTTTGTTTTCTTTTTTATAATATCTTAGATAGAATAAACATTTTACATGTTGCTGCTGTATGCCACCTGTTCAGAGAGATAATACATGGTTTGCCCTCAAGAAGCTCACAGTCAGACAGTCACAATCAATACAACACTGTTAGGGAGAGGCATTGGGTGTTAAGAGTCCACAACCTTCTCTCTGGTGTTAAGAGACTGAGAAAAGACTCACTGGAGCTGGTGATGTCTGAGTAGAGCTTTGGGGAATGAAGAAGAAATATTCAAGTCAGGAGTGCGGATAGGGGTGCAGGACACTCTAGGCAGAGAGGTCAGCCTGAACACAGGTGTGGAGGAAACCAGTCGGCTTGAAGTCTTCAGGGTGCATATACAACTTGGTTTTCTTCTGGTGCAAAGTGAAAGGAAATGATGACCAGTGAGATGGACAGGGTTTTCTATGTAGAGGATCAAGACATGGGCAGTTTTGTGCTGTAGAAAACTCTCTTTGGCTATGTGGTTTTGAGGCTAAGAAGCAGGAGACAGGAGGGGAAGTATGAAGTCATGCAAGGCTGGATGAAGGCAACAGTGGCAGAGTTGTAGAGAAGATTAAAACATACACTTAAAGAGTGAAGCTGGCATGTCTGGCTGGTGGAATCTGAATTCTGAGGTCTGAACAAAAATGTTCCCTCCTTTCCTCTGGAGGGAGCAAAGTCCAAAGCAGGCTGGATGCACTCACTGGCTCAGGACCAAGGCAAGGAGGCATGCCCTCAGTGGGAAAGGCAGCACTGCCTTGGGTTCTAGCCTCATATCTTCTCCTGCCAGGGCCCCTGGTCTTCAGAGATTGGGTAGGCTTTGAAATCCAACTCATTTTGTCCAAAGAAACTCCCCAGCTCCTGTCTTGGTAAACTATGCACTACATTTTTAGGGTCCTGGTCAGTGTGCTCAGTGGTGTCTGACTCTGTGACCCTGTGGACTGCAGCCTACCGGGCTCCTCTATCCATGGGATTTCCCAGCAAGAATACTGGAGTGGGTTGCCATTGCCTTCTCTAGGGGATCTTCCTGACCCAGGGATTGAATCCGCATCTCCTGCATTGTGGATTATTTATCATTGAGCCACCTTATAACCACCAGAATGGTGTCATGCGAGTAGAAGTCTCAGGACGGCGCAGCTCTTCATGGTTTGATTCTGGCTCCTTGGTGGGAGAGCTGCTCAAGGCCCATAGACCAGGAGCTGGCAGAAGGTGGGAGGGCCTCTTGCTTATAGTTTATAGCTCTTCGGAGCCAGAGAACAAGCTACAAATGATGTCTCTGCGAAAGTGCTAAGTAGTATGTGAAAAGCACGACTGAATGGTTGTCAGAGCAACCTAGGGCTGAAGTGAAAATCAGGAGCTGTGAACTCAGCCTGTGGTTCAGAGAACCAGGCAAGACAGGAACGTGGTGCCCTGACCCAGATGAGGTAAATGGGGCTGGGGAAAATACAGGAAGAACCAGAGACTGGTAGGATACTTTAGTCATGTGCCTTGCAATGTCATGCATAGATTGAAAAGATCCTTTGCAAGGTCTACAGAAAACCTTTCTGCAAGTTGGAGTTGCCCAGTGATGGTCTAAAAGGCTAGTGGGTGTGTTATCCCTAGAATCCTTCAGCAGTCTGGATCACACCATGCTGGGGCTGTTGGAGAGGGCTCCATGCAGCAAGGTGGATGTGAGTCTCTACTCCTTGGAGATGCTCCCATCCTGCCGTGTTATAGGAAGAGCTCAGGTTGTGGCTCTGGCAGCATCCTTGGCTACTGCTCAACTAAAATCAGGTTGTCGCAGGAGAATGACAACAGAGGTTTGGACCTGTTTTCCTTTATACCTTGGAAAAAGAGTTACATCGACTGTACCAAGCTTAAGTTCCTTCAAGTGGATATTACTCTAACAGGAAAATAAAATGTTTTGGATTTGGAATTGCATATTCCAAAGAGGCTCTTTTAATATTTGTTAGAAATAAAGCTTTTTAGACCTCTGCCGTGTTCTCATTGTTTGAACAGCATTTATCAGCAGCAATGATTATATTAAATGTTATAGTTAAGGAACATGAGTGGGCTTTATGGCAAGTTCATAAAGTTGATGAATTCATTTTGTAGGTAGTTAGAAGGTTTAAGTCTTTCAGAGTGTCTCTAAACTCCTGGGAAATGGCTCAGATAACTTACTGGTTATATAATGAGGCTTAAACATTAATCCCTTAAGTCATTTGTGTTGGTGTGAACAAGAAAATCTTTAGTGACAGATCTTTTCTCATTAACTGAGATATATTGATAAACGTGAAGTATACATTGAAAAAATTGCAATATAGTTAATTGCAAAGGATAATACACATGGTAATACAAAAAAGAAGCAGACATAAAATACACAACCAAAAACAACAATAACAAGCATAAGCAAAGTGTACTGAAAACCATAGGGCTAGAGACTGATTCGGAAGATTAATGCTTTATAGCTAAGTTCAGAACACATTTTCCTTCTGGTTAACTTGGTGCAGAACAGTGCCATTTTCTAGTGTTATTTATTGTGTGTTCTCTCAAGATATCACTGTATTAAGCAATATGAACATATTAAAATTTTATATCAGCTCTTGGTTCCTGTCCTCAAGATAGAATGTTTTCTTACTAGCATGACACGAGGGACACTGTTGCACTCAGCATTTGGCAGAGATGTAGAGACCTGTGCTTTCTAGTTGATTTGCATAATAAAACTCTCACTGAATTATGGTTCAGTGAAGGGGAAAGTAATAGCCTAATTTGACTTGACATTTATATACTGCAAGTTTCTAAAATACGTCTCCTCTATGTTGCCAATTCCTCTTTCCACATAGAGGTGGTCTGAGCTGTTCTGGAATATAGAGGTAGAGTCGAGACATACTTTTCCTTAAGATGAAAAAAAAAAAAAAGAAAGAAACAGAAAGAGATTTTGTTTTCTTTTTGTGGGTGTTAAATTTTAGCTGTTCCCCCCCCCCCCTTATTCTCTGTTTTGAATTGTGGGAGCTTGTCATTGCTATAAGAAGTTACATAACTGCCATTTAAAAATATATTTCTTTCATCTTTTTGTGAGCTGTGCATAACCAGGAGCTCCATCCTGCTTCATCAGTGTACCCAGGCCCAGTTCTGCAGTTTCCTGAGTGCTCAGTCTTACCCTCCACAGGATTTCTTTCCATACACACCAGCTGGCTGGAGTGAGCAGACATCCTTCACTCATGTGAAAACACACATTCCCACTCTAAGCCCTTCAACATTTGAGTGGACAATAAACCTGGAGATATAGACAAGATAACAAAGCCCTTAAAAATTAAGCTTCGCAAATATTTGTCTTTGATAATTTTTTAAAGCCTTGTTTAAAGCCTTGTAACAGGGACTATTTCAACATGGCTACATGTTCTTTGGATTTGATCAGTTTGATGGATTCATCTGATTAATTGGCATGTTTAAACAGGTTATCAATCCCTTTAAGTTTCTAGGACATCTTGTTTCCTAATCTAAAATCCAAAACAGTAAGTCCTGATCTTTCTTATCTTTGAACTCATTGAGAATTTTTTTTTTTTTTTTTTTGAGTATAACCTTGGCAGAGAGTTGACAGGTCTTAGAGACCATATTTATAAAATGTTAGGGTAAGTAACCGAGAAGGAAATGGCAACCCACTCCAGTATTCTTGCTTAGAGAATCCTGTGGACAGAGGAGCCTGATGGGCTGCTGTCCATAGGAGTTGGACACGACTGAAGCAACTTAGCAGCAGCAGCAGGGTAAGTAAGAGCTTCCCTAATGGTTCAGACAGTAAAGAATCTGCCTATAATGCAAGAAACCTGGATTTGATCCCTGGGTCAGAAAGATCCTTTGGAGAAGGGAATGGCAACATACTCTGGTATTCTTGCCTGGAGAATCCCCATGGACAAGGAGCCTGGTGGGCTACAGTCCATGGGGTCGCAGAGTCAGACGCGACTGAGTGACTAAGTATAGCAAGACCACATCTTGAGCTCTTAGAACTCCATTACCAAGACCTCCTTTTTACTTATATATTTTTTTGGATAAATATAATTTATTCATATTTAACATATTATGAAAAGATAATTAAAAATCTTCACGTTTCTTCCTAAGCTCCTGCTCCAATAAAAAGTTTCTACCAAAACCTTCCTTTAGAGCACAGATACTAAAGCAAGATGTCTTTTTTTCTATTTGCTTTGTTTCCAGTTATCAAGCTAATGATTAGTACATCTTAACTTGTAGATATTAGAGCTAAAAGAGACCTGAGATTTCTCTGTTCTCTCAATTTATCATTGAGGGGAATAGCATGAAGCAAAATATTAGACTAGTTGCTACCAAATTCCAAAGTTTAGAATTGAACTTGGAAAATGACCATCGTTAGAATTCATCATTAGAAAAAGTTATACAACGAGAATGATTCAGCCTGGCAAGGGCTAGTAAGAACACATAAAATAGTACTATAGAAAAACTATGTCAGCTCTGCCAATGGTTTTCAATAACCGTGGCAATGTCAGAATGGCATTCTGCCTATAAAGTTCACACTGGCTCCTTCTTTGGTGTCTTGCCTCACTTTTCCTCACTCTAGATCAAATCTCACATTTCAGTCTAGACCTTTGATGTTTATCTGGAGAGGTTCCCCTCAGAACCTGGGACCTAGCTCAAGGACTGCGTGTGATGGAGGGGTATCTAAAGCCATGCCCAGTGAGGTCTGCTTGGGAAAGTGAGTAGAACGAAAGAAGCAAAGGGGAGGGATGAACTGAGGTGTTAAATAGGAGGCTTGCCTGGAAGGGTGGAAGAAAGAAGAAGGTAGATAAGGATGGAGTGAGTCTCAGTCCCTTCTCTGTTTATCTCCTTTCTCCCCTCCCATCAACCAGATGACTTTCACTGCTTTCTTGTACTTTCCATTCCCCGAAAATGTCGGCTTATATATGCCAGCATCTTGCAGTGTTCTCTGCGGCTCCTTACTGCTCCTTACCGACGTGTCCTGATGCCCTTTTTAGCTCTTGCCCCTATTACTAGCTGCCTCACCTCTACGTTTTGGCAGAATTCAGTGCTGAATTCTGAAGAATGGAATTTAATTTGTTCAGGTCATCTTTCCCCACCAGGTCAAAGACTGAAGTCCAGCTTATGGATGGATCGCCATATTTTTAAAGGCACAACCCCTGATCCAGTCGACTATAGGTCACATGGTGCAAATGTGGTCATTTATATCACAGGGCCTGTGGGTGGGCATATTCCTTCAGGAGGGGTTGTGGATGGCGGGCTTCATAAATCTAGTAGTGACTCAGAGGTTACAAGTCAAAGGCACACAATTATGAATGCTGGTGGTGCGGGCGGGGAGTGGGGAGGAACTCTTGTTTCTACCCTGAGGTTTTTCCTTTCTGTTTCAGTGTTCTGCTGAAATAAAGCTGGATATGTTAAAATTTCTCACTTGGTTTCCCAGGGGATGAAAAAGAGCCTTTCTTATATCTATAGATATTTTAGGTGTTGCTAACTTCACAAATGAAACGTCAGGGCAAAACCCCTCACATATATTGTACAGTATAAAAAATATACAATAGGAAAACATAACTGCTGACTTGGGTCTCTTAGTAACTTGCTTATTCCTCCTCTCATACTGCAGTGAGATGGGATTAGAATTCATATGGGAGACTTCTAAGTGAGGCAGGAGAAGAGGGTGAAAGATATTTCTTTTTCCTTCTGGATCTCTTGAGGGGTTCACAAAAGAAGCTGGGATCACCTTGATGGCATCCTCTAAGTCAGTCTGAGGAGTATATGTCTCGATATGGCATGGATACTACAGACATATAGTTACTATTAGTATTTTCTCAGACACATGTTTCTTGCAGTTTGATAATGCTGCTGGCTGTGATAAGTTCTGTTGATGGAGAATTGAGAACCTGGATCAAAGTTAAAGGGGGTGTGTGTGTACTTGTGCTCTGGAGACATGAATATTTTATACACATTCTATCAGAATTCTGACACGGAACATCTGACATGGATTTGTACTTACTATATGTATAAAAATATTTTTTTCCGTTAGAATTGAATCTATGCTTTGTGTAAAACAAGTATTTTTAGGATGTATCATAATAGTATTAATGAATGCTATGATTTATTGAATGTTGCTCTAAATTACTAAATGAAAACTAAATTCCAGATTTTTGATACCTCACAAAAAGCAGATGAATTGGTATTTTCCTTTTTACAAATTAGGAAACTGAGAATCAAAATGTTCAGCAGCTTGTCTACCTTTCAATTATAATGCACGAAAGGAGCTGCCATTCCAGCCTGTCGGTCTGAAGCTAAAGTCTGTGTCTCTGAGCCATGCCATGCATCCGACTTGTGTTCCAGGCCTGGATGTGAAATGCATGACTGGTCTTCTGGGTAGATGAGATGGTTAAACATTAACGCAGAGAATCAGAGTGATTTTTGGAAGATGCCTCCTCTCCACCACACATACCTGGAAAATTATCCCTGGAAAATTTGTTATACAGTTAGAAGGAAGTACTAAGATGTATCACTCAACAGGTATGTTTAGGAGATATTTGGCCCACACAAGTAGGAAATGCTTTTCTCAATGGGCCCTGATGGGAGGGGAAGCTGAATGAGGCAGAGATGGTAGGCAAGGTGTAGTAGGTGCATTGCTTAAACTACAAAATTTCCTAGAAACTTTCCTACAAAGTATCCCCTCCTCTTATGTTTTTATGAAATTTCATTTATTGACCCCTTCTGACCCTGAGAATTCTGGTGCTCAAGTTAATGTTCCCTGCTATCATTACTGTTCTTGATATAGAGTGATTGTAAAGTAGCTCATCCATAGTCACAGACTGAGCTTCTTGTAATCTGAAGGGGATAGAAATAAAAAAGCTGAGAGAAGAGGAAGGAGGGAGGGAGAAGAAGGGGTGGGGGGGAGAAGACTGGAAAGGCAGAGAGGACTGGCTTTAGATCTCAAAGATTAGCTGGTTCAACTCCCTTGTTTCCAAACATAACTTAGAAAGATTTAGTATCTCTCCAGACTGCATGAGGCCAGAAACTCTAGGTTTCTATTTGATCCTAATTCCAGGCTGTCATATATGAGGGGAAATGGCACAAATCTCTTCTTTATCAACAGCTCACTTGTTCTCTGGTGAGAGAAGTAAGGAGATCAAGTTCTTACATGAAGACCCTGAACACTTGGGGAGGAAGAGGATGCTTTGGTTCTTCTCAAAAGAGCAGCTGAAGAAACTTTCTCCCAACAGGAGAGCAAATTCCTGTATCTTGGGATATGGGCAGGAGACCAGAAGGCAGGTGGACACATTATGATTTTAATTTGATTCTATTCTAAGAGTAAGACCTTGGAGAGACTTTGTCTTACTAGATCACATGGCATCTTCACCTGTTTCCCGGTGGGAGATGTCCAATCGTTTCCCTTCTTTAAGATGTTCATGAGAGTATCATCTCATAACATTTGTTGGACCTTTGTTTTCAGGCTTATGAGCCCCTGGCAATTTTTCAGTAGTTATCTCATCCTCCATCCAAAGAGGGGAAGCTTAAAATCTGTGGGATTTCCATGATGTATAGTTTCTGATTGTCTTCTATTTTTCCCAATCATGGATGAATGGCCTCAGCAGTGTTTTACATTTATGCATTTTTGGCAACTGCAACTTGGGTTAACTTATATCTAGGCATTCATTTCCCTTTTTCAGGGATGATGCTATGTTTGGAGGAATTTATAAGCAGAGTTTATTTTACTCAACTCATTCTTTGCATGGGATATTGTTAACAAATAGTGGAAAGAGCATTGCGCTGAGGTCAGAAGACTTGAATTCCTGTCTTAGACCTGTGACTAACCAGCTATTTGACCATGAGAAGTCATTTTAGTTGAATTACAGTCTTTTTCTGAGCTGAGAAAGGTGGAGTAGATTCCTTACTCAAGGTTCCTCCCCAAGGGCTAAGATTCTGTAATTCTATGAAATCAGACTGCTGGAGAAGAATATAGCAGTGTTCTCATGCATGGGTTGTAAACGATGAGTAGAAAGTTAAGATCTGCTGTCAGATTACTTTTTAAGACTGTGTTCTCTCTTGTTGCTGCTGCTGCTGCTGCTAAGTTGCTTCAGTCGTGTCCGACTCTGTGCGACCCCATAGATGGCAGCCTACCAGGCTCCCCCATCCCTGGGATTCTCCAGGCAAGAACACTGGAGTGGGTTGCCATTTCCTTCTCCAATGCATGACAGTGAAGAGTGAAAGTGAAGTCGCTCAGTCCTGTCCGACTTCGTGACTCCATGGACTGCAGCCTACCAGGCTCCTCCACCCATGGGATTGTCCAGGCAAGAGTACTGGAGTGGGGTGCCATTGCCTTCTCTGGTGTTCTCTCTTAGGGGTGTCCATTTTTCAGGAAGAAGATAGACAGGAACTTTGGGATAAGCCTCAATTTATTGGAGCCTGTCTCTCACTATCCATAGCTATTTGTAATAATTTGAATTCAGACTTCTTGGAAAGTTCTTTTTGTTGAGTAAGGATGTCTGTACAGAAATTATATATAAGTAGGAAGTTATTTGTATCAGTCAGAATGTATGTGTGGGGAAAAGGGTGTGAGGAAGAGAGAAAGAAAAGCCTTAGTTTGTCTATGCAGATTATTTAAGAAAAGGGCATCAGCTGGAAAAAACTGTTAAGCTTAAGATGGGTGCTTAGATGGCATCTGCTGAACTTTATCTGTACCATAAGTTACAGTCATTTGTCAAGTTAGGCACTGAAAGAACAGAGCAGATGGATGATGTTTAGGAAGATGCAATTCTCATCCTAGGCAAAGGTCCAACAGGTGAGATCAATATTTCAGTTATGGAGTAATCACTTCATTAATAGATGAACCATATCATACACAAACTTTAGTGAGACACCTGGGATGTGACCACTCTGATCAGAGACCACTCTGATCTCATTTATCATTCCCACCATCTGCTCATGAGTCCAGAGGTTTCTCAGGCCCTGTTTTGTTATGCCTGGGGGAAGTATGGCTTCTTCATCATTATAGAGAATCAGCTGAGAGTTTGGTCACTTTTCTCCAGGAAAGTAGAGTTTGGAAGAGAAAGAGGAAAAAAATTAAACCTTTTTAAAGAAGACAAGGGCCTCTGAATTTGTTTCTCAGTTTGTCCTCCAATAACCTTGTCTATGATGGAATCAAGTTAAAGAAATTTAATTAGGTTTTCAAAATTCAAAGAGAAGACAAGAAATGAAAGTTAAGTGTGTCTGAAATCATTATTTAGGCAAACAGTTATTCTCACTAGAAAGGAGGATGGTCTTTCATTTAGATGGAAAGTCAAATTAGAAGGTCATTCACTATGGAATGGGTGTTACATTAAACATTTAATTGATTCAACTCTGGAGATGTAGAGTGGGTAAACATCCTCAGAGTATTTGCCTTTATTTATTCATTTTTCCTTTAGTCTGTAGCACAGACACGTTTTATAATTTTGTATATCTCTATTAATGTAGATCTGGAACATAAATCAACCATTTGGCCATCTTATTGATAGAATTAACTTAATGAATTTATAGGGCTTCCCAGGTGGTGCTAATGATAAAGAATCTGTCTGCAATACAGGAGACCAGGGTTCAGTCCCTGGGTCAGGAAGATCCCCTGGAGAAGGAAATGGCAACCTACTGCACTATTCTTCCCTGGAGAAGTCCATGGACAGAGGTGCCTGGCAGGCTACAGACGATGGAGTTGCAAATAGTCAGACAACTGAGTGACTAACACTTTCACTCTTTCTTTCAGTAAATTTATAAGAAATCATAAATTCTTTAAAATTTAAAAATAAAAGTTACATTTTAAATTTAGAAGATGAAAATAAACCCCCAAACTCAGTTCATCAAGTATCACTTGAACATTCTACATTTTCTTAGAAAGAGAAGATAAGAACTATAAAGATAAGGAGAAAATCGGTTGCTTGAAATATTGAATCAAAGTGACCTTTATGATATTCTAGGCTGAATAATAAAATTGGCAGTGTAACACTGGAAGAAATTCAAAGTTATAGTAATAAAAACCAATTCTTTGAGGCCAAAAATTGTGCTGAATGTTCTATAAACATAATGTCATCTAGGGGAAGGGAGATTTACCTGGTGAAGTGGGATTAGTAGGAGAAGGCTGTTTAGGATGGAGGAGTATTGCTGCCAGTCTTGAAGGAACTG
The DNA here is from genome assembly GCA_006410615.1 of Neotragus moschatus. NCBI lineage: Eukaryota > Metazoa > Chordata > Mammalia > Artiodactyla > Bovidae > Neotragus > Neotragus moschatus. The sequence goes on along the minus strand of SJYA01002726.1, from coordinate 2,869,841 downwards.
TAGCGTAGGGCTCGATAGGGGTTTGAGGAGCAGCCTTCTGAGTTAGGGTGTAGGAGAAACCAAGACTTGCAGGCAGGAAGGGAAAGCATATGACGTATACGTGTGGGATGGAAAGGTCCCTGCCTGGTGAGAGGTTGACTCACGTGGACACAATTTGTCAGGCTCAGGTGGCCAGTTCATTCTAATCTGGAATAATTCAGCAGTAAATCATACATCTTGTTGATGATGAGCTTTTCTCTTGCTTCATTCCAAGAGAAGGTACAGTAAAGTAGCTTTAGTTGCTACTCAGCTGGTCATCATGAAAAATGTGTCAGAGAGAATGCAGAATAACAACTGTTTTGCTTGTAGAGATGTTGCCCAAAGGTGAAAGAACAGGTGACAACTGTAAACACCCTGTTGGGAAATGCAGAGTTATCACTGTGGGGGCTCTTTCATGAACAATCAACACAAACATGGCTGTTTTCTTCTTTTGATTCATGGCATTGCTCAGGACTTTTACATTGCCTCGTCAGGTTGTTATGCTTCTTAGACACATACTTTGTTTTCTTCCTTCTTCTTCCTACTAGGGATTAAATACTTTATTTGGAATGTTTGTGCTAATTTTCTGGTTATATTTCTCCTTTCTGGAACAAAGATATTGAAGACATTTTCAAGAAAAAGGGAGAGAGGTTGCTGAGAGTGAAAAATAAATGTTTTGTATAACTGCCTTTTCTGTTATAAAATAGAAATGTCTTCTTTAGAACAGTGATCCTAGTGCTTGGAGGAGGACCTGCTTCAGAGAGAGAAAGAAAGGCTACTTAAGAGAAAATAAACCTCAACACATAATTGGGACTTCTGTTCTTTCCAGATTGTTTTGTGAAGAACCTGCTGCCAAAATCTGTTTTTTAAATTTAACTGCTTCTTTTGAAAGGCCTTTATTCTTCTTCCATGGAAGTTTATTATCCTCTCATTTCTTCTCTTGTTTTTTGAATTATGTACCCCAACATCTAGATAACTGGGACCATTAGTTTTCGCATTTCCCAGATGATAGTTTCATAGTTCATTCTACAGGTTTATTCAGAGCACTCCAGTGAAATTTAATCCCCAGATCACCTTTGTTTGAGTCTAAGAAATTGGATTTTTTTCTTCATAGTTTACCTGTCCCGTGTTCTGAAATTATCTTTTGTTCATGTGTAGTTGCTCAGCTGTGATCAAACTGATGCCTTGTTGGGCATTGTGCATTTTTTTTTGTTTGTTTTTAAAATGGCAAAAATACAACATGTATTAAGAATAATTATGACACAATAAAACATGGAGCATGGAGGGATAGTAAAAATTTTCATCCTGACACTGAATATTTAAATAATTTTCAACTTGCTTTAAGTCATTTGCTTTTTTTAAAACTGAACTGCAGTCGATTTACAATGTTGTATTATTTCAGGTGTACAGCCAAGTGATTCAGTTATATATAGATTCTTTTTCAGATGCTTTTCCATTATAGTTTATAACAAACTATTGAATATAGTTCCCTGTTCTATACAGCAGGTCCTTGTTGTTTATCTATTTTATAGATAGTCTGTATCTGTTAATCTTAAATTCCTGATTTATCCCTCTTCCCATCTTTCCCCTTTGGTAACTAAAAGTTTGTTGTCTATGTCTATGAGTCTATTTCTCTTTTGTAAATAAGTTCATTTATATCATATTTTAAGATTCCACATGTAAGTGATATTATATGATATTTGTCTTTCTCTAAGTCATTTGTTTCTTTAAACATGGGAGATGTGGTTTCTGAATTTGAATTGTTTGTGATACAGTGTGTGCTGACTCACAGATTTGCCATAAAGCAATTTAAAAAACTAAGAAAGAAGTATTGGGGCATCGTTTGTGGATATAATTTTCCATTCATTTACAAAATTGCCTTTAAAATAGAAAAGCCATTTCAAATTTATAGAGCATCAAGTAATGTAACATGTTAATATTTTAGCCATATGCTCATTTAAACTTAAAAACAACATCCTATTTTCCAAAAATTACTGCTTGATTCTAAAGCTGGGCATATTAAATTTTAGGATGAAACCAGACTGAGAAAGATTCTGCCTCCTTTAAATTACTACTAAGATGGTCACTACAAATAGTAACACAAATCCTCAGCATTATAATTTGTAACTGCTTAGTAACAACCTGGACTGGAAACTTAAGTAGCAACATAGTCTATAAAAATAGGGATGATGCAGTGTTTTCTCTCCAATCAGTTTAACTGAAAAATGAGCAGACTCAGTATTTGGCTGGGATGTCACCCACACAACAGGAAAATAACCAGGCTTCAGGGCATGATAAAACTAAACTTCAGGATGGAAAGCTCAGTGATAGCACCATAAAAATTCTAGCCAGTGCTTTGCTTATTGCTGTGGAAATTTGTATACTGTACAGATGAATATCACTAAAAATAAGGTGAAAAGATAATGAAAAGTGTGAACATATATAGAATTGAGAGCCCCCAGATAAGAGAACACAGCATGTAGGCTTGACTTTCCTATAACTTTATATGTGACACGATATTTATGGTAGCTGTGAAAAGAAGACAAGCGAAAAGCAAAGGAGAAAAAGAAAGATATTCCCATACAAGTGCAGAGTTCCAAAGAATAGCAAGGAGAGATAAGAAAGCCTTCCTCAGTGATCAATGCAAAGAAATANTCTGCCATAAGGGTGGTGTCATCTGCATATCTGAAGTTATTTATATTTCTCCCAGCAACTTTGATTCCAGCTTGTGTTTCTTCCAGTCCAGCGTTTCTCATGATGTACTCTGCATAGAAGTTAAATAAGCAGGGTGACAATATACAGCCTTGATGCACTCCTTTTCCTTTGGGCAGTAGCAATTTTGACTGTAACAATCATGTAGGGTCCACACTATCCATCTCTCTATGAAGCAGGAACTGGATGAGGTTCTTTACCTTGGCACATTATGAAGGCATCACGAGAGTTAGTTGAGAATGAATTAACTTATGTCTTATATGAGAATGTATAATCATACACACACACATACATAAATATTACTCTAAAGAGATCTTGGATATACACATACACCACGAAGTTTAAGTGATTCACAGTAGAAAGAAAGAAAGAAAGAAAGAAAGAAAGAAAGAAAGAAAGTGAAGTCGCTCAGTCATGTCTGACTCTTTGTGACCCCATGGACTGTAGCCCACCAGGCTTCTCCATCCATGGAACTTTCCAGCCATGAGTACTGGAGTGGGTTGCCATCCTTCTCCAGGGAATCTTCCCGACCCAGGGATTGAACCCGGGTCTTCCACATTGCAGGCAGACACTTTACCATCTGAGCCACCAGGGGATCTCCACAGTAGAGGCCCTGTGTAAATCTCTAATTATTCCTTGTTTACAAATTCATTACTTGCTCTTAGCTGAGAAAGTTGTGTTTATTCTGGTTCTTCTTTTTCTTTGTACAGAAAGATTTTTTTCTGGTTCTCTTTGATGAATCCCACAGGTGTCTTATTGGAGTATAGTTGTTTTACAATGTTGTCTTAGTTTCTGTTATACAACTAAGTGAATCAGCTATCGATGTATATATACCCTCTCCGTCTGGAACCTCCCTGTCACTCCCCACCCCATCTGACCCTTCTAAATCATCACAGAGCGCCAGCTAAGCTCCCTCAATCCCACGCTGTTTTTAACACTCACTTGTTCTGAGAAGTCACTCTGTTGTTTAAGGGCAATATTACTATTTCCAGAGATCCTGTGTCTATACTTAGGTGCTTCCTCAAAAAGTCTCTTCACCAACGTTATTTTTGCTATGCAAATAGTGGCTAGTTATTTGCATCCATGATTTCTCTTTGCCTAGTGGTGTTCAGTTTTTCAGCCACACCTCCCCAAGCTTTGATCTTTCCTGTTTAGTCAGCTCTTTCTGTATAGTGTCCTCTGCAGATGCATACAGGTAATGAAAGAGTTCATGCTTTTTAATTGCAGCATAATTGCTATACAATGTTGTGTTAATTCCTGCTGTACAGCAAAGTGAATCAGGTATATGTATGCATATATACTGTCCCTCTTAGACCTCCCTCCCTGAGCTCCACTGAGTCCCCCACATCCCATCCATCTAGGTCATCATGGAGCACTCAGCTGAGCTCCCTGGATATATGGCAGGTTCCCACTAGCTATCTGCTTTACCCATGGTATTTGTGTCAAACCTAACCACCCCATTCATCCCATCCCCCTGCCTCCAGTCCTCTATGTCCACAGGTCTGCTCTCTACATCTGTGTCTTTATTTCTGCCTTGGAACTAGGTTCATCTGTACTTATTTTTCTAGATTCCATATACATGGGTTAATATATGATACTTGTTTTTCTCTTTCTGACTTACTTCACTCTATGACAGACTCTAGGTCTACTCATATCTGTACAATGAGCCAGTTTCATTTCTTTTTTATGGCTGAGTAATATTCCACTGTATATATGTACCACATCTTCTTTATCCATTCAAAACGACACATGTAGCCCAGTGTTGATTGCAGCACTGTTTCCAATAGCCAGAACAGGAAAACAACTGAAGTGTCCACCTACAGATGAACCGAAGCAGGGTATGTTTTGAGTTGTTAGAAAGGATAACTGTGACTTTAGCTGCAAAACTATTGTTTGTGATTGGAAACAAAGTATCTGTTGCTGGGCTGAAACACCTCCCTAGTACCACAGTGAAGGGGAAGCACATTCTCCCTGGAAGCAGGTCTGCACACCCGTAAGCCTGAGAGTGGAGGCCATGGCACACTAAACAGAACAAGGAGTAGACCTGAAGGAGATTTCAGAAGACAGGAAACAGGATAATCTTTCTGTAAATCTTTCCTACAGGCCAAGTATCTTTTAATGCCTCACATTTATTGGGGTAGGTAATACTTGTTCGAACAAAGCTGTCACAAACATTTATAGACACAGAGATTCCAGTGTTCTAATAATCTGATGACAATAATAATCTTTAATAAAATCTAAATGATTGCTTAATTTTGAATCATAGACCCACTTTTGCCCTCACTAGTATGTGGCCTGGGCTCAGTCAACCACCCCTTTGCACGTCATTTCTTGAATATGCAAAACTAGAGACTGAAGGATGCTGAAATGACTTCTTGTATAATATACTATGAGTTTGTGAACCCAAAGTCTCATGGAAAATGCTCTGCATTTTACCTGCTCCCCCTAAACTGAGTCAGTTAGTCCTCAGTGAGAGAGACGACATTTAAAGTTCAGCTTGCTAAATAAGAATCAAACACAGCAGTAACACAAGGTTGGTTTTTCCTTTATCTGGACCATCCCTAGTAAAGACAGAGCCACTGATGTGGCCCAGATGTGCTCTGGGCCTGTTTGTGTGCTGCAGTGGCAGAGCTATATAGTTGTGACAAAGACAGAATCACCAGACGAAATACAGGAAACCCAGCTAAATGCGAATTTCAGATAAACAATAAACCTTGCCTGGGATGTACTTGTAAAGTTTAGTGTTCTATATTTTTCTGTGCACAGTCTGGCCATCCTAGGCAGAGACTAGATGACCCACAAAGCCTAACATGCTTACCACTTTGCCTTCTGTAGCAAAAGTTTGCCAACTGTTGATGTGGAAGAAAGATTTCTGAACTAGAATGAAAAATAAAATCTAAGTTTTAGATCTGATTTCGTTTCTAATTTTCTGTTTAACCTTGGGTTTGATCTTAGTTTTCATGTTTACAAGTTAGTCCTCCTTACCTGCTTCCCAGGGTTGTTTGGGAATAGTTGGTGTATTCAGGGTGGGCAGACACTTGGAGGTATGCACAGATGGAATGGAGATGGATTTAACCCAGAAGGAGGCAAGGGTTTATTTTCCAACATTATACTTACAGATCTTTAGTTTACTCTTCCATTTCCATTTGACCCTTGCTGTTTCCAGTCTATATTTTCCTGAGTGCAGAGACAAGAGGACATATAGTACACAGTTTGGTACTAGCTGGAAGAAAGGGTGATAGCCAGATATTATTCTTGAAACCAGCTGGCTGAACAGATGTTGAATGCAATTTCAAACAGATATCTTCTTATTTCTTTGATCTATCTCCACGCTAGAGAGTTTTTTATTCTGTGCCTTAGGAATAAACGTAACTGCTTTTCCTGTCTTGAAAAAAAAAATCACTCTTCAGGAATCATACACAGGATTAATATATCCTGCTTTCCATTTTGACAACTTTAGCAGTGGTGAGAGCAGAGGCCGTATTTCAAAGGTATGGTGACTCCAAGAATTCATTTCTGTTCAGAGACAGATGAAAACAGAAAAGAGGAAAGAGACAAATGCTAGTATTACGCCATCTTTAAAGAATTATTCCATTCTCCCTAGCATCTTGCTATAAAATACTTGACTGGGAGCACACCAAATTATGACTCTGTGCTGCATTAAAATTGTGGCTACTTAGTTTTATTTCTAAAATCCGTGCTAATGAAAACTTTAGGGAGAGTTGGGTGCTCTCTTCTGCACTCCCATACAATTTTAAATATAGTTCTGTTCTAGCCAAATAATTCATTATTCATTTGTTTTCTTAATAGCTTGTGAGTTTTTTGACATCATGGGTTTTTACTCATTTCCATATCTCCCAGCACTTGACATTGTCCTCACAGGTGATTGAATGAATGGAGTAACTATGAAACTGTTGGAAGCATTTATATGCCATGAAATTCTTCATTGGTTGACTTCAGTCTCTGTTTTTTGAAATAATTTTTCAGTGATTTGATTACAGTTTGATATGAGATGCCTATTAGAATAGCAATCTGACTTCTATTCCTTGTAGCTCTTTTTTCTCTGTCCTTAACTCAATATGAATAATTCCTGAGTGGGTAACTCTGAGCTCTACTTCCTTTTCGATTTCCAGTCCTGGATGTGTCTACCTGGATGTTATATAAGTACCACATGCTCCACATGCAAGATGTGCTAGACAATGAGGTAATGACGGGGGCTGGGGGCAGAAGGCGGATTTAAAAAAAAATTAATTTTATTGAGTATAGTTGCTTTACAATGTTGTGCTAGTTTCTACTTTACAGCAAAGTGAACCAGCTATAGGTATACACACATCCCCTCTCTTTTATTTCTTTCCCTTTTAGGTCACCGTGGAGCATTGAGTAGGGTTCCTTGAACTATACAGTATCTTCTCATTTGTTGTCTATGGAAAGGGAGTGGTGGTGAGATGAATGGGAAATTGAGATTAACATATATACACTGTGATACTATCTATAAAATAGAGGGCCAATTGTTAATTCACCTCTTCTACTAACTGGCTCAGTGACTTGTTAAGTAATTTAACTCTTCTGGGAGCCAATTCCCTCAGGCCAGTATGAGGCTGTAGCTGTAATAATGGCTTTTGAACTCTACGTAGTACAGTTCTACAGTGTTTTGATACACACCAAAAGCCAAAAGTATTTAATGTTGCCTAGGCATTACCCTGCTTATTTAACTTATATGCAGAATACAGCATCAGAAATGCTGGACTAGAAGAAACACAAGCTGGAATCAAGACTGCTGGGAGAAATATCAATAACCTCAGATATGCAGATGACACCACCCTTATGGCAGAAAGTGAAAAGGAGCCTTTTGATGAAAGTGAAAGAGGAGAGGGAAAAATTTGGCTTAAGACTCAACATTCAGAAAACGAAGATCATGGCATCCAGTCCCATCACTTCATGGGAAATAGATGGGGAAACAGTGGAAACAGTGTCAGACTTTATTTTTCTGGGCTCCAAAATCACTGCAGATGGTAACTGCAGCCGTGAAATTAAAAGATGCTTACTCCTTGGAAGAAAAGTTATGACCAACCTAGATAGCATACTCAAAAGCAGACATATTACTTTGCTGACTGAGGTCCGTCCTGTCAAGGCTATGGCTTTTCCAGTGGTCATGTATGGATGTGCCAGTTGGACTGTGAAGAAGGCTGAGCGCTGAAGAATTGATGCTTTTGAACTGTGATGTTGGAGAAGACTCTTGAGAGTCCCTTGGACTGCAAGGAGATCCAACCAGTCCATTCTGAAGGAGATCAGCCCTGGGATTTCTTTGGAAGGAATGATGCTAAAGCTGAAACTCCAGTACTTTGGCCACCTCATGCGAAGAGTTGACTCATTGGAAAAGACTCTGATGCTGGGAGGGATTGGGGGCAGGAGGAGAAGGGGATGACAGAGGATGAGATGGATGGATGGTATCTCTGACTCAATAGACCTGAGTTTGGGTGAACTCTGGGAATTGGTGATGGACAGGGAGGCCTGGCGTGCTGCGATTCATGTGGTCGCAAAGAGTCGGATACGACTGAGCGACTGAACTGAACTGAGGCATTACTTACCCTAGGTGATGAAAATATAGACCTTAAAGGATATCAATGAAAAATGTATTGTAATTCTATTAGGCAGTTCTCTTAAGCAGTTAAATGCAAGTTTTGTTTAGAAGTAAATCTGTTTGAACTTTGCCATCACAGCTCCGCTGGTAAAGAAATAGAGCCTTGGTATCATGGAAGTGCTAGGGGAGTCAATGCAGACCATGCAGCCATCTCTCTTGGGAATAACTTATGTTACTGTTTGGATGAGTCTTTAAGAAGACCCTGTGTCAACACTTTCTGTGATGGTCACTGTTCCTTGCTGAGCTGCTTCATCTCGAACAGCCTGCTTCAAGCTGTGTTCATGTCAGGACACACTGTTCCTCATTACAGCTTCCAGGTGCCAACACCAAGAAATACTCGAATGGGAACCCACTTGACAGGATATACATATTTGATATATGTTATCAAATCGGAGGCCTATAGCTACACTGCCTTTGGGTCAGGATGGGTGGTCTGACTTCAGTGGGACTTGCATCAGAGCATGCAAAATATTAACTTCCCCAAGCCATGGCTTGGGAATAGGATATTATGTTTCAATGTCAAATATGTCAAAATGTACCATTTGTCTTTAAGTACATTTTTTTTCTAGGCCCATTTCCTGATTTTTTTTTTCTTTAAAGAAATAAAATGGAAGCCTGTTCACACAAGGCTACCTTGAAACTGTTTGAGCAGGATCCTGCCCATTCCATGTCTGTTCATAATTATCAGGCCAGCCATCCCCACACAGTGAACCCAGGAACTCATGGAGGCAGGTCACAGACACTCTAGTTTTCATGGTCAATGAGTTTGTAGTCCCACTGATCTGTTCCTGCCTGAATACCACCACGATCCTAGCACAGTCCTATTCTGAAGCTGTGGCTAAAATACCTCTGGTGTGGGTGTTGTTTTAGGTACGTGTATTTGACGTATCTGTGGGATCTATAAGTGGAATGCTCAGTTGAAAACTGGAGGTGCATACTTAGAACTCAGGGAAGAGATCTGAGCTGGACATATGAAACTGGGATTCATCAGTGCTAGGGCGTTGTTATAATGATCAAAGTAGATGAGATAACTCAGGGCATGTGTGAAATGAGAAGGGTAAGAAACCCTTCTTAGAGAAGGGTCCGAGAAACCTGGAGCACAAGCTGAGCTAAGATGACCAAAAGTGATCTTGAGATGATCCTCAGAAGTGTTATGTTGCTTCCTAGTAAGGAAGGCTCTGAGTGAGAGCCACTTTTCTGCTTCCTTCAGAATGTAGGCACTGACCAGCTTTATCTTTTTTCCTGTTGATCACAGCTTTAGATTGAGTTGTGTTGAATTCCTTGTCAATGTCTTTTTCTTAGTTCAGAGATAGATAATCCCCTCCTTATTGGCATTCCAGTCATTTGGCTGGATTCCAACAGAGATGTTTTGAAATCTTTCTTAGAAGATTTGCAATCAGTTGCAGTGGAGACATAATTCACATTTCAAGTGTGGAAGCTTAGATTTTATCACATGGGTAACGCTGTCATTCTCAACTAAAAGTGATTCTGCTCTCCATGGGAGATTCTGCTCTCTTTTCTCCAAGTAAAAAATTTTCACTGCTCTGTGTGTGCGTCTTAATAATTTTGTTGGGTCTGAGGATATGAAATCTCAGAAATGAAGTTTAAATATAAGTACACCTTAGTACTATTAATTGTTCAGTCAGTCAGTTTAGTTGCTCAGTTGTGTCTGACTCTTTGCAATCCCCTGGACTGCAGCACGCCAGGCCTCCCTGTCCATCACCAACTCCTGGAGCTTACTCAAACTCATGTCCATTGAGTCAGTGATGCCATCCAACCATCTCAGCTTCTTTCATCCCCTTTCCTCCCATCTTCAATCTTTCTCAGCATCAGGGTCTTTTCAAATGAGTCAATTCTTCACATCAGGTGGCCAAAATATTGGAGTTCAGCTTCAGTGTCCATCCTTCCAACGAATATTCAGGACTGATTTCCTTTAGGATGGATGGGTTGGATCTCCTTGCAGTCCAAGGGACTCTCAAGAGTCTTCTCCAACACCACAGTTCAAAAGCATCAATTCGTTGGCCCTCAGCTTTCTTTATAGTCCAACTCTCACATCCATACATGACTGCTGGAAAAAACATAGCTTTGACTAGATGGATCTTTGTAGGCAAAGTAATGTCTCTGCTTTTGAATATGCTATCTAGGCTGGTCATAACTTTCCTTCCAAGGAGTAAGCGTCTTTTAATTTCATGGCTTCAGTCACCATCTGCAGTGATTTTGGAGTCCAAAAAAATAAAGTCTATCACTGTTTCCCCATCTATCTGCCATGAAGTGATGAGACCAGATGCCATGATCTTAGTTTTCTGAATGTTGAGTTTTAAGCCAAGTTTTTCACTCTCCTCTTTCACGTTCATCAAGAGGCTCTTTAGTTCTTCTTCATTTTCTGCCATAAGAGTGGTGTCATCTGCCTGCAGAATCCCAGGGACGGGAGAGCCTGGTGCACTGCCATCTATGGGGTCTCACAGAGTCGGACACGACTGAAGCAACTTAGCAGCAGCAGCAGCAGCATCTGCATATCTGGGGTTATTGATATCTCTTCCAGCAATCTTGATTACAGCTTGTGTCTCATCCAGCCCAGCGTTTCTCATGATGTACTCTGCATAAAATTTAAATAAGCAGGCTAACAATATACAACCTTGAGGTACTCCTTTTCCTATTTGGAACCAGTCTGTTGTTCCATGTCCAGTTCTAACTGTTGCTTCCTGACTTGCATACCAAGAGGCAGGTCAGGTGGTCTGGTATTCCCATCTCTTGAATAATTTTCCACAATTTGTTGTGATCCACACAGTCAAAGGCTTTGGCATGGTCAATAAAGCAGATATAGATGTTTTTCTGGAACTCTCTTGCTTTTTCAGTGATCCAATGGATGTTGGGCTTCCCTGGTGGCTCAGACAGTAAAGCGTCTGCCTGCAGTGCAGGAGATCTGAGCTCGATCCCAGGGTCAGGAAGATCCCCTGGAGAAGGAAATGGCAACCCACTGCAGTATTCTTGCCTGGGAAATTCCACCGACAGAGGAGACTGGCAGGCTACAGTCCATGGGGTTGCAAAGAGTCTGACACGACTGAGCAACTAACACATTCCAAAAAAGCAAAAACAAAAACAATGGATGTTGGCAATTTGATCTCTGGTTCCCCTGCCTTTTCTAAAACCAGCTTGAACATCTGGAAATTTACAGTTCACATTGCTGAAGCCTAGCTTGAAGAATTTTGAGCATTATTCACTAGCATGTGAGATGAGTGCGATTGTGTGATAGTTTGAGTATTCTTTGGCATTGCCTTTCTTTGGGATTGGCATGAAAACTGACCATTTCCAGTCCTGTGGCCACTGCTGAGTTTTCCAAATTTGCTGAAATATTGAGTGCAGCACTTTCACAGCGTCATCTTTCAGGATTTGAAATAGCTCAACTGGAATTGCATCACCTCCACTAGCTTTGTTTGTAGTGATGCTTTCTAAGGCCCACTTGACTTTGCATTCCAGGATGTCTGGCTTTAGGTGAGTGATCACATCATTGTGATTATATGGGTCATGAAGATCTTTTTTGTACAGTTCTTCTGTGTATTCTTACCATCTCTTCTTAATATTTTCTGCTTCTGTTAGGTCCATACCATTTCTGTCCTTTATTGTGCCCATCTTTGCATGAAATGTTCCCTTGGTATCTCTAATTTTCTTGAAGAGATCTCTAGTCTTTCCCATTCTATTGTTTTCCTTTATTTCTTTTCATTGATCACTGAGGAAGGCTTTCTTATCTCTCCTTGCTATTCTTTAGAACTCTGCATTCAAATGGCTATATCTTTCCTTTTCTCCTTTAACTGTTACCAATCATCACTTTTGTGTTTACTCTCTTTTCCAATCCCAGGTCAATTATGTACTAGATATGTTCATTTTGGGCCCTGAAATCTCCTTACATATGACTGTGTTTACAAGTATGAACCAGTTGTCACATATAGCTAGTCAAAGCATACGAACACTAATAAAGAACCAATACTCTATCCCGCTGCTGGGCATACACACCGAGGAAACCAGAATTGAAAGAGACACATGTACCCCAATGTTCATAGCAGCACTGTTTATAATAGCCAGGACGTGGAAACAACCTAGATGTCCATCAACAGATGAATGGATAAGAAAGCTGTGGTACATATACACAATGGAGTATTACTCAGCCATTAAAAAGAATACATTTGAATCAGTTCTAATGAGATGGATGAAACTGGAACCAATTATACAGAGTGAAGTAAGCCAGAAAGAAAAGCACCAATACAGTATACTAACTCATATATATGGAATCTAGAAACATGGTGATGATAACCCTGTATNGCACTGTTTATAATAGCCAGGACGTGGAAACAACCTAGATGTCCATCAACAGATGAATGGATAAGAAAGCTGTGGTACATATACACAATGGAGTATTACTCAGCCATTAAAAAGAATACATTTGAATCAGTTCTAATGAGATGGATGAAACTGGAACCAATTATACAGAGTGAAGTAAGCCAGAAAGAAAAGCACCAATACAGTATACTAACTTATATTTATGGAATCTAGAAACATGATGATGATAACCCTGTATACGAGACAGCAAAAGAGACACAGATGCATGGAATGGACTTTTGGACTTTGAGGGAGAGGGAGAGGGGGGGAAGGTTTGGGAGAATGGCACTGAAACATGTGTGCTGTCGTGTGGGAAACGAAGCATTGGTCTATATTCGGTTCAGGATACAGGATGCTTGGGACTGGTACACGGGGATGATCCAGAGAGTTGATGTGGAGTGGGAGGTGGGGGAGGGGTTCAAGATTGGGAACTCATGTACACCTGAGATGAAAAAATTAAAATTAAAAAAAAAGAACCAATACTCTATTCTTCTTCTATACAGTACTATACAGATTTTTTTAAAATTTCATGCGAAATAAAAGACTCTGGCATTTTAGTCAGTCTGATATCCTCATTGTGAGCAAAAGTTTCCGTTCTTTTTTTAATATTAAAAACATATAATGAATGCTATTGCTACATTCACTGGCCCCGAGTTGGAAAACATTGGACATGATGTCTAGGGCTCCCGGCTTTAACGACATTTAATTAATATCATTTTTTATATTATATTCTAGTTTCTATTCATGAGACTTTTACACTTAAAAGTCATGCAGCCATTTATTTGTTTTGATGCTTGATATTAATTTTTAGCATTGTACTTCTTGCCAGTGAGACTTTATCAATAACTCTAGGGGGTTTGTCACTTTGTTCTTAAGCCAAGGTTTTATTAAGTCAACTTATATCATTTATAACTACTCATTCAGTGCAATATCAATAATGTTAAGTAACTGACACATAAGCTCAAAAATCGTCAGTATCAACTTTCTAAAATACAGCAGCCCTACTGCTATTATTAAGCTATCTTGCCTATTGCAGACAGGCTTAAGAACCAAGAAGTAGATACGCATAGAAGTAGAATGAGTTTTATCAATAGATACACCCTCTGGTCCTCTTTCTGAACTCTGATTTTCCTTGTTTTTTTAAACCCACCATTCTTAGAAGCTGACTGTATGCCTTAGGGTTGGCCATCCTGGGAGCTCAGTTTACCCACAGTCCACTCTTCAGAGAAGCAGCTGCTCATACCTCATATGCATAAGTCATAATGATGATGATGGTAGTAGGTAAAATCTGCTGAGTACTTTATGCTCCAGGCTTATCGAGGGTTCAGCCAGACAAGCGGAAGTCTAGGAGGCTAGATAACTGTTATACACACACACACTGTTATACATACACACACACACACACACACACATGTATGTATATAAAAAACACAATTTGTTTCAAGGAATTGGCCTACATGACTGTGGGGGCTAACTAAGCCCAGTGAGCCCGGAGTTCTTAGGGCAGGTGGTCAGGAAGGGAAGGCCAGAAGCAGGCTGAAACCCACTGGCATGACGTCTTCTCCTTCCCCTCCCTGTTGTCGATAGGCCAGAGTGTCTCTCTTCCTTTCCTCTCCTCCTTATTCCTCCCTCCCATTTATTTATATGAATAAATATAGACCCATCCATCTCCAATAAACTTGCCTATGGGCTTATAGTAAGTGACATAACTAAGTTAACAAGCCAGGCCTTTTCTTTTCTAACCTGAGCTCCTTCTATCAACACAATGCTATTTGGTGCTGGCCACATCTGATTAGACCTTATTTAGAGGCCAAAACCATGGGGGAAAGGCAGCCATCTCTGGAGAAGTGAAGTGAAGTGAAGTTGCTCAGTTGTGTCCGACTCTTTGCGACCCCATGGACTGTAGCCTACCAAGCACCTCTGTCCATGGGATTTTCCAGGCAATAGTACTGGAGTGGATTGCCATTTCCTTCTCCAGGGGATCTTCCTGACCCAGGGATCGAACCCAGGTCTCCTGCATTGTAGACAGATGCTTAACCATCTGAGCCACCAGGGAAGTCCATCTCTGGAGAACCAATGGCTATTGAGGCAATGGGATGTGAGATCTTTGTTCAGATGGAATGGCCCTAACTGAGTAGTGACAGACACAGTCAGATTGTGAGTGTTGGAGAATTTCAAAGTGAGATTCAGACAGGGATAGAGACATAAAGGGNCATCTCTGGAGAACCAATGGCTATTGAGGCAATGGGATGTGAGATCTTTGTTCAGATGGAATGGCCCTAACTGAGTAGTGACAGACACAGTCAGATTGTGAGTGTTGGAGAATTTCAAAGTGAGATTCAGACAGGGATAGAGACATAAAGGGTAGAAGCCCAGATCCACACACACAGAAAAGTGTCAGCAGGAAGTGTGGGGCAGTTGAAGGCATGTACAAGCTGCACCAGAGAGAGGAAAGAGGAACAGGTTGGCAGAATTAAGAGAGTGAAAGGGCAAGAAGCGGATGGCAAAACATCATTGGAGGAAGATCTTACATTAAGGTGGATGCCTGAGGGCATGGGCTGGAGGAGCACCGGCTTCATTCTTGGACTGCGCATTTTGTACTTCCCCAAGCTCACTTGGGCTTCTCTGGCAGCTCAGTGGTAAAGGATCTGGCTGCAACACCCGAGCCGCAGAAGCCATGGGTTCGATTCCTGGGTTGGGAAGATCTCTTGTAACCCACTCCAGTGTTCTTGCCTGGAGAATTCCATGGACAGGGGAGGCTGGTGGACTATAGTCCATGGGATAAGAATTGGACATTTCTGAGTGACTAACACTTAGCAGAAGCTCATTTAGTATTGGCATGGGAAACATATGATTTACTTCCCTTTAAGAGCTAAGGGCAGAATTGTAGGGAGAATTTATGGGTTCAGAATTTTAGGGAAAGGGCCTAAAGGGATATTAATCCAGCCAGAGAAGCCACTGCCATCATCTTGACTGACTGACAGGTCTATCCAGCATCTGTGTGGTCCAAACAAGCCTCCTCTGGTGTGATGCTCTCCCTTAAGTGCTCACAGAAGGGATACTGGACACAGATGGCATTTATCCCTGATGGGCTACGACTGAACATGCCTGATAGTCTTCCTACTCAGGATGGATCATCATAGGTATTGCCTGTGAGCTTGAGGAACATGTGTGCACTCAGGCCCCACCCAAACCTACTGAATCCAAATCTATAATAAGAGTCTCAGCTAATTTGTGTGCACATTAAAATTCAACAGAACACATTATCCATTCATGGTAGGCTGCATCTGAGCATNATCATAGGTATTGCCTGTGAGCTTGAGGAACATGTGTGCACTCAGGCCCCACCCAAACCTACTGAATCCAAATCTATAATAAGAGTCTCAGCTAATTTGTGTGCACATTAAAATTCAACAGAACACATTATCCATTCATGGTAGGCTGCATCTGAGCATGTTCCAAATCCTTTTACCTGGTGATGGCTGCACTAAGGGGTCCACAGTTTCATCCCATCCATTCTATGAAAGCCCACTCTGCCTCCCCCACAGGGAATATGATAACCAGGCCATAAGAGCTGGGCTATGTACCCTGGACAACAGTTGAGTTTCCTGTGAGAGCTGGTTTTGGGAATGGTGAGCCTTCTTCAGTATTTTGTGAATTTTTATATAGTCCTCCTTTAACTGAGGAGCCTGAGTGCATGACTGTTTCTTGCAACCTAATGGATTGTGACAAATAGCCTGGATGATTTAATTTGCAAAGCTACAGGGATTATAACAGTAGTAAATTAAACCTGAGGAGAAAGGCTTTTAGAAATAGGTACACGGAGAGCAACAGGAAGCTGTTGGTGACAAACAACCTCTGAATATAATAACCTGTGCCATTTTCTGTGGGTGAAAATTGCCTTGCAGGCCTCCTTCAAAAAATTCTCTGGCTCTCTCAGTATTTCAGAATGTACAGTACATGGTGATGATAAGGATGGATGAGTCAGGAGAGAAAGGCTTAGCTGCCCACATCATACTGATTAGGAAGGCAGGGAAGTTTAAAATGCAGGTTTAAAAGATTTTCGAAAAGTCTAATGACAATAATGCATAATTTGGAGATTCTCTAAAAGTCTCAGCTCTCTGGAAAACAGATGACCAGATGACTCACTCTCCAGGCCTCTGGAGGACAAAGTGTCCTGAAATACTCATCGCTGCTCCCACCCGCAAAGAACGTGTCTCCCACAGCCCCAGCTGCTAATCCATCCTCCCCTTGTCACCAGGGTTTATTTTTCCCAGCCGAGGCCATCAAATCCACTCTCTCAAGAGTCTACAATTGGGACACAGAGCCTTGAGTTGGTGTTTGTCACGTGCATGAGTTGAGAAACTGTATGAAGTTGAGGCTGGGTTCACTAAGGTCTGTGGAAGCATGGAAACCTGGCATCAGAGTGAATATGAGCTAAAAGCCCCTCAGCCCCATGGGCCTGGAGAGAGAAACTTCTTTCAGTCCCTCTCACTCATTCTGATTCTTCTGAGGTTTTATTCTATTACCTTCTTTGGGTCCCTGGAAATACCCTGTGTCCTTCCAGAAAAGTCTTGATTTTTGATTAAGCTAATTTGAGTAGTGGCTGTTCCTTGAAAACAGTTATTTTTTGTTGAAGATAAGAGGTTTTTAACACCTAAAACCCATGAAGATCCCTAGTATTTTATTTTTAAAAAATGTACTTTTTATATTAGAAAAGATTTAGAGTCTATTGCTAAGATAGCACAATTCCCATGTATCCTGCACCCAGTTCCTCCTGTTACTGTGGTGGCTATGGGACAAGATGGGGTAGGAACAGAGCAGAAAGGAGGAACATATCATTGTCATATGGACCAGACTGTCCATAGAGGGAATGAGGCATTGTGGCAGGCCTGGGTGCCAGGCTGGAGTCCTGGGCAGAGGTCAGTAACTAAGGCCAGCGGTGGGTAGGAGGACCTAGGAATGTGCCTGGCCTCAGGGTTCAAGATGGGCATAGGAAATAGGCTGAGAACTTGGGAAAAGCACCCTAGGATGGGGCACAGGTGCAGAAGGGCTTACCTCCCAGCAGCAAGAGTGACCCAGCTTTGCCCTGATCATTGCAGCTGTTGCAGTGGAGTTGAGATAAGGGGTGTGGAGATCAGGCCTGCCAGAGACACCAGGGATCATAATTTCTGTTTTCCCTGACTCTACTGTTTAGTGATTCTCTTTGGAAAGCAGGCATTTTATTTCCAGGCTACCACTACAGAAACTATGCGTTAGAGGGTTAGGGTCCATTCTAGAAATCTGACTCTTTCTGGGGAAAATGCAGCATATTGTTTCTATCCCTTTCCCAAGATAAACCTAAACGTGCTTGAGGCTCATGCCTACCTATTTGACTACTAAGTATCTCTCAAATCATGGCTAAAGCTGGCTAGTCTTTTTTAAACATTTGTTTTACTTACTTGACGGTGCTGGGTCTTTTTTGTGGCACACAGGAGCTTCAGTCTTCGTTGCGGCATGCCATATCTCTAGTTGTGGCATGTGAGACCTAGTTCCCTGATTAGGCCCCCTGCATGAGGAGTGTGAAGTCTTAGCCAGTGGACCACCAGGGAAGTTCCTGACCAGCATTTTTGAAAAACTGCCTAGAATGATCCCAGGCAAGATCTGAATAGCTATTGAGAATCCATTTAAATCAAGTCTATATAACCTCTGCAAACTCTCAGGTATTTTTTTTCTCCCTCCTGTGTGTGACATCGTAGTGAAGAGAATGTGAATGTATATGTATGTATGTGTTGGTGCAAAATTCAGAGAACCCAAGAGGGTGTATTTTTAAAAATTTCTCAGAACGATGACCCTATATGTGAGATAGCAAAAGAGACACAGATGTAAAGAACAGACTTTGGGATTCTGTGGGAGAAGGCGAGGTGGGGGATGATTTGAGAGAATAGCATTGAAACATGTATATTATCAGATGTGAAATAGATCGCCAGTTCAGTTTCGATGCATGAGACAGGGTGCCCAGGGCTAGTGCACTGGGATGACCCTGAGGGATGGGATGGGGAGGGAGGTGGGAGGGGGATTCAGGATAGGGAGCACATGTACACCTATGGCTGATTCATGTCAATGTGTGGCACAAACCACTGCTATACTGCCAAGTAATTGCCTCCAATTAAAATAAATTAATTTAAAAATTTTCTCAGAAATTTCAAATTTATGAAATTAGTGGGAATGATCAGTGCTGTGACATTTATTAAGATGGAAGCAATTTTAGGTTTCTGATATGCTATTAGAAGCTTATCATTTATGAATTTCTCTGACATATAATTATCATGTGTTTTCTGTATCAATATCAAATATCTATATAAAAGAGAAATAGGTTCCTATCTACTTGATTCAAATGACCTATCATTTCTTAAAATGTATTGCAAAANCAATTTTAGGTTTCTGATATGCTATTAGAAGCTTATCATTTATGAATTTCTCTGACATATAATTATCATGTGTTTTCTGTATCAATATCAAATATCTATATAAAAGAGAAATAGGTTCCTATCTACTTGATTCAAATGACCTATCATTTCTTAAAATGTATTGCAAAACATTACTTATCAAACATATATTAGGTACCTACTATAATATTGGCACTCTGTGCAGTGGCAGGACTAGACCTTCTGGAACTATAACATTGGAATTAAGAGCAAGGCTTTGGAATCCATTGTAGGATGGGTCCCCCCAGAAGCAGATCCTGGGACAAGTACTTGTGGGCAGTTGGCTCATGAAGGACTTGCTCCCAAGGGAGACACATGAAGGCAGTGGGGCAGAAGGAAGAGGGAGTGAAGTAAGGGTTTCATCTCGGGCAGAACCTCACACAGAGTGGCTTTGCCCCCAAACCCCTTGACCCCACAATAATCAGATAAAGGCATCTCAAGGGAGCTGGACAAAGTATCAGTATTACTCCTTACAGAGTCAAGCAGAGCTTAAATGTAACTGAACAGCCACAGCAAAGGAGGCATTGAGGAGGAAGGAAGAGCTGAGCCCTGGGGTCTGGAGCAGGGAGAGGGGGAGTTGCCTTGTGTGGAGGACTATCCCCCCTCCACCACCTCAGAGGCGGACCTCCCCCTCAAGCGGTGCTGGATGAACAGGAAGAAGAGTCGATGCTGACTTGGCTAGAGGTGAGGAGCAGACCTGTGCGTGGTGCACAGGAAGCTGATTCCCCAGCTGCCTGGCAACCAGGGAGAGGTGGGGAAAGAGACTATTTCTGGCTTCAGCTGCTAGACTGGGACAAGCATGCTTATGTAAGTAAGGTATGTGAAGTCGGTGTAGGGATATTCGATCATCTCTCTCTTTCCTCTTCCCTTCCTCCTTTAACCATTGAGGATATGTGCACTTTCTAGGTTTCTTCACATATTGTTTCATATGAAATTCCAGCCTAGGTAAAGGGATTCCTCTTTTTAAAGTAGCCACAGAAACAACAATACAGAACCAAGCATCAGATTCTCAGGCAGGACCAAACACCTATAGCTTAAGAATGACAGCTTTTTCCTTCTTTAGCCTCATGCAGTCATGACCTGTTAAAATATTAAACCCAGTTTAATTCACAAAGTATTCCTTATTCCCTTTCCTGGCTACTGGCTCCTGCCTCTGGTTTTATGGTGTGGGTGATGTGGGCTGAGGCATATTCGGGTGGGAGGGACAGGGGGTCTAGAATTTCATGCTGGTTTCAGAGTGGTGAGACGTCTGCTGCTCTCCAGCTCCTGCTTAGCTCGTGTGAGACTGCAGAGTGCTTCTCTGGACATGATGTAGCAGAGGGGTGGTGTGCTAGCCTCCTTTAACATACTGGGGAAGGTGTGTTTGTGGCTGCTGAGTGACAGCGATCAGAATTAGAGTCCTACTTCTGTGATTGAGCTTCTCTGTGATTAAATGACTTGATGGCAAGTGTGGCTGCCTGACCCAATCAGGCAGGGAGATAGTGTCTGCTTCGCTCCCTGTGCTCTCCTTGTCTGTAGTGTTCTAGTTTTTCAGGGACTGTAGTTGTCTTTGGCAAGACCGCTCTTCAAAATAAAGGACCAATGGTCACACCCCATGCCTCCTGCCACTGACAGGCAAATCATCTGACAGGTCTTTCTGGGTTATGGAGGTAACAGATTCCAAATTTGGGGGCACAGGGTATCCAATGATTGACACGGAGGCTTCCAACTCTGAGTGGGACCTGGAGAAGAACAGGGCTCTGCAGCAGGTGCAGGGGATGGTGCCAGCAGCCCTGCCACCTTGACCTCATGCACGACAGATTCTGGTGTTAGGTCTGTGGTGAAAAGGATGCATGGTGAGAAGGATGTGGGGGTTTTATGGCAACACAGACCCAGGGTTCTAGATCTAGCCCCTGCCATTTGCCACAAAGAGCATTAACTCTTTAAAATACAGCTCTGACATATTACATGGCCCCAGGAGAAAAGGAACGACTGGGCATTGGCCCTCCACTGACTGTGTTACCCAACTGCCCACTGTGAACTGTGTTCTGACAAACTTCCAAGTCATAAATTGAGGCAACGCACTATGAGATAGAATAGGTAGACGCAGGATGGTCACGGGCAGGGGCAGAGAACTCAAGGCAGCATGCGCAGGCACCCGGGCCCTTCAGTTATTCACTATGGTTGCATCACTGCCCTTCTCTCAGCTCGCATCGAACTGCATAGCAGCTTCCCTTCTGATCAACTGTTGGTCCTCAGCTGGGTAGCTGGGTCTGTAAGTGCAAGTGAGAACAGATTACTTCCCATGGCAGGGGTGGCCCTGGAAGACAGTGGTGAGCAAAGGTCTTCCTTGTGGGTGCCACATGGACTATTTGTTCAAACGATGTGACTAGTCATTATTTTCTACAAGTCAATATAAGTGGTGCATAATAGGTTGGGGTTGAGACGGGTCATCTTGGTGTGAAGAAAGAGGGGGAGCTTTGGTTGATGAGTGTAGCATGGTAGCACTGGAGAATGTTGTGAATGAGAGTGTCAGCTATAAAGAGAAGTAGTCCAAGAGGGTTTTAAAGGTAAATCTCTCTCCCTTCAGTATGGTGCACATAGATGTTAACAGATGCTCTGGCCATCATTCCAGCTCTTTCAGATCTTTTTGGAGAGGCCTAGAGACATTGGGGTAATTTTTTTCTTGTGTGGTATATGTCATGTGAATTTATCTATCTTATCTATGGTGAAATAAAGGTTTCAGGAAACACAAAACAGTTTGGTGGCTCCTTTGCAGAGTCACCAGATCGTCCTCCCATTGAGGACAGAATGTGATGGATTCTGAGGATTTACGTCCTCAGAATGGACCTGAGGATTTAAAGAGATAGAAAGAAGAGAGGAGAGACTAGAGAACTTAGACTCAAGTGTGTACTCATGTCCACACGTGGTCTTGGTTGGATCTTGTCTGGAGAAGTCATGTTAAGTTTTCAAGGTTGACTTTTGGTTTTGTTTTTAATAAAAAAAAAAAACAATAATGAGAGAATGAATGCTAGCTATAACTTTCTTCACTTTGGGCAAATTCTTTCTGGTCTTGGGTTTTACTTTTTTCTGTTTTAGAACTTTATTTTATTTTATATTTTTATTGGAGAATAGTTGATATACAATGTTGGGTTAGTTTCAGGTGTACAGAAAAGTGAATCAGTAATACATATTTTTTTTCTCATATAGGTCATCACAGAGTATTGAGAAAAGTTCTCTGGGTTATACAGCAGGTTCTTTTTAGTTTTCTACTGTATATATAGTCACGTGTATATGTCAATCCCAATCTCCCAAATTATCCCCCTCTCCCCCTCCTAACTGGAGACGGCAATGGCATCCCACTCCAGTACTCTTGCCACTGGTAGGCTGCAGTCCATGGGGTTGCAAAGAGTCAGACACGACTGAGCGACTTCACTTTCACTTCTCATTTCACGCATTGGAGAAGGAAATAGCAACCCACTCCAGTGTTCTTGCCTGGAGAATCCTAGGGACGGGGGAGCCTGGTGGGCTACTCTCTATGGGGTTGCACAGAATTGGACACGACTGAAGCAACTTAGCAGCAGCAGCAGCAGCAGCAGCAGCAGCCCACTCCTAACTCCCCTCATAACAATAAGTTGTTTTCTGCATCTGTGATTTGATGTAGAAAATCATATAATTTGTACCATTTTCTTAGATTACACATAAAGTAATATCATATGATATTTGTCTTTCTCTGTCTGACTTTACTCAGTTTGACAGTCTTATGATGAGACCCTCTTAATTCTTGGTGCATTTTATTTTTCTGTAGATGGTTGGATAGCATCACCAACTCAATAGACACAAGTTTGAGCAAACTCTGGGAGATGGTGAAGGACAGAGAAACCTGGGGTACTACAGTCCATGGGGTCACAAAGAGTCAGACACGACTTAGCAACTGAACATTATTACACTTATTATCTTTTGCAACTTTTCTGTAAACCTAAAACTATTCTAAAATTAAAATTTTATATTAAAAAATCAAGCCATGCATCATCTTATACACACATTTCATAATAAACTGACCCTATGGATCAAAAATAGAAACTCAGAATTCGATCCTAAACAATTCAGGTTTTAGAAAAATAATGAAAGTGTAATAATACAGGTTTTACTGTTTTTAATCTAACCTATTGAATTCTATGAACTCTGAAGTTCTTTCTAACTTTTTCCTATAAACTTCTTTGGATAAAGCCTCTGGGGAAACAGAAATACTGGATAATTAAGAATGGAAGGGATGGGCTTCCCTGGTGGCTCAGTGGTAAAAAATCAGCCTGCCAGTGCCAGAAGACGTGGGTTCTATCCCTGGTCCGGGAAGCTCCCACATGCTGCAGAGCAACTAAGCCTGTGCACCACAACAGTTGAGCCTGTGCTGTCGAGCCCAGAACCACAGCTAGTAATACTGGACTCATGTGCCCTGGAGCCTGTGCTCTGCAAAAAGGGAAGCCACTGCAACGAGAATCCCATGCACCACAACTAGAGAGCAGCCCCCACTCACTGCAACTAGAGAAAAGCCCATGTAGCAACGAAGATCCAGCACAGCCAAAAGTAAAACAGTAAATTAGAGAATCAACTTCCTGTGATTAAAATCTTAAAAGAAAAAAAGAATGGAAGAAGGTAAGGAAAGTAAGTGATGGAGGGTTAAAGCACACGTCACAAAAGAGGAAGGGCCCATAAGGAGGAAATGAAAACCTTTAGGTTTGTATATTTATAGAAAAGCAATATTTGACTGATTGCATGCTCACAGACATATTTTGAGGGGTGGGAGAATGTCTGTAAGTTAATCAAAAGGATATTAAAAAGAAATCCTCTTCTTTATCAGCCTTTGTTGTCTGAGAAGGAACATCGGCGGGCAGGGGCACATCCAGCAGTGAGGTTAGATGCCTCGTGCAAAGTTTTCAAGGGAGATGATCAGGAAGAAGCCCTGTGACCTTTAGCCCAATAGGCACTTTGAGGAAGGGAAAGACTGATGTTTAAAAGGCCAAGAGAGGCAGTATCTTAGTGGTGAGTTGTCGGAACTGGGCATCTACCCCTGCTCCCAGCACCAGCAGGGTATTGGGCACTTGCCTTTCCTTCAGTCTAGTGAGAGGGGCCATGAGGAGGCCAGTCAGAACGCTTGATGTGTGTTCCTGGTTTGGGGGCACGTACTGGACTGCCATCTGAAGTATGTGGAAGATATGAAAGAAGTGAAAGACTGGCTGAAACCATGCATGAAGGCCAGGTGAGAACAAAGGCTGTACATCTGACATCTGGCAACAGTATGACCTTCCTCTGGGCCAAATGGGGCCATGAAAGGGAATCAGGTTGGAGCCTTCTGGAATTGGCTCTGCAAGGCAGAGGAGCTCCAGAAGTATGAGGCTGTAGGGTTTATTGCTAAGGCAGGAGCTGAGGTGAGGGAGAAGCAAGAGGTCAGCTAAAGATCACCATGGACCTCCAAAGACTCCACAGACGTGCCCCAAGCAAACAGTTAGCTTGGTCCTCCATCAGACAACCAAGAACATCAACACTGAACCAGTCAGCGAGGTCTTGTCTTCCTTCCCTCTCTCCTTGCAGCCCTGTGAATTTGGGTGTGCTGTGAGGAGACGCTGTTACTTCTCTGTCTGTTCCCCCAGCAGCTTTCCAGACCCAGGCAGGCCCAAGCTCAGGGAGAACAGTTTGCTCCCCTCTGTTAAAATACAGTTCCAGTTTGTTAAGAGGAGGGCTAAGTAGGAGACAGAGCAGGACTCTCTCCCACAGTTTCTCTTGGAAGTCACGAACTGAGCACGAACAAGGAATAAACCTGAAAACCTGGTTCTACAAGCTTGTCAATGTACTAAGCTGCATAAAATAGTGATCTATCAGTCCTAAGTCCTAAATTAGCTACTGGAATTTTAGGAGTACAGGATGAGAGCCAAACGAAGAAGTTTCTTCTAAATCTATAGCAGCTCCAGGCAGCTGAGAGCGAACCAGCCGCTAGTCTCATGAAAAGATATTCTGAGATTCCTATTTATAGAGGCCATCGTGTCATGTGGGCAAGCCATGTTTTTCCGGTACTGTTCCTTACCATGTCATGGATCTTAACTTTTCAAATGTCCACTTCCTTTCAGTAAGCTTGAGTGGCTTTTTAACCAGGCCCACATTGAATCTTGGGATGTAAAGCTTATAGACTATTAAGGCTCTAATGCCCTCGTCTTACAGAGGGGGCATTGAGGACCCTAAGATGAAGACAGTTATTAGCTACAGAGTTCGGAACACGTCCATGTTTCTTGACTCCGAGTCTGGTGCTTTAACACATCATAAATTTAAGCTAAGGATTTTGTTTTGTTTTGTTTGGGGTGGAGAGTCTTGGATATGAGAGGGGCCGAAAGTAGGTTTCTTAACCATACAGTTAAGCAAGCTAATAATTTTATAGTATCTAAGGCTCTTGTGTTATTTATATAAACCAGAGGAAGAAAAACCAAGCTATAATCTCTTAGTGTTCACCAGCTGTATTAGTAAAAAGAAATCTAGAATGGCATGACCCGAGAAACTTCGAGAGAGACTTCACCCTGCCCATCAGGTACAGTCTGAGTGCAAATAGGTGTCTACAGTCTGAGTTCACATAGGTGTGTCTCTTTAACCATGGATCATCCTGCCACTTAAGGGTGTGGCTCTGTGTGGGTTGCTAAATTTTACTGAGATTGTTTCTTCTGCTGTAAAAAAGTGAATGATCCCGATTGGTGCATATGTTACAGATATTCTAAACTGTAAAACGCTTGATAAGAATAAAGTATTGTTTTCAGTTACTGCCACATGGAAATTCTGGTGGATTACCCTCTTCCCTAGACATTTGTTCCTGGGACCATTCTGGGGGTGGTGTTTGCAGGCTGCTCTATGAAGTTGTGCCCCAGGGGTGCCGTTATCATAGATCACAGTATGAATGGTGCCCTCAGAGGCTTTAAGCTCTGGGACCCTGTTAATCTGCATGGGTTTATCTCCTGCTGGACTCTCAGTGTGCACATTGTATCATCATAGGTATACTCTGCAGAACCTCTTCCTGGTCAGTGTTGCCTTGGTAGAATGCCTCTTGGTTTTTCTAAACTTCAGAGAACCTACCTGTATCTTGAATCAATATTTTTGACCCAAGTCTAAAAAATTGCATTTGTGTTACTAAATATGCAGCCAAATACATTTTACAAAATGGTATGAGAAAAGTTTTTGAGGTCTACTTTAAACTCAACTGATGGAAAGTCAAAATCATATGAGGACAGTTTGAAAATGCACCTAATGTCAAAACAAGGGAGCTTGAAGGTCTTGAGAAAGAAATTGGTGTGTCGATGATCCTAAAAGAGGCTGTGATCACAGTGTCATATTTCATATGAGCCACTAACTTTCAGGTACTATTGTGTGTTCTGCTGGGCATGTTTCCACAGTGATTGACATTGCCTATCCAGTGGAACAAGTTTTGCACTTGGCAGCTCCTCCGCATGAGGTTTTTCAAGAACTCTTTGACAAGCTTTTAATCCATCTCTTCAAAACCAGATTACTTTGCAGGAGCAATAATTGTTACTTTGCATTTAATCCTCTCTGCAAAGTCTGACATAGGCCACAAATGACATGGTTAGTTGTTTACGTGTGCTTTTCATCTTTTGTGGAGGATAGGTGGTGCTAGTGGTTAAGATCCCCTGGAGGTGGCTCAGACAGTAAAGAATCTGCCTGCAAGGTGGGAGACCTGGGTTCAATCCCTGGGTTGAGAAGATCCTCTGGGGAAGGGCATGGCAACCTACTCCAGGACTCTTGCCTGGAGACTCTCATGGACGGAGGAGCCTGATGAACTACAGTCCATGGGGTCACAAAGAGTCGGATGTGACTGAGTGACTAAGCACAGCACAGCACAGTGGTGAAGAACCCCCCTGCCAATGCAGGAGACATAAAAGATGTGGGTTCACTCCCTGGGGTCGGGAAGATCCCCTGGAGCAGAGCATGATACCCTACTTCAGGATTCTTGCCTGGAGAATCCCATGGTCAGAGCGGCCTGGTGGGCTATACAGTCCATGGGGTTGCAAAGAGTTTGACAGGACTGAAGTATCTTAGCCACACATGCCTGCACTTTTTGCTGAGCTCTAGAATGATTTCTTACTCATAAATATTTGATTCTTTGAGCAGTAGCAAAGTGCCCAGGGACTAGCATATACCTTGAGCCTTCCTTGCAGGTCAGGTGTAGCCATGTGGCAGAATTCTAGCCCACAAGGTATAAATGGAAATTGTTGGAGAAGCTGCTCAAAAGAGAAGTATGTGTTTATTTACTCTAGCTTTCCTTTTGTCTGAAACATGGACATGATGGTTGGAGCTTTAGCAGCCATCTTGAGAACATGAAATTGTGAGAGGTAGGTCTCAAGAATAGAGAAATGGAAAATTCAAGTGTCTAGATCTCTGATGCCATCCAGGAACACCATACCAGACTTGTGTCAACCCCCTTTGGATATCTGTTATATGAGAGAACAATAAATCCAAAATATGCTCAAGAATACAGTTTTAGGGGGTATCAAGCACAATGTCTAAGTGATGGATATAGCTTGTCTATTTTTGTTCAGTTTTTCTGCAAAATTTTCCTTTAGCCTTAAGTTGGAATGATATTGCATACCCTGGTCAAGCCAAGTCCATCATGTCCTTCAGAACCTTTATCAAACTCACATCCTGGGAGAAATCTTTTACTTTTCTTCTTCCTTTCTGATCAGCTTTATAAATAGTCAACAAAGACACAACTTTTCTGGTGTTTGAGTCAATCTCTTCTATGCAGAATATTCTTTTCTGCATAGTCCCTTTTGTGTGTTTCCTATTCCTCAGCATGTAAAGTCACTGGGAACAGATGTCTGCTCTAGTTTACTTTGCTATGTCTCACTAGTCTTCAGCATTTGGAACCAGCAAAGCAGTGAATCCCACAGATTCCATGAACACTGTGCTGGTGGTTTAGTTGCTCAGTTGTATCCAACTCTTTGTGACCCCCATCAACTGTAGCCTACCAGGCACCTCTGTCCATGGGATTTCCCAGGCAAGAATACTGGAGTGGGTAGACACTTCCTTCTCCAGAAGGTCTTCCCCACCCAGGAGTTGAACTCGGGTCTCCTGAGTTGCAGGCAGATTTTTTTACCAAGTGAACCACCGTATTGACTGAATGTGTTTTGTTAAATTAGAGAAACATGGGGTGGGGATTGATAATGGAGCAAGTCTTGATTCTGTTTGTTCAGGTGAATCAGACTTGGATGGTAGAGCAGGTGATGGTCCTGCTGCCCTGTCCTACAACTAACTGGCTCCAACATTCCCCATTTCCCACAAAAGGAACAGTGAGGACTCGCACTTTTTCAGGGGTGCTCATCCCCATCTGCCCCTGGGCTTCTCCCAGAAATTTTAGGGCATTTTTATTCTTCCTCTTTTCCCTTTCCTTCTTCTTTCTCCCCCCAGCTTCTTCCCTCTTCTTCTTCTCCTTTTTCTTCTTCTTAACATTATGTAATTCTTTTTACACACAACTGAAAAAATGGAGTTAACAAAATTCTTTGAGAAATTCGTTATAAACTGACCTTTTCCAAGGCATTTCTCTGCCTAGAAACTACCTGCTTTGTGTAAACTCACCAGCTTGTACTTGTTTAAAATTGGATTATTGCTTCAAATAGCAATATATTAATCAAAGAGCAGGTTACAAGCACTTATATGGGTTAAATTGGGTTACATATTTGGGGAGTGCAGCAAGGACTGACCATGGGGTGTTGTCTTGCCTGTTTTTTCCATCACCTCTTTCAAGAAGACTTTGCTAATTCTATCCTACCCCTGGTAGAATGATTTATTCTGAGGTTACATAGAAATCATGATGATGATTAATGTTAATTAAGATTAAGTTCCAGATCCTGTGCTGGGTACTTATTACCTCATTCAGTCCGCCCAACAAACCAAAAGAACTATGTGCAGATATTACTCTAATTTTACAGACAAGGAAACTGAGGAACAGTTAATCAGCCTGCCCAGGGCTTTATAACTAGTAAATGAGAGAAAGAGATTCCAATGTGGGTGGTCTAGTATAATCACCTCTGTTTTAAAGGGAAGGGAACTGCATCAATCTGCTTGGGCTGATACCACAATGAAATACTGTAACACAATTCTGTGTGGCCAAGAGAATATTTGTTTTCTCATAGTTCTGGAAGCTAGAAAGTCCAAGATGAAGGTCCAGCAGGGTTTTGTTTCTGCGGAGAGCTCTCCTCCTGGCTTGCAGATGGTTACCTTCTTACTGTGTCTTCACATAGAGCAGAAAGAGCAAGTTTCTAGATCTCCTCTCATAAGGGCAGTCAGTCTCTTCAGGAGAGTCCTGCTCTCATGGTCCCCAATAACCATAACTACCTCCTCCCAAACCCCACATCTAAATACTATCACACTAGGGTTTAGGGTTTTAACATATGGGAAGACACAGACATTCAGTTCATAACAGGAACTAAGGCTTGAGGAGATTACATAATATAGCCAAGATCAGAGTTACAGGGTAGAAGGGCAAGTACTGGACCCCCAGATTTCTGGAGGCAGATGGGCCTCTGTGTTACTTTGAGTCAAGAAGGCCAGAGAATAAGAAAGAACAAGTGGGAGATGGGGATTCGTGGTACTGTCAGACATTTAGGATTCCCAGAGCCCAGGGCACCTGAGCCCTGGTAACTACAAAAATAAACACATCTCTTTCTCTTCTGCTATATGAGGTTTAGAATATTTTCACTTATGCACAAAGAAATCGACCTTCCTTTCTTCATCTGAGTCAATGCATAATTAACCTCTAATAAATGAAAGCCTGGCCTTCAGAAAAAAAAGCTCTCTCTCCTAATTTTTGAGATTCTATCTTAAGTAGGAATTTCACAAAGCAATAATGTTTTTGTGAAGCTTGTCGGTTCTTGCCAACATTTTCAGTATTGTATCAGTCAAGATTTTGACGGGAAACAGATGGCACATTAAGATTAGGTGATCTGAGGGGAGTTTGATGAAAAGTCAGTTTAGAGGATGCAAGCATGGCTTAGGAAAAGCGACGAGGATGGTGTGGACCCCTGTGCCATGGCTTTTGTTAATACTGCCAGGCCTGAAGGGACAAATGAAGGGTAAGGGGCTTCCCAGGCGGCACTAGTGGTAAAGAATCTGCCTGCCAGTGTAGGAGATGCAAGAGATGTGGGTTCAATCCCTGCGCTGAGAAGATCCCCTGGAGGAGGAAGTGGCAACCACTCCAATATTCTTGCCCGGAAAATACTATGGCCAGACTCTGGTGGGGTTACAAAGAATCAGATATGACCGAGTGACTCAGCATACAAGGGACACCCAGAGGGAGAGGTGTACAGAGAGGACTGCCTGACTGTGGAGGAGTGGAGCCAAGCCACAGCCCAGCATGGGGATTTCCTGGGGAAATCCCACCCGCGCCCACTCTCTTCTTGCTTCTCATCCTGTGACACTGTGTACCACCAGTGAAATCTGACAGGAGCCAACAGCAAGGGGTTATATTGGCGTATTCTGAACATGTCATCCTCCTAGGGCAGAGAGCAGGGTTTAGAAGAATGGAGAATTCACTTGGAGGATAAAGGGAGGACATTATCCCAAATATTTTCAGTGCAGTGGAGAGTGAGGAAGTGATCCTGCCTGCTATTGAAGCTCTTCTGCTTTTTTTTTCTGTTAAAGGCCATAGGTGGTAGATAATCTAGTGACTGGAATGGTTCACTTAGTATGTGAAATGAGAAAGAAGGGTGATAGATTAACTTTGAATATCTTCCTTACCCAAGAAGAATGAGGTATTACATTCTACCATACTCAAAATCTGTGTTTAGAGTTACTACAAATCAATAATACTCGTAAATATAAATTTCTATGGATAGGGTAAGTGCAATACTTAAGATCAATTGAGAAATTCAAACTGGTTTATGAGTACACTTTGTAGAAATAGCTTTGACAGTCAACCTGAAGAGACTCGATCTGGTAAACTGTGGCCCCCTATTTCTACACTCCCAGGAAGCAATAGCCCCTGGAGTCAGGGGGCAAAATTGTGGATGTCCAGCTCTGCCACTCACTAGGGTATGTGTGCGCATGTTTAAGTCACTTAGGGATGTCCGACTCTTGGCAACCCCCTGGACTGTAGCCCGCCAGCCTCCTCTGTCCATGGGATTCTCCATGCTAGTATACTGGAATGGTTAGCCATTCCCTTCTCCAGGGGATCTTCCCAACTCAGGATCAAACCCTCATCTTTTACGTCTCCTGCATTGGCAGGCAGATTCTTTACCACTAGTGCCACCTGGGAACCAGGGCATATCAGACCATCTTTGCTTGAGAACGGAGGAAGATAATCATGCCTCCCCGACGGGTCCTTGTGAGGACCCTTAGCATAGTGTCTAGCACAGTGGAAAGGTCTGTTAGATGTTAGTTCTAGCTTGGATGAGTTAGGGAATCTGGCTAACAGCAAAGGAGCCTTTTATTTCAGTTGGAATAAGGAAGTGATACCTTTGTTGGAATGCTGGCTTTGTGAAATGAAAATGCAGTTTCAAAGAGGTATGTGCCTTCTCCAGAAAATGATGAATTATGGGTGTTTTTGCAGTTTGTGATAACAATACAAATAATTAAATCAGAGTGCACCTGGAATGGACTCACAGGCTAATGGAAGTGTCAGGATGGAGATTAAGAACTGAGAAGCAGCTGAGGAGGAGGAGGAGAAATACTTCTTGTCTACCAAGGAATTTTGGCTATAGCTGTGGCAGCCTGTTCATAGCTTCAGGGTCAGATACAAAGAGGACGTGCACAGCTGTCACTCTCGTGACTATATATGAGGAAATATGTTTTTGATTTTGGCAGTCTCCATCTGCTATACCTTCAATAACGTAGTGAAGTCGAGATGGGTGTTCAGATGGTCCCAAATGCTGTGACATATGGAAATGGTTGACCAGCATAGGAAAGGATTTCCTTTTCTTTTTAATTAAAAAAAGATGATCTTTACTAAAACTTAGCTAACTTAAATAAGTCGCAAATGTTTAAATAATACAAAATAACAAAAGATAAAATCTCCTGTCTAGACAGTATTTTTGTTTAAGTAACTGGACTATTTTTGATGATTGTTACCAAGAACACTTTCTCAGGCTCCTAGAGTGGACTTTCCCACTCTGATTTCCTNATAGGTGGTAGATAATCTAGTGACTGGAATGGTTCACTTAGTATGTGAAATGAGAAAGAAGGGTGATAGATTAACTTTGAATATCTTCCTTACCCGAGAAGAATGAGGTATTACATTCTACCATACTCAAAATCTGTGTTTAGAGTTACTACAAATCAATAATACTCGTAAATATAAATTTCCATGGATAGGGTAAGTGCAATACTTAAGATCAATTGAGAAATTCAAACTGGTTTATGAGTACACTTTGTAGAAATAGCTTTGACAGTCAACCTGAAGAGACTCGATCTGGTAAACTGTGGCCCCCTATTTCTACACTCCCAGGAAGCAATAGCCCCTGGAGTCAGGGGGCAAAATTGTGGATGTCCAGCTCTGCCACTCACTAGGGTATGTGTGCGCATGTTTAAGTCACTTAGGGATGTCCGACTCTTGGCAACCCCCTGGACTGTAGCCCGCCAGCCTCCTCTGTCCATGGGATTCTCCATGCTAGTATACTGGAATGGTTAGCCATTCCCTTCTCCAGGGGATCTTCCCAACTCAGGATCAAACCCTCATCTTTTACGTCTCCTGCATTGGCAGGCAGATTCTTTACCACTAGTGCCACCTGGGAACCAGGGCATATCAGACCATCTTTGCTTGAGAACGGAGGAAGATAATCATGCCTCCCCGACGGGTCCTTGTGAGGACCCTTAGCATAGTGTCTAGCACAGTGGAAAGGTCTGTTAGATGTTAGTTCTAGCTTGGATGAGTTAGGGAATCTGGCTAACAGCAAAGGAGCCTTTTATTTCAGTTGGAATAAGGAAGTGATACCTTTGTTGGAATGCTGGCTTTGTGAAATGAAAATGCAGTTTCAAAGGGGATATGTGCCTTCTCCAGAAAATGATGAATTATGGGTGTTTTTGCAGTTTGTGATAACAATACAAATAATTAAATCAGAGTGCACCTGGAATGGACTCAAAGGCTAATGGAAGTGTCAGGATGGAGATTAAGAACTGAGAAGCAGCTGAGGAGGAGGAGGAGAAATACTTCTTGTCTACCAAGGAATTTTGGCTATAGCTGTGGCAGCCTGTTCATAGCTTCAGGGTCAGATACAAAGAGGACGTGCACAGCTGTCACTCTCGTGACTATATATGAGGAAATATGTTTTTGATTTTGGCAGTCTCCATCTGCTATACCTTCAATAACGTAGTGAAGTCGAGATGGGTGTTCAGATGGTCCCAAATGCTGTGACATATGGAAATGGTTGACCAGCATCGGAAAGGATTTCCTTTTCTTTTTAATTAAAAAAAGATGATCTTTACTAAAACTTAGCTAACTTAAATAAGTCGCAAATGTTTAAATAATACAAAATAACAAAAGATAAAATCTCCTGTCTAGACAGTATTTTTGTTTAAGTAACTGGACTATTTTTGATGATTGTTACCAAGAACACTTTCTCAGGCTCCTAGAGTGGACTTTCCCACTCTGATTTCCTCTTTTTATTTGGTCTCAAAGACTCTAGCAGTTCTCTTTTGCCCTGTTCTTTGACCTCCTTTTCTTATGTTTGAGAGGCAAGCCTTGTGACTTCTTGGATTTCCTACCAAGGCAGTTCCCCTCCTACTCACCCTCCACCCCCATCTTTTAGTACCATTTCCAAGGTGGTCCACCGTCATGAAAACACAAACAGATGTTCTTTCTCTCTATAACTATTAAACCTCCAGTCTAATTCCCCTATACTATAGTCTTCCCTTCTCCCGCCTCTTTCCAAATTAAACCAGTTAATTTACCCTGTGTAGCATGAATTTCATTATTTTCTGTATGTCTCATCTCACCTTTAGAGATTGTTTTTCTGTGCAACGAAGATTTTTAAGAGTTTGTGAATTTATAAAACCAGGATTAGAACAAGTTTTCACTTGTTTCAACATTATATATCATACGAGGAAGGTCAAAATGAAACTTTCTTCCATACAGTAGGGAAACAAATTTTAAAAAGGCTCCAAATGAAGCCTGAAAAACTGAAGAAACGAGTACATGGCCAGTGCCAAGTAGGTCTAAGGGCAAATATCGCCCTTGAATAAAACACCTCATTGGGGAGCACGTCATTTGTGATTCCTTCTGAGAGCTGAAAGGAGAGCTTCTTATGGAGGTGGTGAGATTCTGCCTTCTACAGAGAAGTGAATAACGGGGCAGGATTTCTTTGTACATCAGTGCAGGGATGTGGATCTGTTATGTGGGGACAGTTTGAAGGGAGCCTTAAATGCTGGTAAGGGTAGCTCATTAATTGGGCTCTATGAGGGCAAATTTAAAGCTTATTTTAACAAAGATTTGGGATCAATAGTTTTGGAATGATATTTTTGTTATTCTTCTTTGATTTAGCACTTATTAAGAAGAGCGTTGGTTTACAGAAGAGAGCTGAATGATTAATCGACCCAGAGGTCTTGGAGCATTTCTGCTGAGCAAGCTAGGTGATCCAGTCTCATTCAGTGCTGACTAAGGATATGGAATAAACTGGTGGTAGGAGGGTCTTCCTTTTCCACTTGCTTTCCATTGGTAGCTGGGCTTCCCTGGTGGCTCAGCTGGTGAAGAATCTGTCTGCAATGCAGGAGACCTGGGTTTGATCCCTGGGTTGGGAAGATCCCCTGGAGAAGGAAAAGGCTACCCACTTCAGTATTCTGGTCTATAGAATTCCATGTACTCTATAGTCCATGGGGTTGCAAAGAGTCGGTCAAGACTGAACGACTTGGACTTGGACTTTTCCATTGGCAGCTGGTTGCCTGCAGTATCTAGAATGCATACTCTATAAAATGGCCAGCAGTAGAGAGATAGAACTTTGTTTTATTGATGACTCTGGGACAATAATCATACTGAGCCCATCTGTATCAGTTTCCTATTCAGTTCAGTTCAGATTCTCAGTTGGGTCCGACTCTTTGCGACTCCATGAACTGCAGCACACTAGGCCTCCCTGTCCATCACCAACTCCTGGAGTCCACCCAAACCCATGTCCATCAAGTCAGTGATGCCATCCAACCATCTCATCCTCTGTCATCCCCTTCTCCTCCTGCCCTCAATCTTTCCCAGCATCAGGGTCTTTACCAGGGAGTCAGCTCTTCACATCAGGCGGCCAAAGTATTGGAGCTTCAGCTTCAGTATCAGTCCTTCCAATGAACACCCAGGAATGATCTCCTTTTGGATGGACTGGTTGGATCTCCTTGCAGTCCAAGGGACTCCCAAGAGTCTTCTCCAACACCACAGTTCAAAAGCATCAATTCTTCAGTGCTCAGCTTTCTTTATAGTCCAACTCTCACATCCATACATGACTACTGGATAAACCATAACCTTGACTAGATGGACCTTTGTTGGCAAAGTAATGTCTCTCCTTTTTAATATGCTATCTAGGTTGGTCATAACTTTCCTTCCGAGGAGTAAGCATCTTTTAATTTGATGGCTGCAGTCACCATCTGCAGTGATTTTGGAGCCCCCCAAAATAAAGTCTGCCACTGTTTCAACTGTTTTCCCATCTATCTGCCATGAAGTAATGGGACCAGATGCCATGATCTTAGTTTTCTGAATGTTGAGCTTTAAGTCAACTTTTTCACTCTCCCCTTTCACTTTCATCAAGAGGCTCTTTGGCTTTTCTTCACTTTCTGCCATAAGGGTGGTGTCATCTGCATGTCTGAGGTTATTGATATTTCTCCCAGCAATCTTGATTCCAGTTTGTGCTTCTTCCAGCCCAGCATTTCTCGTGATGTACTCTGTATATAAGTTAAATAAGGAGGGTAACAATATACAGCCTTGATGTACTCCTTTTCCTATTTGAAACCAGTCTGTTGTTCCATGTCCAGTTCTCAACAGGCAGGTCAGATGGTCTGGTATTCCCATCTCTTGAAGAATTTTCCATGGTTTATTGTGATGCACACAGTCAAAGGCTTTGGCATAGTCAATAAAGCAGAAATACATGCTTTTTTCTGGAACTCTCTTGCTTTTTCGGTGATCCAGCAAATGTTGGCCATTTGATATCTGGTTCCTCTGCCTTTTCTAAAACCAGCTTGAACATCTGAGAGTTCACAGTTCACATAGTGCTGAAGCCTGACTTGGAGAATTTTAAGCATTATTCTACTAGCATGTGAGATGAGTGCAATTGTGTGGTAGTCTGAGCATTTTTTTGGCATTGCCTTCTTTGGGATTGGCATGAAAACTGACCTTCTCCAGTCCTGTGGTCACTGCTGAGTTTTCCATATTTGCTGGCATATTGAGTGCAGCACTTTCACAGGAATTCCACCACCTCCACTAGCTTTGTTCGTAGTGATGCTTCCTAAGGCCCACTTGACTTCACTTTCCAGGATGTCTGGCTCTAGGTGAGTGATCTAAATGATAAAATACCCCATAACTTAGTGGCTTAAAACCACTAATATTAATAATTGTATTATTTTCTAAAATTCTGTGAGTTGGCTGGATCCAGCTGATCCTTTTTCTCCTGCTCTACATGGTGTCAGCTGGGCTCTTTTATGTGGCAGCATCCTTCTGGGGCTTACTGATACAAGGTGGTTTAGTCCTGCATTTGGTGGTTATTACTAGCTATTGAGTGGGACTTCTTTTTACATGTTGCATGTCCACTAGAGTATAACTAAATTTCTTTGTGTAATAGCTCAGGATTCCAAACAAAAGTGAGAAGAGAAGCTATCTTGTCTCTTGAGGCATGGGTCCAGAGCTCAGCCTGAGTCACTTCCGTCACATTCTGTTGGCAAAGCAAAATGCACAGCCAGCCCAGATGCAGTCTTGAACTCTTATTGGGCATGTTCCTATAAAGATGGGAATATTTACCGATGGCCATCTTTGCAGACAATATACCATATCATCCATAGCATGTAAGTGACATCAGAGATGGTGAATTTATTGGTGGCCATCTTCGCAGACAACGCACCATGGTACCCATGGCAGATAAGGGACATCAGAGCTGGCGACAGTCACAGTACCTGGATACTGAGCTTAAAGCACAAAGACGCAAGCAGAAGCCTGCCCCAATTGTTCTGCATCCCATAAACACACTTGGCAGCCCTTTACGTCACTAAAATTGCCAGGTCAAGTTTGCAGGTGATCTGGTCATCAAAGGTACAGAGCTCTTTCTGGCTAATTAGAAGAGTGTCTCGGAGAATAGGAGCAGAGCAGACGGACACATCATGATTTAATGATGCCAGAAATTCTTCAGCTCAAAGTAGCAACTAAAGCTTTGGCCATTGATTTCAGGATTAAGAGACTTAGTCATAGTGGAAAACAGAGGGCTTTGGAGAGTTAGAGCTGAGGTTGAGTCCTGACTCTGTCACTGACAAGTTCTGTGATTGGGGTGAATCACCTAATTCTCTGAGTATCATTGTTCTCATCTATAACATGGGGATGATATCCCCTCTCTTGCAGAGGGGCTGAGAATATAAAGGACCTGGCACACAGCTTAGTGTGTGTAGGTAAAAAGGCTTAGTAAATATTAACTATTTTTATCTTTAAATCATTTGGCTATGAAAATATGGTCTATGCCTTTAGGACTTCCTATGGGACAGTCAGCCCCTCCACACTC
Source organism: Neotragus moschatus (assembly GCA_006410615.1). Lineage (NCBI taxonomy): Eukaryota > Metazoa > Chordata > Mammalia > Artiodactyla > Bovidae > Neotragus > Neotragus moschatus. The sequence goes on along the minus strand of SJYA01002726.1, from coordinate 2,831,937 downwards.
ACTCACCTCCAGTTTGTGTTAATATTTTGAAGGAGCATAAATCTTTCCAATTCTATACATATATAGGTGGATCCTTCTCTAGGTTCATTGGTTCAGTGAAGATAGCCTTTCAGATGACTTTTCCTTCTTCCTATCTTCGTGCCCTTCTATCACTGAGTTTACTGTTTCCTATGTGATGCTGGAGAAGACTCTTGAGAGTCCCTCAGACTGCAAGGAGATCAAACCAGTCCATCCTAAAGGAAATAAATCCTGAATATTCACTGGAAGGACTGATGCTGAAGCTGAAACTCCAATACTTTGGCCACCTAATGAGAAGAACTGACTCATTTGAAAAGACCCTGATGCTGGGAAAGATTGAAGATGGGAGGAGAAGGGGATGACAGAGGATGAGATGGTTGGATGGTATCACGGACTCGATGGGCATGAGTTTGAGTAAGCTCTGGGAGTTGGTGATGGACAGGGAAGCCTGGCTTGCTGCAGTCCATGGGGTTACAAACAGTTGGACACAACAGTAACTGAACTGAACTGAACATTGAACATATCAATTTGTAACAAGATTTATCCTGTCCCTGTTCTATTTTCTCAGGGGCGATAAAAACTGCTGATTAAGATACGAAAGGTAGGTTTACAAACTATCCTGTTAGGAAGAAAAGCTATGGTACTTTCATGCTGAACTTCCACTGTTGCTTTGGACACTACTGAATTCAGTTGCTTTTCCCTCATATAAGACCATTGGTCAGATTTTACAAGAATGTGTCCAAATTTGGGCATGCTTTAGATATTGGTTTTAGGAAGTGAATTTCCTGACCACAGCTGTGCTCTCCTAGGAAATCTTTTTCCCTTCTGCTCCAAAGACAAGTGTGGACTGTATGATCTCTCTGACAATTCTTTTCTCGATTGCCAGTCACTGCTTTGTTACCTTTTCTTGACGAATCGACCTTTGTCTCTCAGCTGCAGCAACATGACCCATCATCTTACTTCGATGGAGGTAAGACATTAAGATGCTAAAGGAGCAGGAGAACAAACCCATACTCTTCTTAGGGTTAGATTGCAAATTCCTTCCTCTCAGATCATGCTATCTAATCACAAGAGTGAAAAAGCTGGCTTAAAGCTCAACATTCGGAAAACTGAGATCATGGCATATGATCTCATCACTTCATGGTACATAGATGGGGAAACAGTGGAAACAGTGGCGGACTTTATTGTTATGGACTCCAACATCACTGCAGATTGTGATTGCAGCCATGAAATTAAAAAATGCTTGCTCCTTGGAAGGAAAGTTTTGACCAACCAATAGCATATTAAAAAGCAGAGACATTACTTTGCCAACAAAGGTCCATCTAGTCAAGGCTATGGTTTTTCCAGTAGTCATGTATGAATGTGAGAGTTGGACTGTAAAGAAAGCTGAGCACTGAAGAATTGATGCTTTTGAACTGTGGTGTTGGAGAAGACTCTTGGGAGTCCCTTGGACTGCAAGGAGATCCAACCAGTCCATCCAAAAGGAGATCAGTCCTGCGTGTTCATTGGAAGGACTGATATTGAAGCTGAAACTCCAATACTTTGGCCACCTGATGTGAAGAGCTGACTCCTTGGAAAAGACCCTGATGCTGGGAAAGATTGAGGGCAGGAGGAGAAGGGGATGACAGAGGATGAGATGGTTGGATGGCATCACTGACTTGATGGACATGGGTTTGGGTGAACTCCAGGAGTTGGTGATGGACAGGGAAGCCTGGCATGCTGCAGTTCATGGGGTCACAAAGAGTCAGATATGACTGAGCAACTGAACTAAACTGAGCTGGGGAGAAGCCATTTGAACATTATACATTTTCTGTCTTTTACAAAGAATGGATTTTGCTTGTCTGTCCCTTCAATACAACTCAGAAAATCAACCTCCATCCTGAAAATAAGTGCACTGCATTTCTAAATGGTTAGGAGTCTTTGCAGCATTCTCCGTATGACCTGTAAAAAACTCTCTGCTAAGAGTTCTGTAAAGGTAGGGATAAAACATATGTTTCCTGTTGCTTCATACTCTAATCTCAGGAATGTCTTATTTTTTTGTTTGATCTTTGACTGTGGAGGACCATTGTTTTTAGTCCTCCTGCCCCAGATCACTTCTCTCTTCCCTCAGTTCTTCAAGAACCACAACAACAGCAAATGAGTAAACAAACACATACATGGGCATAATTAGTTTTAACCCTAAAGTAAATCCTGGGCATCTCTAGTGACTCAGTGGTAAAGAATCTGCCTGCCAGCGCAAGAGATGTGGGTTCAATGCCTGGGTCGGGAAGATCCCCTGGAGAAGGAAATGGCAACCCACTCCACTATTCTTGCCTGGGAAATCTCATGGGCAGAGGAGCCTGGCGGGCTATGGTTCATGGGGTCACAAAGAGTCAAACATGACTTAGTGACTAAACAGCAACGACGGCAAAGTAAATCCCATTTTGTATTTGTATAAAGCAAAGACCCAAGTTTTTAAAGATGAATAAGCATTACTTGATTAATAAGTATTTTATGGTTTTCTTATGTTCAGTTTTTTCGCAGTGTTTCCATCATTGCTCTTTGTTGAAGATCAGGTTCCCCGGGAAGTAGACTCTGAGAAGGTGGTAGTGTACAGGAGATGTATGGGGGAAGGGAAGGAAACAGGATTGTATAGACGAGAGTCTCACTGTGGTGCAGTCTCAGTAAAGGCCTCAGCTAACTCTTGGGGAGCTCTGAGGACAGGATGTCCCTTCAGAGTTTTCCACAGTTGATATGAGGGTCCAGGTTGTTGCACACCCATGTCAATCAGCCATGGGATGCAGACTGCCATCAGGGGTGGGATATGACTTATTTGAGGCGACTTTCTTCAGTCTTGAGCTATTCCAAGAGAGGGAGAGATGTCATTGAGGTTGAGGGCTTTGAGGTACAGGACTTCCAGCAGCTGGAGGCATGGGTCTTTCTGTCCCACAGAGGATTCTGGGAGGTACATCACAGTCTCTTAGACTGTGACATTTTAGACATGGATTCTTGCCTTGGATCCTGTAATTTGGAGGGTTCCACCCTGACATTTCTTCTTTTTCCAAACTTGCCCCTCCTCAAAGGGTCAAGGGCCTTGGAACCCAAAGCCTGAATCCCTCCTAACTGCACTTTCCCAAACCCCAGTCTTTCAAGCTTAGGCCACAGAGGTGGCCAAGGGACAGATATTTGGGAGGGTAGGTGCACACAGTGGGCTGTGCACAAGCATCCGAATGAAGACCTTCATATGTAGAACCATGGGAAGTGGGAAGAACAGAACATTTGGAGAGAGGTCCATTTGGGCTTATGCTCCAGGCCCTGTAAATGTTGGATGTCTGCTTTATTTGATAGCTAACCCTTCCCTACAGCTGGAGAAATGGAGACAATGGAGAGACTCATCTCTGGTTACAAAGAGACACAAATTCAGAGATGTGACTGGGCCTCTGGTTATTGCCACTAGACCAGCTGCTCTCCTCAGTGGAAAGTATTAAGTCAGATAGAGATGAACTAAACTTTTCCTTGGAAGACTTATCCTTCACTTTTATCTCATTGAAATGTTTGTGAGGCTCAGAGCAAAAGCCTATAACTCTAAAATTCCCAGGAGAAAGGTACTGTAAAAACACAAGGTATTATAGTATAATCGTCAGAACAAACCAGCGTTAGAGGCCTGGGAGCAGAAACTCTGAATTGTGAGTTCTGCTTGGCTTGCTCAAATGTCAAAGCCTTCAATGATTGATAAGTCAATAGTAACTGAAAGATTATGAACTTTGTAAATGCGTGATTAGCTCCTAAGGAAAGCCACGTATATTACCTGATAACACCCAAGAAAAAATAGTTATTGCAACTTTTAGAAATGTTGCCATCAATAAATTGAAGAGTTTTCAGTGTCAAAATTTGGTGCCATAATTTCTCTATATCTATCACTGCTAAATCTCTTATTTACTGAAAACACCTTCCAGAGTTCTCTCAAGGTTAACTCGGTATCCAGGCAATTGATAACTGGCATTCTTTTTGGCTCCTGAATCACGTTTCCAGTAGACTTCACGTGACTATGACTCCTGCAGAAAACCCACAGAAAGCAGGAGAGGCCTTTGGATCCTGTACAACTCCACCTAGTCAGCCAGGGAGCTGCTCCACTCCAACCAGCACCCCCAAACTCAACTCGACTCCTTCCCCACGGAGATATATGTTGTTCAATTAATCACAGTCTCCTTTAAGTTTACTGTCTTCTGGTTTCTTAGTTTGCTTTCTTCGTGAAGATTTTATATTTAGTGCATAAGCAAATGATCTGGAATTATGAAGAAATATTCACTTTCATGCATTGGAGAAGGAAATGGCAAACCACTCCAGTGTTCTTGGCTGGAGAATCCCAGGGACAGTGGAGCCTGGTGGGCTGCCATCTGTGGGGTCGCACAGAGTCGGACACGACTGAAGCGACTTAGCAGCAGCATGCCCTGTGAAATATTGTCCTTCGTCCTCTGGATAGTAATAGCCAAGCATTCCATTCTGTGTCCTACTCCCTAAAGTTAGGAAGGCACTAAGAAAACTCAAGAATTACAGAGACTGTGTATATCCTGTGTTTATGCAGGTGTTTGGGCAAACAGTTGCCCCAGGGATTATGTTGTTAGTTAATTGTGTTTACTTAAATGAGCAGACTCTAGATGCTACCATATCACAGAGAAATGTTTCTCAGGAGGAAGCAGAATCAGGAGCATCCTCTGTTACCAATTGTGTCCTCTCCAAATAGAGATAGTAACTAAGCCTGATGAGTTTTATTTTTTATTTTTCCAATATGTGTGCTTTTTCTTTTTCTTGCCTTCTTGAGGTGACTAAAAATTCCAGTAATCCTGGATAGACCAGAAAGTTCATTTATAACGTCTTATGGAAAAACCCAAACAAACCTTTTGGCCAACCCAGTATGTTGAATAAGAGTGGTGAAAGCATGCAAGCTTGTCTTGTTCGTGGTCTTAGAGGGTGAGTATTCAGCCTTTGATGTATGTATGATGTTAGCTATAGCGTTTTTGGTAGATGCTCTTCATGAGATTAAGGAAGTCTCCCTTTATTTATATTCTGCCTAGAGTACTAGGTGTTTTTTATAATGAATGGATTTCGAATTTTTTCATGTGCTTTTCCTGAGCCAGTTGATATTATGGTTTTTATTCTTTGACCTGTCAGTGTGGTTGATTATAGTGCTTGATTTTTAAGTATCAAACTTCTCTTGCATACTAGAAATAAATCATACTTGGCTGTGGTGTCCTATTCTTTTCCCTTGCTGTTGGATTTTATTTCCTAAAATTTTATTGAGGATTTCTGCTCTGCTTTAAAATAACTTCTGCCTAACTTCTTAGTCTATTTTCCTGTGTAGCTTAAGGACTGACAAATGCCTGAAGGTGGGAATCTCCCATGTGTAGAGCTCATATTAGATTAGTTATCTGCCTATAACCACAACCACTTTAGCTGGAAAATCACACAAGAATGTAACCTTAACTTTCTTTGGAGTACATAAAAAGAGAATGATATAATTGGGAAGATGAAATGATACTTATAGAAACACCCCAGATATAGCTTTTCCTATTTATTTATAGGCAGAATTTGAAGATTCAAATTTGAACCCTTGTTGCATGTGAGACCATGGCATGTCTGCAAATGGCAGCCCATAAAGGAGACTTGTACATGAATTCACGTATAATGAGCTTGAATTCTATGCAGAGCACCATTCTAAGATTACCAAGTGTCAAGCTTTTTCAATGTTTTTCTTTATTATGTTAGCATATAGGGACTTCTCGTAGCTATTGGAGTGAAGACATGTACCCCATGCTTTCCTTCGACCAGATCAGTTCAGTTCAGTCGCTCGGTCATGTCTGACTCTTTGCAACCCCATGAATTGCAGCATGCCAGGCCTCCCTGCCCATCACCAACTTCCGGAGTTCACTCAGACTCACGTCCATCGAGTCAGTGATGCCATCCAGCCATATCATCCTCTGTTGTCCCCTTCTCCTCCTGCCCCCAATCCATAAGTCCATGTAGGAACCTGAAAAGATAATCAGATTCATTATTTTTTCCATGTATCCTGGGAAGAGAGTGCTGTAGGAGATCTGAGCCATCTCACATGAGTAGGGTACTGATGCAATCTTTGCAGTCACTTTTAAGTGAAGGAATCAAGGCCCAGAAAAAGTCATATTTTATAATCTCCAATTTATCATGTTGGCTTTGTCTTCATCACTTTTAATTCGAGGTCATAGGATTTAATGGGCCTCCATGTATGAATGGAAATTCATTTAAGCAAACAAAATATCTCTTTAGGGGCTGGATGATTTACTAAGCAATTATCCTAATTAGCCCAAGAAAATACAGGTTTTTGGGTGAATTGCTGGTCATTAAAATAATTCTCTTTACTGATGAGAATTTATGGGAACATTTTGTCTGTAGGATGTCTGATGAAAAGAAACCATATTTTTGCTTTTTATGCAGCTGGACCTGTAACCACACAAAGATGTAGACTTTTCAGTGATATATGTTTCATTGATTTGAGTAATATTCTAGTTGTCCTCTGAAAAACACTGCATCATCCCTAAGCAGAACAGAAAAATAGCTTTGGCTACACTCCATTTTCCAGGATAATTTTCTTCAAAGAAGTCTGATTTCAGATGACTTTGAAAGCTCCTTTCAAAGTGCTTCCTGGATATTCTCTTTTATGTTGGTGGAAATGTTGTTTGGATTATGTCTGACACTTTTGTACACTATTCACAATGCTTATACTGTTTAGAAAAATATGTTTCAGGCTCATATTCTTGAGATTCAGTATGTTTATTACATTTTTAATATCACAAGCAGATTTGCTATTTAATAACTATCAGAAGAAGACAATCCAGAGACAAAACAAGAACCATGAATAAACTCAAGTTTTTTCACAGTGAATCAGTGTCTGAATTTCCATTGTGTTTCTGCCTGCCGTCTTCTCCTGTAGCCTATTGAAGTAAAAGCTCTCCAGTTTACCCATGGTGAGGACTAGTATTATTCTGGAGAGTCTTCTTAAAATGGGAACACCTGAGGTCTCCACAGATTGAATTCTCTTCATAAATTCTTAATGGAGTTGTTCCTGGTATCCACAAGGAGACAACCATTCTTAGCAGTGAAACTTTCTTTTTGTTTCCAGGTTGAGTGGTCAATTAGAGACTTGCATTTATAAAGAGACCTCAATGAAGAGAATCTTATCCATGTGTTCAACTTGTTTTCTTAAGAAGTCAAAGTTATCTCTATTGCTTTTGAAAAGTCTTGAGGTGTTTGATAAGTTTGTTGTTCAGTCACTCAGTCTGTGTCTGACTCTTTGCTACCCCATGAACTACAGCACACCAGGCTTCCCTGTCCTTCACCATTTCCTGGAGGTTGCTCAAACTCATGGCCATTGAGTCAGTGATGCCATCCAACCATCTCATCCTCTGCCATCCATTTCTCCTTCTGCTTTCAATCTTGCCCAGCATCAGGGTCTTTTCTGATGAGTTGGATCTTCGCATCAGGTGCCCAAAATATTGGCGCTTCAGCTTCAGCATCAGTCCTTCCAATGAATATTCAGGGCTGATTTCCTTTAGGGTTGACTAGTTGGATCTCTTTGCAGTCCAAGGGACTCTCTCTAGCACCACAGTTTGAAGGCATCAGTTCTCCGGTGCTCAGCCTTTTTTAATGTCCCGCTCCCACATCCATACATAACTACTGGAAAAAACATAGTTTTGACTATGTGGACCTTTGTAGGCAAAGTAATGTCTCTACTTTTTAATACACTGTTTAGGTTTGTCATCAATTATAAGTAGCTGTTTCCGACTGAAAGTATAGTTCTCTGTGCAGTAATGGTTGATCCTTTTGTTTCAATGACAAGGGCTGTCACTAACAGTTGCTTACTTATAATACAGACATTATTTTGAGTGCTAAGGATTGTATAAGTACGTTGTAGGGCTCATGCATTACACTCAGGATAAAGCAGATATTTTGGATAAGACAGCTCATATTCATCCATACACTGGAGATTAGGTGGTACTAGTTACTCCCTTCTGGGCTCTGTTCAAATGACAAATAGCAACAAGACTATGATTAAGGACTAAAAACATAGAATTAGACTTATTTATGGAGTAGACAACTTCCTCAAAACCCTCAAAGTAAGGAGTTTTCTGGAAAAGCTGAACTGTAGAATGAAGTTACTCCTCATTCTAAATCTAAGGGACAGTTGGATTTTCTCATCTAACACTTATCTAGCTAGCCAAAAGGACAATATGGCTTGTTCCTCAAAAATCTAATTGTTCTTAGAACCAGAAACGACTACTTTTCCTTTTGTAATGCTGTGATCTCATCCACAGGGTAACACAACCCAGCAAAGGGCTAGGCTTTCTTTGGTCTCACCAATTAGATGAATTCAGAAGAGTAAGTGAGCAGGGGGTAGGGGGATTTATAATAGAGGGATTAAGCCCACTTAACTGTTCCTCAACTGTAGGTGAAAAAGAAGTTGCTTCCTCTTAGTGGGATCAGGAAGAGTGCTGTGGCCATGAAANGCTTTGGCTACACTCCATTTTCCAGGATAATTTTCTTCAAAGAAGTCTGATTTCAGATGACTTTGAAAGCTCCTTTCAAAGTGCTTCCTGGATATTCTCTTTTATGTTGGTGGAAATGTTGTTTGGATTATGTCTGACACTTTTGTACACTATTCACAATGCTTATACTGTTTAGAAAAATATGTTTCAGGCTCATATTCTTGAGATTCAGTATGTTTATTACATTTTTAATATCACAAGCAGATTTGCTATTTAATAACTATCAGAAGAAGACAATCCAGAGACAAAACAAGAACCATGAATAAACTCAAGTTTTTTCACAGTGAATCAGTGTCTGAATTTCCATTGTGTTTCTGCCTGCCGTCTTCTCCTGTAGCCTATTGAAGTAAAAGCTCTCCAGTTTACCCATGGTGAGGACTAGTATTATTCTGGAGAGTCTTCTTAAAATGGGAACACCTGAGGTCTCCACAGATTGAACTCTCTTCATAAATTCTTAATGGAGTTGTTCCTGGTATCCACAAGGAGACAACCATTCTTAGCAGTGAAACTTTCTTTTTGTTTCCAGGTTGAGTGGTCAATTAGAGACTTGCATTTATAAAGAGACCTCAATGAAGAGAATCTTATCCATGTGTTCAACTTGTTTTCTGAAGAAGTCAAAGTTATCTCTATTGCTTTTGAAAAGTCTTGAGGTGTTTGATAAGTTTGTTGTTCAGTCACTCAGTCCGTGTCTGACTCTTTGCTACCCCATGGACTACAGCACACCAGGCTTCCCTGTCCTTCACCATTTCCTGGAGGTTGCTCAAACTCATGGCCATTGAGTCAGTGATGCCATCCAACCATCTCATCCTCTGCCATCCATTTCTCCTTCTGCTTTCAATCTTGCCCAGCATCAGGGTCTTTTCTGATGAGTTGGATCTTCGCATCAGGTGCCCAAAATATTGGCGCTTCAGCTTCAGCATCAGTCCTTCCAATGAATATTCAGGGCTGATTTCCTTTAGGGTTGACTAGTTGGATCTCTTTGCAGTCCAAGGGACTCTCTCTAGCACCACAGTTTGAAGGCATCAGTTCTCCGGTGCTCAGCCTTTTTTAATGTCCCGCTCCCACATCCATACATAACTACTGGAAAAAACATAGTTTTGACTATGTGGACCTTTGTAGGCAAAGTAATGTCTCTACTTTTTAATACACTGTTTAGGTTTGTCATCAATTATAAGTAGCTGTTTCCGACTGAAAGTATAGTTCTCTGTGCAGTAATGGTTGATCCTTTTGTTTCAATGACAAGGGCTGTCACTAACAGTTGCTTACTTATAATACAGACATTATTTTGAGTGCTAAGGATTGTATAAGTACGTTGTAGGGCTCATGCATTACACTCAGGATAAAGCAGATATTTTGGATAAGACAGCTCATATTCATCCATACACTGGAGATTAGGTGGTACTAGTTACTCCCTTCTGGGCTCTGTTCAAATGACAAATAGCAACAAGACTATGATTAAGGACTAAAAACATAGAATTAGACTTATTTATGGAGTAGACAACTTCCTCAAAACCCTCAAAGTAAGGAGTTTTCTGGAAAAGCTGAACTGTAGAATGAAGTTACTCCTCATTCTAAATCTAAGGGACAGTTGGATTTTCTCATCTAACACTTATCTAGCTAGCCAAAAGGACAATATGGCTTGTTCCTCAAAAATCTAATTGTTCTTAGAACCAGAAACGACTACTTTTCCTTTTGTAATGCTGTGATCTCATCCACAGGGTAACACAACCCAGCAAAGGGCTAGGCTTTCTTTGGTCTCACCAATTAGATGAATTCAGAAGAGTAAGTGAGCAGGGGGTAGGGGGATTTATAATAGAGGGATTAAGCCCACTTAACTGTTCCTCAACTGTAGGTGAAAAAGAAGTTGCTTCCTCTTAGTGGGATCAGGAAGAGTGCTGTGGCCATGAAAATGTGCCCCCTCAGGTCTCCTGCTACAGAGAATGTGCTCAAACAGCTGTTCCATGTGTTTGACTTGGAATTCACTGTCATATTTGTGCCTAGGTCTCACTTTCCAAAGGTTGTTCCTAGCCAATGCTGAGTGTGACTGACATACCAAGGCAGGTCCATTTGGGGGAGATAAAAGTCTTCTAGGACAGGTGATTTTGGCTCAAAAGGACTCTACACTAGCTTTACTGAGCTTTCTTAGAAATGCACTGCAGTCAAAGACTTTTCTTCCTGCCTCCCTTTCCTCTTCCCCCTTCTTGTCTCCCTTCCCTTTCTCCTTCACAGGGGTCAGCCCTGCATTGCAGTCCGATGCTCTCCCAGCCTTCTCCAGCTTCCCCTCTCCCATTGCCTCTCACTGGCATTCTCCTAGTATCTCTTATTCATCTGGATCCTGCCTTGTTGTCTGCCTCTCAGAGGACCTGGACAAATTCAAGGAGCAAAGTCATAGGCTATCCACCAACACCAACCACAGACATATACAACATAATTTCAAGAAGTGCAGTACTCTGTGAGCTTGGACATACTGAAAGCTCTTCCTCAGGATGAAGAGAAAAATTGGACCTTCTACATTGTCACTTCTCAAATGGTGGCTCAGAGGGTAAAGAATCTGCCTGTAATGTAGGAGACACCGGAGATGCGTGTTCAGTCCCTGGGTTGGGAAGATCCTTTGGAGAAGGGACTGGTTACCCACTCCAGTCTTCTTGCCATGGACAGAGGAGCCTGGTGGGCTACAGTCCATGGGGTCAAAAAGAGTTGGATATGCCTGAGTGACTAGCACTTTCACAAATTAACAATAGTAAATGACACTTTTTTTTAAAACTTCCTAGTCCATGAATTATTGATACTTTTGTAAAATACAAAACCAAAACTTAAAAAAATGAAATAGAAGCCCCAGTTTTTTATCATTAGAATAAATGAATATAAAATTACTTTACAAAGTTGTAATGAAAACTTCTAAGTGCTTTGTGGTCTATACTTATGAGGGACTGGAAATAGCTCTTAGCTTGGCACCAGTCCACAGACCACACTTCGAGATGTCCTGTTCTAAGGTGTGTGGAACTGAGTTATGTCTACCTGTCACTGGCTCAAATGGTAGAAAAGCTGAAAACGCAAGCTATCAAGTTTCTATTTCTTGAGGCTTTGAGGTTTCTATCTGATAAAGGGCTGGCTTGAGTAGGTCAGTGAATGGACTGGTTTTATTGGAGAGTAGCTGTATACCCTGCTGTGAACTTGAAAAGGGGTTTTGTGGTTTAGGTTTTAGTCACAGAGACATAACTGGCTTGTGGTCTACCACAGAATATTTCTTAGTCTCTGAAGTTGCATTCAGGGCAGACATATCAGAATCCCCACAGGTTTCTGGCAATTTCAGAACCTGGGGTGGAGTGTTTTCCTTTCTCTTTCTCTCTGGCCCTGGATTTTCCTCTCTTACCCTGGCTCCATAGATCCCTTCAATGGAGTTGGAAGCATGTAAAGTTTATGTTTCGGGGACCCTAAGGCTATGGTTTTTCCAGTGGTCCTGTGTGGATGTGAGAGTTGGACTGTGAAGAAGGCTGAGCGCTGAAGAATTGATGCTTTTGAACTGTGGTGTTGGAAAAGACTCTTGCGAGTTCCTTGGACTGCAAGGAGATCCAACCAGTCCATTCTGAAGGAGATCAGCCCTGGGATTTCTTTGGAAGGAATGATGCTAAAGCTGAAACTCCAGTACTTTGGCCACCTCATGCGAAGAGTTGACTTGTTGGAAAAGACTGATGCTGGGAGGGACTGGGGGCAGGAGGAGAAGGGGACGACAGAGGATGAGATGGCTGGATGGCATCACTGACTCGATGGGCATGAGTTTGAGTGAACTCCGGGAGTTGGTGATGGACAGGGAGTCCTGGTGTGCTGCGATTCATGGGGTCACAGAGTCAGACACGACTGAGCGACTGAACTGAACTGAACTGAACTGAAGGTTAGAGAGAACTTCAAGTGGATAAGTGGTAGCTTAGGGAAGCATATACCCTTGATGTACTTCTACTTTTCCATTGGTTTTTGAAGTTTATTTAAGTGCTAAACACTTTTATACAAACCTATAATTTTGGTTCTCCACCTTGTGGTTAACAAAGCTGTAAGTAGAACCACATGGAAGTTTATTGATAATTTCAAAGCATTAGGGTGCCTTCACTGGGGCCATGAAATGGCCTGTCCCTGCAATGAAAAAAACCTTTTGCTTCCTTTATGATTATATCATTATTTTGAGTGGACTCAGCATTTTAGAACATTTTTAATTCTCATAGTGCTTTTTAGAAAATGTTTTTTGGTAAGGCCATTTTTAAAGTCTTTATTGAATTTTGTTACAGTATTGCTTCTGTTTTATGTTTCATTTTTTTGACCACGAGAAATGTAGGACCTTAGTTCCCCAACCAAGGGTCGAACCTACACTCCCTGCTTTGAAAGGTGAAGTCTTAACTGCTGGACCACTGGGGAAATCCCTGAAATCATTTATATTTGCGTTTGTTCTTCGTTGAAAAGTAGAGTAATATGAACCAATAGTCACCTTCTGTTATCATCTCCTCTATTGACTGACTGGCCCAGATACTCCAAACCCATCAGATCATATTTGCCACATAGGCAAAGTGAGAGAAATAAACCTAGGAGAAGGGGGAGGAAAGGAATGCAGGTTTGGTTAGAAAGAAAGAAAACTGGCATCAAACTGTTTTCCTGCTGTAGAAAGGGGCATGGATTCAGGAGTGGTCCGTGCTTGCAATTTTCTTTCAGTTTCAAATGTCCCTAGGAGTGTGCTTCTTCCTCAACACCCTGAAGGGTTGATGGCAGCCTGGGGTTCATAACTTTCAGGGCACCGTCCTGGGATTCAGAGTGCAGAATCTCGCTTAACAGCCATTTAGTAATGTAAGGTCAATAGGCAAGTCACAGCCCAGACAGTCAGCTGGTTTTGAAGTCCTGAACTTTGGTAGACCTCACCCTCTGCATGCTTTTTCTGTACAAAAAGATTACACAGCTGGAGAATAACTTTTTTTTTCATCATATACAAATAGCCAATGCTATTATATAATATTAAGCTGCATGACAATGTCTCTTTTATCATTTTGGTTGATGATCCTATAAAAATGCATTAAACCTAATAAAAGTGCATCTTAAGCACTACATCCTGAACATCTGGAAGAAGATATTTTATCTGTGGCTTCTTCATCTTAAGCTATGATAGGGAAAACTTAACTGGTTGTTAACCTTACAGTCTTTTGCTGTTGATCTTTGGTAGAGTTATCTGTATTCAGAAAAGGAATGGTCAAAGGAGAGCAAAATAATTTGCTGGCTTGGCAGCTCAGAACATGTGTTTCATATTTAACAGAGATAAATCTGTAGGCTGTGATACCAGAAGATACCTACTTCTAAACAAAACTAGGCTTAATGAAATAGCACAGATGATAAACAGGTCATATTCCAAAAATATTTGGTGTGAGTCATCCTTAGTGAAATATGGGCCACTGTCTTTTACTTCCTTAAAATTCAGTGTTTTAGAGACTCAACTGTGTCTTTTAGATGTCTGTGAAGGGTGTATGTTCTGCTCAAGCTTTTATTTTCTTGATTCTTCTATATTTATTAGGCTAGGAGGGTTGGATATAAAGGCTGAACAGCATTATACAGTGCATTACAGAAAATAATGGTAAGAATAAGTCAGAGGTAAAAACCATCTTTCAGAGTTTTATTTCTAAACAGGCTTCCAAAATTAGCAATTTGGAGGACTTCCCTGGTGGTCCAGTGGTTAAGACTCTGCACTTCCCCTGAGGGGGCAGGGGTTTGATCCCTAGTCGGGGAACTGAGATGCCACATACTAAGATCCCGTATGATATGACCAAACAAAAGTTAAAACAAAATTACTGACTCAAGATCAGAGGTGCAGAAAAGATTGTAGGGTGGCTAGAACCCGAGGCATGGGCAGACTGTCTGCTTTGACGTGTTCTTCTCCTTGTCTCTTCTTCCTGCTACCATTTTTACTCCAAATTTGATTTCAAGGAGTACAGAGCCTATATTTGGTGTTATTCAAAAATTATTTTGATTCAAAGAAAATATATCTATCCCAAATAGGAAATTATGCCTCATTTTTGCCATACATTCTTAATCCATCCTTTCCCACCTTTTTGCCTTACAGAGGAGCCCCAAGATGAAGCCTTTAAATAGTCCAAAAAAAAAAAAAAAACCCACACCACTCTTTCCACAAGTCCCTGCTTGCTCTCATGGTGGAATTCTGCTTGCTCCTCCTGACATTTCTGATCTCATGTTTTCATCCCACTGAAGAGACTTGGAAGGTGGGTCTCAGTCTTTTTGCTTTTCTACCCTGAAAGACGCTGGATCATGGGGATGGGGTTTAATTTGAAAAACAAGGTTTTTGGAATTGATTAAGCATGCATGTAAAAAATCTCTATATTAAGTCATTGTATAGTAAAATTTAACAAAACAAGTGAGCAGGTGGCAAATGAACAAAAACTGATGAGAAAAGTTATGTTTGCATAAATAGCAGCCCAACTAATCATTTGAAATACAAAAGACTTCAAACATTTAAAATTTTGGATATCCCGAGTTCCATGTGTTCTAAAGGGCTTCTGGCATCTTTGAAACTTTACCCTTCAGCACTGTTTAAAGCAGAGAAGGACAGAATAATTTTCCTTCTCAGGTGGAGACTTTTAAACTACCCTTAGATCTTGCACAGAGTTGAAATGCATGGTCTCCTTGATCCAGCGCAGGAACTATAACTCTCCAAAAATAACAAGTTGTTTTGCAGCTCATAGAACAAAACTCAGTCATACCAGAAAGTCTCTGAAAAGAAAGACTTCAGAGGGCATTTTGGGAAGTGAACAGGAACTTCTTTAATGGTAGAAAAAGGGATGGATCTGGCTTAACTATATAAAACAAGTGTGTGTGTGTGTGTATGTGTGTGTGTGTGTGTGTGTGTGTGTCCTTGTCATCTCACCTCCCTTTCTAAGCCACATCTTATTTGAATTTTCAGCACTCTAATCAGATATGTTACATGTTAATTGCAAAAACTCTACTTGTGATGAGAATGAAGATTTTGTGCTTTGACATACTAAATGCTGGATAAAGAGGTTTACTTGGAACCTAAAATTATTGAAAAAAATGGTGTCAGAATGAGAAGATAGATATCTTTGCACTCTCGCTATTTTTTTAAAGAGAAGATATCATTTATAATATTCCTTTCTTATTATCTTAAGCAGATTTTTAAAACTGATTTTTACATTTTACATTTGGTATTCAAGTTCATGAAGCAGTATCATAAATACTCTCAATCAATAAGATAGTTGACATTTGTTTGACTTTTTCTTTGAGTGAAATCTATTTATTTTTTCCAAACTTTAAACTTTTATTTTGTATTTGGGTGCAGCTGATTAACAGTGTTGTGGTAGTTTCAGACGAGCAGCAAAGGGACTCAGGCATACGTGTACCTGTGTCCATTTCCTCCCCAAACTCCCTCCCATCCAGGCTGGCACATAACATTGAGCAGAGTTCCATGTGCTATACAGTAGGTCCTTGTTGATTATCCGTTTTAAATATAGCAGTGGGGGCATGACCTTCCCCAAATCCCTAACTGTCCCTATCCTCCGCAATCATGTGTTTGTTCTCTAAGCCTGTGAGTCTCTTTCTGGTTTATAAGTAAGTTCACTTGTATCATGTCTTTTTAGAGCCCACACATGAGGGGTGTCATATGATATTTCTCCTTCTCTGTCTGACTTGCTTCACTCAGTATGACACTCTCTAGGTCTGTCCATGTTGCTGCAAATGGCCTTTCACTCTTCTTTAATGGCTAATACTCCACTGTGTACATGTGGCGCATCTTCTTATCTATTCCTTTGGCAATGGGCATTTAGGCTGCTTCCATGTCTTGGCTATTGTAAGCTGTGCTGCAGTGAACGCTGGGGTGCATGTATCCTTTTAGATCATGTTTTTCTCCAGATATATGCCCAGGAGGGGGATTGCAAGATCATGTGGTAGCTCGGATTTTAGCTTTTTATAAGTAACTNGCATTTAGGCTGCTTCCATGTCTTGCCTATTGTAAGCTGTGCTGCAGTGAATGCTGGGGTGCATGTATCCTTTTAGATCATGTTTTTCTCCAGATATATGCCCAGGAGGGGGATTGCAAGATCATGTGGTAGCTCGGATTTTAGCTTTTTATAAGTAACTGCCATACTCTTCTGCATAGTGGCTATACCAGTTTACACTCCCACCAACAGTGTAGGAGGGTTCCCTTCTCTTCACATCCTCTCCAGCATTTGTTTATGGATTTTTTGATGATAGTCATTCTGACTGGTGTGAGGTGACATCTCATTGTAGTTTTGATTTGCATTTCTCTAATAACTGTGATTTTGAACATCTTTTCATGTGCCTATTGGCCATCTGTAGGTCCTCTTGGGAGAAATGTCCATTTAGGTGCCCATTCTGCCCATTTTGGGGACCTCCCTGGTAGCTCAGACAGTAAGAAATCTGCCTGCAATGTGGGAGACTTGGATTTGATCCCTGGATTGGGAAGACCCATGGAGAAGGGAATGGCAACCCACTCCAGTATTCTTGTCTGGCGAATCCCTATGGACAGAGGAGTCTGGCGGGCTATAGTACAAGAGGTCACAAAAAGTTGGACATGAATGAATGGCTAAGCACACAACATAGCCCATTTTTTTGAGTGGGTTGTTTATTTTGATGCTGTTAAGCATCATAAGCTGTTTGTCTCTGACATAAATCACAGCAACATCTTTTTAAAAAAAATTCATCTCCCAAAATAATGGATACAAAAGCAAAAATAAACCAATGGGACCTACTTAAACTCAAAAGCTTTTGCTCAGCAGAAGAACAATAAACAAAATGAAAAGACAACCCACAGACAGGGAGAAAACATTTGCAAAGGATGTGACCAATAGGGGATTAGGCTCCAAAATTTACAAACAGCTTATGACACTTAACAGCATCAAGACATCTGTTTGTTTTGTGGCAGGATTAGAAGATACATTTCAGAAAAAGTTTTAACTTTTTTTTTTTTTTTTGCAATGGGCAGGCAGGGGGAGGAGTGGGATTTGTGGTAAAGAAAGGTAAATTTTTACCCTCTGTCAAATTCAGATTGACGCTAGGTCCTGAGGAGTTAAGCAGAGAGTCAACTAGTTCTTCATCAACTGTTTTCCTTTTCTTCTTGGCACATAGACCACATTTCCCAAATAGATATCCCTGCAGTTAGTGACAAACATGTGACTAGTTCTGGCCGATGGGATGGGGGTGGAATCATGTAGGCCACCTCCAGGCCTGACCTATATATTCCCTCAAGATCTCATGTATGTGCTTTCTTCCCCCATCTGCTGGCAGAATACAAAAGATCCAGTGGAAAATTCTGGACCTTAAGGAATAGCAGAGACCCTGGACCGAAAGAATCTGTTTCTAGATCACAATGCACAACACAGCCCCTGCTGACCTAGAAGGACTCTGATGTGAGAAAGAAGTAAACCTGTATTGTGCCAAGCTAAGATTCTGAAGTTTATTTGTTACAGCAATGAATCTTCCTGACCAGTGCAGGGGAAGAGTCCAGGGATATGTGGACTATGGTAGGCAGGATTCCAGGATTCCATGACCTCTGCCATCTGGTGTTACTCCCTTGACTATTCTATGTTCCATGGAAGAGGGAATTTTCCAGATGTAAATAAAATGACCTATGAGATGGTAGAGAGGTTAATTATTTGCCTAAGGCAACCCACTTCAGTATTCTTAAACTGGGATAATCCCATGGACAAAGGAGCTTAGCGGACTACTGTCCTCAGGTTTGCAAAGAGTTAGACATGACTTAGTGATTAAACAACAGCAACAAACCTAACCAAAAGAACCCTTTAAAAGCAGAGAATTGTCTCTAGCTGGTAGTGAAAAAGGGAGTGAGAGAGGTTTGAAGTGTGAAAGGGATTTGACACTGAAATGGGAGAGGGTCATGTGGAAAAGACCTGAGAGGGTCTTATAGGAGGTGAGAGTGCCAGCCAACTGTTGGCAAGATAATGGAAACCTGTCTTAGAGCCACAAGGAGATTAATTCTGCGAACACCCTGAGGGAGCTTGGAAGTAGGTCTTTCCCTAATTGGGCCTCTAAATGAGGAAACATGATAGAGATGCAGACATATGATAAATACTATGTATATCAGTTCCCTGATCTGTTCATCTAGTCTAGCTCATTTTCTGTTGCTTTTAGTTATCTTCCTAACAAATACATATTAAGTATCTATGTGTGCCAGGCCTTGCACTAGGCAGAGTCACCTGGTCACCTGGGAAGTCCAAGTTCCTCCTAACTCCCTTGATGAGCTCTGTGAGCTTAAGCCTGTGTACCCATAGAATTGGCTCCTCCTCCATCATGAGAGCCCCTCAATGTACCTGCTCAGTTGCTATTGAGGTTATTATAATCCAGTTTTAATTGTAGTTGCAACTGCACCTGCTGCGATGAGTTAAGCTCCTGGGCAACTTTCTGGAAGACAGACTTGCTAAATCACTGCTGGGTAAGTGTGATCGTGAGCTTTGTAGAGCAGAGGGGCAAAGCTCCACTCTGCAGACTCATCCTCATGTGGCATCTTCACCTCCCAGCGCACTGTCATGCACCTGCCTGTGCCACTTTCTGGTGCTAGCTTACAAAAGGGAAAAGGAAGGGGAGAAATCCCCCTGCTGGCTTAGCTGTCATCGGAACGTGGGATGACAGTTCCCCTTGTCCTGACTCCCAGCCTGGAGAGAAGTGGGGGTCCTCTCATTGTTTTCTTCAGTCTCAAGGGACAGTGGGGTTCTCTTTTACTGCCCTAAGTGATAAAATGGATAGAATTCTTTGCTACCTGGGGATGAGTAGCAGTAAAATTAAGTAGACCTAAAAGGAAAATATGTCAAAATGAAGGGCATCTTCAAATACCACCTCCGTTTTGAGAGGTCAAAGACCCAGTGGAGGAAACTCTTTCCAGCTTGCATGTGTCCAGGTGCCCATCAATTTGAAATTCTTACCCTGGTCCCTGTTTCTGAACTCGTCTACTTCCCCCTGGTTACATTGTTCTAGTTATTTATTGCCACATAAGAAATCACCTTAAAAATTAGTGCCCAAGCACAGTGATTTGATATTATCTCTTATGGTTCTGATCTGACTAGTTCTTGCTTATTGATCTCTCTTGTGGTCGCATTCAGTTGTCAGCTGAACTGGAAGCCATCTGAAGGCTTGGCCAGTTCATTCCTGGGGCCTGAACTAGGATAACTGACAGTTGGGTTAGCTGGAGCTGTCGCCCTGGGTGCCTGCACGTATTGTCCTCCGCAAGGTGGTCTCGGGCACTCATACTTCTCAGATGGCAACTCAGGACTCCAGGCAGAAGCCCAAAGTTTCTTTTGACAAAACTTCAGAGGTCAGTGCAGCATAACCTCCTCCACATTCTTGTTAAGCAAGACCCAGGCCAGCCTGTTCTGAATTGCAGAGGAAGGGACAGCACAAAGGTATGGATGTGGGTGATGTGGTTCATTGGGGGGAAGCATTTGTTGTATTTTATAGACAGGAGTAGTTGAGGGGTGATAAAAATTCCCCAGCCTTATTGTCAGTGAGCTGATTATGAAGGTCATTTAGAACGAAGGACCCAGGCTTAATGGAACCAACTAAACTTGATCTGCCAGAGTCATGAACTTCAGTGTCTCTGGTTGAGCCTCCACATTCTGGCAAGCAGATGGTTTGCACTAAATTGGAAAATTTTATCCACCCTTTTCTGGGAAGATTTCTCATCAACAGCAAAATCCACACTTGATCTTGTTGTTTAAAATAAAGATGCAGTGAGAGAATTTGGATTTNCATTTATGTGTTATTATGGTGTTTTATTTCTTATGGTGCTATTCATTTTATTATTTAAAATGTGTCTACTGATGACAAACCTGTGCAGGCATGGTGCTACGTGCCTGGGTAATTGAGGAAGGGCGCAGGGGGCAGGGAGGGGAAAAGATGACAGTTATTTGTACAGCGTGTGTTGTACTTTATATTTCTCATCCCTGCCTGAGGTTCCTATGCCCCTCCAGGAAGCACCACACCGTTTCTAAGTGCCTGAAATGATTGCATAGTGTCTTTTATATTTGCTTATTTGTTTTAACGTATGTGTTTCTTTTATTCTGTAGCATTCAGCAGAGTAAAGTGTTTAGAGTCACTGTGTATAAATTGTGTTACTAGGAAATTTGAATAATTTTATGATGGCACATGATCTATCTTTTAGATTGGTGGCTCAGATGGTAAAGAATCTGCCTGCAATGCGAGAGACACAAGGAGACGCAGCTTCGATCCCCGGGTTGGGAAGAGCCCCTGGAGAAGGGAATGGCAACCCATTCTAGTACTCTTGCCTAGAGAAGTCCATGGACAGAGGAGGCTGGCCTGCTTACAGTCTATGGGGTTGCAGAGTCAGTCAGGACTGAGCAGGTAACACTTTCACCTAGATTTCTTTAGAGATTTAAATGTGGGAAAATAAACCCATGTTGGGGGTTTGTTTCATATATTTTATCTCTCATTAGAAAAATTCACAAGCAAATCACCATAGATCAAATCTTTCCCGCTTTCCTTGATAAACAGTATTTGAAGAAAATCTCTATGAATCTTAAGTTAAACAAAGCTGAGAGAATACAATTACTTTGCTCCTAACTGAATACAGAACTGAGCAGAGATTTTTGACAACTGGACTATAAGCTGACAGTCTGAATATGCTGGATGTTTTAAATCTGACCCACTCTCTACCCTTTTCTATCTTGCTCTGTCCCCAGGAGAGGCTGAAATCTAAGGACAGACCTTCTTGCCCTCTAGCTTTCTTTGGGGATTGGCCTGGGAGAGAAAGAAGCAGGACACTGGAGGGTGAGAGGAGAGAAGCTGTGGTTTTTGCCTCAGCGCCCTCCCTGCCAGACCCATGGCTGGTGGTGGCTATCTGCCTCCACTAAGTATCATAGCTCCTGTAGAGGGGCCCTTTACTACAATCTCACCAGATTCCAGTAACCACTCTAGAGGTGGGAATGTTTCCTTAGCTCATCGCTGTTGGTAACTCTGAGTTGCTGCACCATCTTGTCTGTAAGGGTGGTGTGGTGTGCCATTCAGCACCATGTCAGCACTGAGATACTCGTTCTACCAGCTGCTAAGGAAGTTGCCCGTAGTCAAAGAGAACCATCTTGGCCAAGTTTCCCAGTAGGCAGCCAGCAACCAATGGCAGGTCTACTTGGAGAGTATAAGGACCTGGCCTTCTTGCCTAAGAAGGCATAATTTTGAAGGGCTGTACAAGGTCCAGAGCTCATATGAGATAGGCCAGAATCTTTGCAGTGACTCCGTCAGGGTTTGGCTTCGGCTTCTACCCAAACTGGCTTCCTTCACCCTCACAGGTGTTGAGCCCAAGGGCACTTCCTAGTAAATTTCATGCAAGAAAATCTTCATCTCAGACTCCACTTCCCTCAAGACACTACCCACATCTTTTGTAAGAGCCTTTTCACTAAATCCTCTTTAATCATCCACTCTGAGTGTGCTATTTGTTTCCTGCCAAGATGCTGACAGATATATTCATTGTTTTCAAATCAGAGCATCTGATAAAATCCTAATTTGCTCTACCTACAAATTGTTTTCAGCAAAATTTGTGGATACAATGTGAGGAAATTGTTCTTGGTTAATCTCTATAATATTAACCAGATCAAGGAAGAAAGTGAAAAGTGAAGTTGCTCAGTTGTGTCCGACTCTTTGTGATCCCATGGACTGTAGTCTACCAGGCTTCTCTGTCCATGGGATTTTCTAGGCAAGAATACCAGAGTGGGTTGCCATTTCCTTCTCCAGGATCAAGGAAGAACTTGTTAATGAAGAGACATTGGAGGGTGAGAGGAGAGAGAAGTTGTAAATGGCATAAATGTCCTAGTCATCTTAAAGCTTATACCAATATAGTTTATACCAATACACCAATATTGAAATTTTTTCCAAAACTTATTTTGGATTTAACTTTTGGAAATAATTTTAAAGGTGAGCATTGTTTTATAATCGTAGTCCTTAGAGTGGAGTGATTTTTAGGAGAATTGACAGGCTAGTGAAAGCAAAATTCTGGTAATATAATTATTAACCACCTTGATGGGGAAGAGAGGAGAAATTTATCTTAATAAATGTTTAGCACATAATTGATACTCAGTAAATATTGAAAGAATATATGAATAAAATCCATGTCATTCTGTAGTGGTTCTCTGATAAACTCAAATAAAGAAAGAAATATAATCAAACTATAGAAGAAATACACCCAAGAAAAAGTAATATGAAAGATTGGAAAGGAGCTATGAAGTAAGGATTTAAGATTTATGGCTTAGGACAGATGGTAAATGACAGAGAGAGAAAATGGCAGAATTACACAAGTCTTCTTTTGTTTTTATTTTTTCTTTTTAACAAACAAAATAATCTTTAGAAAGAGTAGCATATATGTGTTTAATTTGTGAAGGAAAGCTTCTAATATGGTCAGATAAGAGCACAACTTACATGCTTTCAATAAATACAAATTTTGAACTAAGACAGTTTGCATTTAAGACTGAAGTTTCAGTCTCATGGGAAAACTGTGGACTCACCTTCACAGGGATATTTGAAGGGAATCCTTCATTGGGCACTAAGGTGGATAAACAATTCATGATATCTCTCCTCATGCGTGAGTTCTATTATTTGAAGTTTTTTCCCACACTTGGGTGGGAGACGTTGTTCAGTTATAAAGCTTTCCTTTCCTCTTAAGGTGTAACTGAGGAGGTTGCACTCCTTGAATGAGGGAAAGCTTAGGTAAGTAAGAAATCTTGAAAAAGGATCGAAGACTGCTGCAAAACTAGCCAGACCAAGTAGCTACATATGGTTCCATTGTTGTTACTGTGATCAAAGCTTTAGTTTTNCACTTGGGTGGGAGACGTTGTTCAGTTATAAAGCTTTCCTTTCCTCTTAAGGTGTAACTGAGGAGGTTGCACTCCTTGAATGAGGGAAAGCTTAGGTAAGTAAGAAATCTTGAAAAAGGATCGAAGACTGCTGCAAAACTAGCCAGACCAAGTAGCTACATATGGTTCCATTGTTGTTACTGTGATCAAAGCTTTAGTTTTAAAAAGTTAAATCATTTTATTCCTATGATAATTAGGATATCTTAAATGATTTAGAATTAGCAACAGGAATATCTTACACTGAGCTGTCATGATTCAGTTATTTGGTCTATGGAATAATAATAACAATAAATTCTACACGTTTACATAAAGCTAAGAAAAATTTATGTTTTGAATTAATTGTCTGGACCGAGTCAATGCTCAGTGTAGTATAAACACAGTCTTAAATATGAAAATCAAGGAAAATTTTTTGTCAAATAATTGTGGGCGGTTACTGACTTGATAAAATGATTGATTATTTCTTTCACACTTGAACTAGTTGTGGCACCATTTCAGAAATTATGTTCGTTCTGTGTAATGACCAGCTATTTTCCATGCTCTCCTGGGAGCACAAGGAGAACGGGTTCCAGTTGCACAAGGCAACTTTCTAGTCGGCAAAGTTCTGAGATCTAGATTACAGTAATAAGAGTGTTTGCAAATTGTTTCCCCTGGATGCCTTAGAAAACAGACAAGTGCCTATCTGTCCTAGATGGCGTAATTGCAGCCCTGTGCTGCCCTGAATGGGGTCTGAGCTCGGTGACCTCATAGATTTCCAGAGCTACAGCATGGTAGCTTTACTGTTAGAGGGATAGAGAATCAACAGGAAGAATCAGTTTCTGTGTCTTAAGAAGAAAGAGTAAGCCAGTTAGGAACCGAGTTGCTTTGGCTAAGATAGTGTGGGAAATAAATTCCTGCTTTCCTCATGGTGGAACAGAAGGGATGTTATGCTTCCTATTTTACAAATCTGATAATCAGCGTTGGAGTTTGGTACCCTCATTCCACATCTATATCAGTTACAGACTGTTCATCTCTTGAGGTAAAAGAAGCTTTTTTTCTTTCCTTGTTTAAGTTTGGTAAGGAATCAGAATGACCTTTAACCCTGGACACACACTCCCAAGGTATTTTTAAGAGGCAGCCAGGGATAGAGAGTATAACTTTTGACAGTCTGCTGACCTCTGCATGACCCACAATAGAACCCCCTGAAAACGTGGAGGCTGTATTGCTGTGCCTGGAGTTCATCTGGTGACTCACCAGGGATCAGGCAAACATGACTAATTGCAAGTCTCAAACGACAAGGAATAAATGTGAATCTCTCTTCTCTTTAGCCTTCTTCAAGTCTTTATGGAAGCAGGATGGCACCCACTCTCTGGCCATATTTTTCCTTTGCATGAATCTCAACAAATGGTGTGCCATCGAAGATAATGTGTTTAATGCACATTCTTACCCTGAAAAATAGCATAGAACTAAATGGGAAGGAAAATGTTTACACACACACACACACGTATACAAACACATCACATTCTGTATTCTGATGGCATATAATGACTTGTCCATCTTGCCCTCGAATCTAATAAATTGGTCTTTGTAACCAGAGAAATAATATTCTTTCTCTATCTAAAGAGACACTGGGAAAATATCTCAGCTAAAAAAAAAATGTCACAGCAGCATATGGGCTTCTGGGAACAATGTTACAAAGACAGGTCCAGGCGAGTGCACTGCTTCCTCAAGTCCAGCCAGCAGGGCAGTGCCCCATGCCCTCCTTGGCAGAAATTGCAGGAGGAATTTGAATCTGTACGCTCAGTTGCTCAGTTGTGTCCAACTCTTTGTGACCCCCTGGACTGTAGCCCTCCAGGCTCCTCTGTCCATGAGATTTTCCAGTCAAGAATACTGGAGTGGGTTGCCCTTTTGTCCTCCAGGGAATTTTCCCAACCCAGAGTTTGAACACGAGTCTTTTGTATCTCCTGCATTGGCAGGAGGATTCTTTACCACTAGAACCACCTGGGAAGCTCTAATTTGAATCTAAGTTTGAGTTGTTCAATAGTGTCTGACTCTGTGATCCCATGGACTGTAGCCCGCCAGGCTCCTCAGTCCATGGGATTCTCTNACAACTCGCTTGCCTCCTGAGAAATAGGTATGCAGGTCAGGAAGCAACAATTAGCTCTGGGCATGTAACAGTGGACTATTTCCAAATTGGGAAAGGAGTACGTAAAGGCTATATATTGTCACCCTGCTTATTTAACTTATATGCAGAGTACATCATGTAAAATGCTGAGCTGGATGAAATACAAGCTGGAATCAAAATTGCTGGGAGAAATATCAATAATCTCAGATATGCAGATGACACTACCCTTATGGCAGAAAGCAAAGAGGAACTAAAGAGTCTCTTGATAAAAGTGAGACAGGAGAGGGTAAAAGCTGGCTTAAAACTCAACATTCAAAAAACTAAGATTGTGGCATCCAGGCCCATCATTTCATGGCAAATAGATGGAGAAATGATGGAAACAGTAACAAATTTTATTTTCTTGGGCTCCAAGATCACAGTGGATGGTGACTGCAGCCATGAAATTAAAAAACACTTGCTCCTTGGAAGAAAAGCTATGACCAGCCTAGACAGCATATTAAAAAGCAGACATTACTTTGCCAACAAAGGTCCATCTAGTCAAGGCTATGGTTTTTCCAGTGGTCATGTATGGATGCGAGAGTTGGACTATAAAGAAAGCTGAGTGCCAAAGAATTGATACTTCTGAAGTGTGGTTTTGGAGAAGACTCTTGAGAGTCCCTTGGACAGCAAGGAGATCCAACCAGTCCATCCTAAAGGAAATCAGTCCTGAATATTCATTGGAAGGGCTGATGCTGAAGCTGAAACTCCAATACTTTGGCCACCTGATGCGAAGAACTAACTCATTTGAAAAGACCCGGATGCTGGGAAAGATTGAAGGCAGGAGGAAAAGGGGACAACAGAGAATGAGATGGTTGGATGGCATCACTGGCTCGATGGACATGAATTTGAGCAAGCTCCGGGGGTTGGTGATGGACACCTGGCATGCTCTAGTCCATGAGATCACAAAGAGTCAGACACGACTGAGCAACAGCTGAACTGAACTGACTGAAAAGAAGTTCATCAGATTATAGTGAACAGCTTTATATATTTTAGCCCTTAATAGTTTGATCCCTGGGTCAGGAAGATCCCCTGGAGTAGGAAAGGCAACTCACTCCAGTATTCTTGCCTGAAAAATCCCATAGACAGAAAAGTCTGGCAGTCTACAGTCCATAGGGTCACAAAGAGTCACACATGACTGAGCATGCATGCAGACAGATAGCCCTTTAACATGGCTTAGTCTAAGTATGGGCTTCCCTGGTGGCTTGGTGGTAAAGAACCTGCCTGTCAGGGCAGAAGCAATGAATTCAATCCACGGATCAGGAAGATCCCCTGCAGAAGGTAATGGCCACGCACTCCAGTATTCTTGCCTGAGACATCCCATGAACAGAGGAGCCTGGTGAGCTCTAGTCCAGGGGGTCAAAAAAGAGACGGGCACAACTTAATGACTAAACAACAACAATACATGCATATATTATTGAAATATAATTGCTTTAAAGTGTTGCACTAGTTTCTGTTGTATAACAACATATACCAGCCATATGTATATATACATTCCCTCCCTCTTGAGTCCCCCTTCCATCCCCCCATCCCACCCTTGTAAATCATCACAGAGAATGGAGCTGAGCTCCCTGTACTGTATAGCAACCTCCCTCTAGCTGTCTAATTTACCCACGGTAGTGTACATATGCCAGTGCTATTCTCTCAATTCCTATCACCCTTCCCTTCCCCCGCTTTGTCCACAAGTTCATTCTCTCTCTGCGTCTCTAACCCTGTCCTGCAAATAGGTTCATCAGTACCATTTTTTCCCCTCTATTTGATTTCTAACCTCTTAATGTTGTGGTTGGAAAAGATACTTGATATTATTTCAATTTTTAAATTTTTTTAATTTTTTAATTTTTTTTAATTTACAAAGGCTTGATTTGTAACCCAAGATATGATCTATCCTGAAGAATGTTTTGTGTACTTGACAATAAATTGTATTCTACTGTTTTCAGGTGGAATGTCCTATAAATACCAGTTAAGTTTATCTGGTCCAGTGTGTCATTTAAGGCTTGCGTTTCCTTATTAATTTTCTGTTTGAATGATCTGTCCATTGGTGTAAGTGAAGGGTTAAAGTCTCCCACTATTGTTGTGTTACTGCCAGTTTTCCCTTTTATTGCTGTTGGCATTTGCCTTATAGAAATGCTCATATGTTTGGTACATAAGTATTCACAATTATTGTATCTTCTTTTGGATTAGTCCCTTGATCATTATGTAGTATCCTTCCTTATCCATGATAGTCTTTATTTTAGAGTCTATTTTGTCTGATATGAGTATTGCTACCCCAGTTTCTTTTCATTTTCATTTACATGGAATATCTCTTTTTCCATCCCCTCTTTTACAGTCTGCATGTGTCTCTAGGTCTAAAGTGGGTCTCTTGTAGATAGCATACATATGGGTCTTGTTTTTGTGTCTGTTCAACCCATCTGTGTATTGTGGTTGGAACACTTTATTTACATTTAAGGTAATTATCAATATGTATGGTTCTATTACCATACATATGGTTCAATATGGTTTTATTACCATTTTCTTAATGGTTTTGGGTTTGCTTTTGTAGGTCTTTTCTTCTCCTGTGTTTCCTGCCTAGAGAAGTTCTTTTAGCATTTGTCATGAAGCTGGTTTGGAATCCACTGTATCTGAGATCCACCACATAAAGTGTTGTATTTGTTTTGAAGGTTTGGTACCACCAGAGGATTTTTAGTCACTATTATTGCCAACATCCACTGGATCATGGAAGAAGCAAGAGAGTTCTAGAAAAATGCCTATTTCTGCTTTATTGACTACGCCAAAGCCTTTGACTGTGTGGATCACAATCAACTGTGGAAAATTCTGAAAGAGATGGGAATACCAGACCACCTGATCTTCCTCTTGAGAAACCTATATGCAGGTCAGGAAGCAACAGTTAGAACTGGACATGGAACAACAGACTGGTTCCATAGGAAAAGGAGTACGTCAAGGCTGTATATTGTCAGCTTGCTTATTTAACTTATATGCAGAGTACATCATGAGAAACACTGGGCTGGAAGAAGCACAAGGTGGAATCAAGATTGCCAGGAGAGATATCAATAACCTCAGATATGCAGATGACACCGGCCTCATGGCAGAAAGTGAAGAGGAACTAAAAACTCTCTTGATGAAAGTGAAAGAGGAGACTGAAAAAGTTGGCTTAAAGCTCAACATTCAGAAAACAAAGATCATGGCATCTGGTCCCATCACTTCATGGAAAATAGATGGGGAAACAGTGTCAGACTTTATTTTTTTTGGCTCCAAAATCACTGCAGATGGTGACTGCAGCCATGAAACTAAAAGACGCTTACTCCTTGGAAGGAAAGTTATAACCAACCTAGACAGCATATTCAAAAGCAGAGACATTACTTTTCCAACAAAGGTCCGTCTAGTCAAGGCTATGGTTTTTCCAGTGGCCACGTAGGGATGTGAGAGTTGGACTATAAAGAAAGCTGAGAAGAATTGATGCTTTTGGACTGTGGTGTTGGAGAAGACCTTGGGAGTCCCTCGGACTGCAAGGAGATCCAACCAGTTCATTCTAAAGGAGACCAGTCCCGGGTGTTCACTGGAAGGATTGATGCTGAGGCTGAAACTCCAATACTTTGGCCACCTCATGCAAAGAGTTGACTCATTGGAAAAGACCCTGATGCTGGGAGGGATTGGGGGCAGGAAGAGAAGGGTGCGACAGAGGATGAAATGACTGGATGGCATCACCGACTCGATGAACATGAGTTTGAGTAAACTCCAGGAGTTGATGATGGACAGGGAGGCCTGGTGTGCTGCAATTCATGGGGTGGCAAAGAGTCAGACACGACTGAGTGACTGAACTGAACTGATTACAAGTAGTGAGCATATCACAAAGCTACTAAATTGATTTACTTTTGGCACCACATTTACCTATTAGTTGGCTGAGGGGAGAGTGTCAGGATAGCTGTGAGTCTGGAACTACATGTGATGTGGGAGAGCACAAGTTCCCCAAGGGCACTGGCTGCTCCAGATTTGCTTCAAAGGCCTGGAAAGTATGCAGAGATTTACTTCTTTCTGATGCTTAAAATCTAGGTTAAGAAATGAATGCCTATGATGTTATGTATCAGCTGTTAGCAACATCTTTGTTTTTATGTTCAGAGCATCTGTGACCTATTTCTGTTTAAACAAGTATAACTATCATTCCACTGGACTCATTTAGTGGAGAATTTAACTTAAAATACAAGAACAAAAAGATCACAGGGTGGAGGAGACCTGAAGTTTTACAATTTTCAGTATCATATGAATACTACCAACTTACTACTTTTTTTGCTAACTTAATTTTAATCAAGATGAGGTTAATAAAAAAATAAAAATAAAATCACTGTTCAGAATTGTGAATATTGAAATAAAAGTGAAGATCCAGCACTGTGGATTTCCTTCTCTTTGTAGCACAATAGCTTTGTTGAAAAGTGAAGTATATCAGCAACTCAAATTTAAAGAAAAAAAAAAAAAAAGCCCAGCAGTGTCTTCCAGCATTTACCCCTCTTTCTCAGTGTGTCATTAAATATAATACCCATCCGTCTGAATTGCCAATGAATAACTCAACCAGGATCATTTTTAGCTAGGAAAGCATATCGTGTTCTTCTCTTCTATCTCCCACATAACCCGTAGAAATACTCAACAAATCCTTGTTGAATCTGACTTTTATCACAGTGCAATAGGATATAACTAATTTTAGACGATTTGCTGTTCTGGCACTGTTTCCAGTCTAGATGGAGACCAGAGAATGTTTCATATTTTAGTTTCATATAAAAATATATTTAGTTATTAGATGAGAAAGCAAGGTCTCGGTGAGTTGTTTAGGTACGTCCTCTACATCCATGCTTTTGAAAAGCACACAATAGAAAACATTAGCTAGAAAACAGAGGGCAGTAGGGTCAGAGAGGACAGGGGGCTTGCAGACTGAGTAGGCACCTATTGGTAATGAGAACCATTAGGGTTTTTAATCTAGATGAGATGTGAAGCCAATGGAGTATTAGAACAGAGGGAACAGAGTGTGCTGAGGCACTGAGGAGAGAGAACCAACCATGTGGAAACTGTGCATAGCTCCACACTGGGCTAGAGCATCAGCTACTCAGCAGAATCAAGTAGGGCATAGACTGTTGTTATTCAATTGCTCAGTCCACGTCCGACTCTTTGTGACCCCATGGACTGCAACACTCCAGGCTTCTCTGTCCTTCACCATCTCCCAGAGCTTGCTCAAACTCATATCCATTGAACTGCTGATGCCATTCATCCTCTGTCATCCCCTTCTCCTACCTTCAGTCTTCCCCAGCATCTGGGTCTTTTTCAGTGAGTCCTTTCTTCCCATCAGGTGGCCAAAGTATTGGAGTTTCAGCTTCAGCGTCAGTCCTTCCAATGAAGATTCAGGATTGATTACTTTTAGGATTGACTGTTTTGATCTCCTTGCAGTCCAAGGCATAGACTAGAAAGAACTTATTGATTTTAAGATCTCCTGAATGTTCTTAACAATTTCTCTGGAATAGGGAAACAAGAAGGCAGGGATTAGTGAGTTAAAGGATGGTTTTCAGAGCCTCGGGTCTTTTAGAGGTACAGGGACTGACTGGTTAAGCAGGAGGAGAAGGCTCAGTGGGAGGGTTCTCTAAAGAGGGTTCACTCTTTCAACCAGTGAAATTGGGCTCTTTTTTACTTTGTGTCTTAGAATTTCACATAACATTTCACTTGAAAAGTAGAGTTGTGCTTTTTTAAAAAGAAGGTGTTAAAAATAAAACTAAGAGGGTAGAAAATTAAGATACCGGTGTGGATGATCCTTTCAAGAAAGGTGGCTAAAAAAGGAGAGATGTAGCAGAATGTGGTGTGCTGTAGTTGGGGAGGAAGATCTGGAGATAAGGTAGAAACATTTCTTTTGTTAAGACAGAACCACAAAAGGCTTGCTTTTAGGTTGATAAGAAGGAACTTAGAGTGTGACAATTTGATAGAAAGGATGATGGGAAACAATGGGTGATGACTGAGCTCTTATTGACAGTGGAAGGGAATTGAATCCATAGCAGACATGAATAGATGTGAGGGGAAAAGCTCAAGGATTTCTTTTGACTGTTTTTCCCCTTTGTGCTTTAAATAAACATTTAAATAGGTACATTTCTTCAGAAAGCTAATTCTCGTATCTAGTTATTATCTTGGTACTTTTGTCAAGATACTAGAATCTTCGATTATTTTTCTCTTTGATGCATAAACCTTAAGAGGATGGATCTTGGTTAAGTATGCCAACTATCTTCAAACTCAATTTGACCAAAGGTCAACTCTTTTTATGGTTGTTATAAGAATCTATTGAACAAATACTGAAATTCACTTTTATATGCTTTCTTATTTATAGACTCCCAGAGCAAGCTGAGTCTTTAAATGCCAAATCACTGTTTCAGTCTTCAGAACTGATGAAAAATCTATGTAGTTTTTTCCTTAGAATCTCTGCTAAAGAAGTTCTCTAATCTACTTTAAAACTAGCTCTCACCATTAGCAAGGTTTCCAATCAAAAGGAAACTTGATTTCATTACTAAACTGGTTTAGTATTGCCACCCATTGAATAGAATTCCTCAAACTTCAGAGGAGGTAGAGAGGGGCCATTCATCAGCTTCTCTATGTGCAGAATCATGGCCACAGAGACCTTGTTCTTGCTGGCCAGGTAGCACACACAGCAGGCACAGTCACTTATAGGCTTCTTCTCATCCCCATGTCATTTGTTGTTGCAGAAATCAACTGTGATTTGAGGCCTCAAAGTATAGCCCAAAGACAATAACATCAACTCACTGAGGATCTTGTTAGAATCTTCTGAATAAGATTCTTTTAACAGGAACCTTAAGTGATTCATGTGGATGAAAGTCTCGGAATGATAGCTTTATGGTATCCTTTGGAACCATTACATACAAGCCGGCTGGATTTCTGAATTCCCCTTCCCAATGGGTAGTGCTTTTCTCTTGCACATCTTTGGATTTCTCATGCTTAGCACAGTGCCTGGCACCTGACTCCTGGATTTCCTTGAATTCCACAACTCAGTCCATGTCTATTGAGTGAGTGAGTTACAGAATCAGCCCAGTGTCACAGTATAATCTTTTGGGCACCATATGAAATTCATATTTTGGGCCATGTATCGTGAATCAGTAAATGCTACTTTAAATTGAGAACCTCTTTATTTCTTTTGGGATGATCTCTATTTTTAGTCAAAGCCACTCTGGATTTCCATATTCCTATTTTTCTTGGATTCAGCTTATCTTGTGCTATTTAATTTTTTTTCCCTTTCTCACCTTCCTTTTGTCCCAAGTGATGGATGCAAGTGGAAGGAGGCCCTTTTTGAGTTATTCTTGTATCTTTTCTTTTCTTTTTAGTGTCATCAAGGTGACACCTCAGAGGTTCAAGGTGGGTGAAAGAAGAATCAGAGGGCTTTGTTCTTTCATCAGTATCTTTCAGGTGACTTTTCCCTGATTGCAACAATAGCATTGATTTTACATGTTGTCTGCTTTTCTCAGTATGATAAATGAGGCCTTAGCATGATAGATAATATTTACTTGTTTTTAGACTATTTATGTATTTTTATTTCACATACACTCTACCCTTTCATTCTTTGGAAGAAAAAATAACAATCTTTCCTAAGGACATTTCTGCTTGTCCTCCTTTTTCTTTCCTTGTAGTCATGCTGAAGGCTATTCAAGTATAGAAGGTTTTGTGCAATGATGAAGATGAATTATTCCTGCTAGCAGAGCATAACTTGGAGAAAGTTATTTTACCTGTTGCCAGAATTGGAAAGAGACAAAGAATACTACTTGGCTTTAACTTGTCAGCAAGCGCTCAGGAGAAAGGGGTTTCCTAACAAGTTCAAGAGGTGTTTAAAAAACACCTGTCAACACTAAGGTGAGACTGAGATTTGTACCAGTGTAAAACAGAGCTCAATTTTGATCTCCAGTTTCAACAGAATAAGTAGAGCAAGCAGATAATAGCTAGGGTGGTGGCTTTCCTAGCCTACCAGAGAGATGCTTGGGTAAAACTTTGAAAAGACTCTAACCTTTGAATGCTCCCAGAGTAATCTTGTTGTGTAAGTATCCTGTGTGGAAGTTTCCTAGGAGGGGTTAAAGTGAAAGAAGAGAAAATATTTTTTTGCGGTTGCTAAAATTTAGGTAAGAAAACTGGGGCTTTAGAACTCTAAGTGGTAACCTTGAGTCAAATGCGAGATTGTCACTGCAGATATTTAAAAGGTGAGAAACTGCTTAAGCTTTCTTTCCTTTTTAATAAATGTATTTCTTTTAATTGGAGGCTAATTACTTTACAATATTGTAGTGATTTTGCCATACATTGACATGGATCTGCCACGGGTGTACATGTGTTCCACATCCTGAACCCTACTCCCACCTAGCCAAGCTTTCTTAAATGGCAGCAGGCTACAGTCTGCAACAAACATCCAGAGCAATCTCCTGGAAGGACAAAACAGTTCTTAACTGAATAAAAAGCACCTTCCAGACTGCCAACAATACATTTAGGAGATGATTTTTAAAATGTCTCCTCAAGCTTGAACTCTTTAAGTAGCTCCAAATCAGAAGCAACCTTTTAGAAAGAGGTAATTGACATCTTCTTACATTTTTAATTTACATTTTTACTGCAGAAAAGGAAAAGCATTGCATATCTTCAAGTCAGTGGAAATTTGTGAATTATATTTTATTTTTATGAGTTTTATGTTGGAAGAATGACTCTGAGGTCAGCCTTGGTCAGACTCTACTTCTGATCCCTGGGAACCAGGAATTTTTCCCCATTAGATAAAGAGTGACTAACTCTTCCCTTGGCAGTGAGAATATTAAAAACAGTTCTTTTAGATTTGGTTGATTTTAGTCTTGTGATAGTGTTTTCAAGAAAGAAGTACTAATGTGTTCTGGCCTCAAATGGTCTTTCTCCTTGACTCCATTCCAACCTGGGTTCTTCTTAGGAACCATAACCAAGGCATATGCAGTCAAATTTTAGTATGGACCTTAGATTAATGGGGCTTCCCTGGTAGCTCAGACCGTAAATAATCTGGCTGCAATGCAGGAGACCCAGGTTTGATCCCTGAGTCACTAGGATTCCTTGGAGAAGGGAATGGCAACCCACTCCAGTATTCTTGCCTGGAGAATCTCATGGACAGAGGGGCCTGGAGAGCTACAGTCCATGGGTCGCAAAGAGTCGGATACAACTGAGTGACTAACACTTTCACTTAGGTTAATTAGAGCTCTTTGAGATTGAGTGGGAGAGACGGTGTGAGCAGACTCTAGCAAGTTAGAATGCAGGCTTTGTTTACTAACCCCACACTTCTTCTCCTGAGAAATATCTACCATCTACATGGAAAAATTATAAATCATTTTTTCTTTCTTTCTTTTAAGGCCACACTCATTTTAGAAGTTAGCTTTTTCTTAATGTCACAGCTCAGGTGATCTATGACACACTTATTTCAAGGTTGATCTCTCTGTAATTCACTAGCCAAAGGACATTTCAATCTCTCAGAATCCTCAATCTCTTCAGGGGAAGAAGGGGAAGAAATGACCTCTTTTAAACTAGTAAATGAGGGGGTTTGTGGAGAGTCAAACATTTTTTAAAGGCTTTTTTTGATCACTTAGGTCAATTTTTAAGGCCATTAATTCTTTGATTTACGTTTGGGAATAAGTATTGGGAAAATAATAATATAATATTTTAATTTTAATTTTTTTTTTCATCTCAGGTGTACATGAGTTCCCAATCTTGAACCCCCCCCCCCCCACCTCCCACTCCACATCAACTCTCTGGATCATCCCCGTGCACCATTCCCAAGCATCCTGTATCCTGAACTGAATATAGACCAACGATTCGTTTCCCACACGACAGCACACATGTTTCAGTGCCATTCTCCCAAACCTTCCCCCCCTCTCCCTAATGTTAACATAATAAAATTATGTTAAGAGAACAAAGGAATTGAACTCTGTCGAATTTGGATTCCAAGTGGATTATCGAGCAGAGACATCAGAACATTTGTAATTGTGCCTTCGTATAGCCTGTTGACAAAGGGAGAGAGCTTTGTGCTTTGATCCTATGACTTCTTAAACTGATTTTGGTGCTACCTTCCAAAGCCAGGTGAAATATCAAAATATTTTCAGGGAGACTGGTGGCATTACAGAGTAATCTGGAGCAGGGGCTGGTGACAGTCTTCCCTTGCCAGCATCCACTGCCCTCCCACGCAGCTGGGGCCTTCTAAGGCCATCCCCTGTACTTGATTTCTCCTAACGTCATCCTAATCACGTTGCTTTGAAATAGCCTGGTGATCCTCTGTCTTCTCTAACTCCAGGATGAAAACAGCTTCAATCCCGTTTCTCAGGGACTGGTGTGTCCAAGGGCTTTAATTAGTATGTACTCAATTAACAAAAAGGAAACAAAGAAACCGGACTGACAGAAGAAGCATGAGAGATGTGTAGATTTTGAGAACTGCACTTAGGTCACTTCCAGAAGCCGAAAAGGAGAGAAAACCAAGCTTTTTATTTTTCAAAGCTCTTTATTTTATTAACAATGTTGTGATAGTTTCAGGTGGACAGCAAAGGGACTCAGCCATACAAATATATGTATCTATTGTCTCTTAAACTCCCCTCCCAGCCAGGCTGCCACATAACATTGAGCAGAAGTCCCTGTGCTATACAGTTGGTTCTTGTTGGTTATCCACTTTAAATAGTGTGTACTTGTTGATGTACATGTCGATACCAAACTCCCTATCTCTTCCCCCTGTTCTTCCCCCTTGGCAATCAAAAATTCATTCTCTATGTCTGTGAGTCTGTTTCTGTTTTGTAAATAAGTTCATTTGTATCATTTCCTTTTAGATTCTACATATAAATGATATCATATGACCGTTCTTCTCTGTCTGACTTACTTCACTCAGCATGACCATGTTGCCACAAAGAGCATCATTTCATTCTTTTCAATGACCAAGTAATATTCCTATATATATAGTAATATTCCTATTTATATATATAATAATATTCACACATATATATACACTTATATGTATATATACCACATTTTTTTTATCCATTCCTCTGTTGATGGACATTTAGGTTGCTTCCATGGTTTTTCCTCATTCTACATAACCCCTCCTACAAGACTGATCAGTGATCTCTTTGGGAGGTAATGTGGACATGGCTATTTGGAGGTCAATAGGAGGAAGTCTGTCAGCTAAGGGCAAGGCTTCTATACATGACTTGCACACTTTAGACTTTGATGAGTCTTTCTTAGATCAGACAAAGAGAAATAGGGTTTTAAATGTATCTCTTGTACCTAAAGTAAGCAATGTTTTAAAATATTCTCCAATGGCCTAATGAAAACTGTGCACTTTATTCTTTAAATAGCAAACAGAACATATATACTTTTTAATGAATCCACTGTAGATAGATGAAAGTAGAAGAAATGGATTCTGATCTCAGAGTAAATAATGCAATTGGGTTGAGGCCATCCTATACATAAAGATATGATGATTCATTTGCTGATTTTTCAGGGGTATTTATGCTAAATTACATTTCCTAATAATTATATCCAATTTCACTGGTGTCAGCTTGAAGAAGGTTAATATAAATAAAAATTTTTTTTATTTTTTTTAAATTTAATAAATAAAAATAATAAACCGAATATAGACTGATGATTCATTTCCCACACGATAGCACACATGTTTCAGTGCCATTCTCCCAATAAATAAAAATTTTGATATCACAAAATAATTTATTATTGAAGACCAGACTGAGGCCTAGGGTTTTGATAAACACTAATTGGGAATAAGAAATTGAGGTATTGTCCTAAGTTCTTTGTTGGCTACAGAAAGTGCTAGATGCTTGAAATTTCCAGACGGCCAGATCTTCTGAAGAGTAGTGGTAAACAGCTAGATTTTTATATCCAGAGTATATTTCTTTGTCCCATTGTTCACATCTGACCCCTTGCAAAGGGCTCAGGAGGATGTGTAAACCAAGAAAGAAGAGCCAATAGGAAATCCATAATAAATGCAAAGAGATTCTCCCCTGTGCCTCAGATTTCTTTCCTTCCAACCCTTCTCCACATTCTGTAAGATACCAAGCCATGAGAATCCAAGGTTTGGTGTCAATCTCCATTCTCCTCTGCCATACGCTTGAACAGGCAGCAGCCCAGTTTTCCAGTCTTTTTATTCTTCCTTGTCCCAGGGTGCTGCATTCCAGCCAGCCTCTCAAAACTCTTGCCTCTGGTTGTTTCCTCCAGGCAGCTGCCCTTCTTGCTAATTTCTTTGATCTTCTTAACTGTGCAAAGGTCATCTGTCTGCTGCACTCTCCAAGTTGATCTGTGCAGTGAGCAAAGATGCAGACTCTCTGTTAGAATGCTGGGACAGTAGGCTGCCTTCAGAGTCAGACACTGAAGCAAATAATTCCCTGGAATGTTTTCTGAGATTCCATCGTTAAACTCCAGTTTCTCATTCATGGCTCTGAATGGTAATGATTGGAATTTTAAAATCCTTTTCTGTGTGTGGCTGTATATGTGTGTGTAAGGGCAGGGTGAAGATGGGAGTGATGGCTGTGATTTCAAGATATTTCAGCTCTGAGGGCCGAATCTAGAAATAAAATATATTGTAAGGAAAAAAATGAAAGATAACCATGAGTTATAGATTTCTGGAATAATGCAGTTTTCATTTATGATTCTCTTAATAGACATTTACTGAGACCTTTTCTGCATCAGCTACTGTGCTAGGCACTTGACAGTAAGATACATATTCCACCCTGAGGAGACAACTGCTTCAAGGCAGAGATGCTGCTCATAATAATGCAGTGGATTCTGCGGTGGAAATACCTATGGAGCACCACTGGGGAATACGCATTAGATTGTAAGCTTGCTGAGGGCAGGAGCACCACTGGGGAATACGCATTAGATTGTAAGCTTGCTGAGGGCAGGAGCACCACTGGGGAATACGCATTAGATTGTAAGCTTGCTGAGGGCAGGAGCACCACTGGGGAATACGCATTAGATTGTAAGCTTGCTGAGGGCAGGAGCACCACTGGGGAATACGCATTAGATTGTAAGCTTGCTGAGGGCAGGAGCACCACTGGGGAATACGCATTAGATTGTAAGCTTGCTGAGGGCAGGAGCACCACTGGGGAATACGCATTAGATTGTAAGCTTGCTGAGGGCAGGAGCACCACTGGGGAATACGCATTAGATTGTAAGCTTGCTGAGGGCAGGAGCACCACTGGGGAATACGCATTAGATTGTAAGCTTGCTGAGGGCAGGAGCACCACTGGGGAATACGCATTAGATTGTAAGCTTGCTGAGGGCAGGAGCACCACTGGGGAATACGCATTAGATTGTAAGCTTGCTGAGGGCAGGAGCACCACTGGGGAATACGCATTAGATTGTAAGCTTGCTGAGGGCAGGAGCACCACTGGGGAATACGCATTAGATTGTAAGCTTGCTGAGGGCAGGAGCACCACTGGGGAATACGCATTAGATTGTAAGCTTGCTGAGGGCAGGAGCACCACTGGGGAATACGCATTAGATTGTAAGCTTGCTGAGGGCAGGAGCACCACTGGGGAATACGCATTAGATTGTAAGCTTGCTGAGGGCAGGAGCACCACTGGGGAATACGCATTAGATTGTAAGCTTGCTGAGGGCAGGAGCACCACTGGGGAATACGCATTAGATTGTAAGCTTGCTGAGGGCAGGAGCACCACTGGGGAATACGCATTAGATTGTAAGCTTGCTGAGGGCAGGAGCACCACTGGGGAATACGCACTAGATTGTAAGCTTGCTGAGGGCAGGAGCACCTCTGGGGAATGCGCACTAGATTGTAAGCTTACTGAGGGCAGGGCCTGGACCACTTTTACCCTTGTGAGCTCAGCCCTAAGCTCAGCACTTGGCACATAGTAAGTACTTGGTAAATCTTTAACAATTAATTAAATGGATATTTATTGTCCCCTTTATCCATATCAGTTATTTCCCTCCTGTTGTTTGGTCAGCTGTCTCTCACATTGATGTGTGCCTTTTTGTCTGTGAGATTTTTATAAATGTTTTATATTTCCTCTATATTTCAGTTTTCTGTTTGGCAGCTAGTTTTAAATCAATGGTATTTACTGATGAATGAATTTGTGGCCATTCAGTATCTATATTTAGAATAAGCAGGTTGAAGATTTATTGGGAAAAAGAGAGCAGTTTTCAGATGTCAGTGTGCCTCAGATAACCCCCTTATATGGTTCTCACATTTGGTTGGGATGTTGCAGGAAACGAAGGCTAAAGAAATACTTTACATTATTTGTTAAAAAGACACAATTAAAAAACAAAAACACCCAGTGACATTCGTGCCAATATTGCATTGGGTGTTTTGGATCAGATAACAAAGAGTAACATTCTCTTTCACCAATTTTTGAAATTATAAAGTATGTTATACGTATGCATCTATCTACCTACCTGTTCTTAAACAACAGCGAATGAACATTCACTCAACTTAGAAATAGCAAATGCTTGCTACATATTGCATTCCCCCTCCCTCCAGGCTGCTGTTTATCTGCTACATTTTACTCAAGGATAATCACTCTTCCGAAGGTGGGGCGTGGATAACTGAGTTGTGGTGTCTTTATGAATGGAAATCACACAGTAGTGAAAAAGCATGAACTCTGATTCATACATTAGCATGACTGATCCTCAAAAGCCCTGTTGAGTGAGGAGCAAATCACAGAAAAATGTATTCAATATGACACCATTTATATTAGCTCAGATTTCAAAATCATATAAAATGTAACAATATGTCATTTGCTGATACATGAACATGTAGTAAGATTGTAATAAACAGCCAACATTTTTAACACTATTATTTTTTAAAATTTTCTTTTATCTCCTAGAAGATACTAGTGGTTATGTTGAAGTAAAGTGAAGTGAAAGTCACTCAGTCGTGTCCAACTCTGTGACCCCATGGACTGTACAGTCCATGGAATTCTCCAGGCCAGAATAATGGAGTGGGTAGCCTTTAATTTCTTTAGGGGATCTCCCAACCCAGAGATTGAACCCAGGTCTCCTGCATTGCGGGTGGATTCTTTACCAGCTGAACCACAAGGGAAGCCCAAGAACACTGGAGTGGGTATCCTATCCGTTCTGCAGGGGATCTTCCTGACCCAGGAATCGAACTGGGGTCTCCTGCATTACAGGTGGTTTCTTTACCAACTGAACTATCAGTGTTATGTTAGGTCATAGCTAAATAAATAGAAAGACATCTTCATTCGTTATGCTGGATAAATGGATAGGATGTAATTCTATTATGAATTAAATAAAAATTAAATGGACAAATTAAATGTAAATTTAGTAGTTTCTGGGATTATTCACCTATTATTTGAGTTTTGCCTCAAATTTAAGCAACATCACAGGATGTTTCTCAAAGGTACCCCACTTGGTAGAGTTCTTCCTCTAGAGCCATAAAGGACAATATTTGACAGAGTGGGCATGTACTTTTAATTTATATTAATGGCAAACATAAAGGTTTCACTGTTTTATATGATTTCAATGTTTCCAGTCAGCTGTATCTTAGGATATTTAATACCATTTATTTGCCTAGAGCCAGACTTCCTGGAATGTGAAGTCAAGTGGGCCTTAGAAAGCATCACTACAAACAAAGATAGTGGAAGTGATGGAATCCCAGTTAAGCTATTTCAAATCCTAAAAGATGATGCTGTGAAAGTGCTGCACTCAATATGCCAGCNTGCATTCCCACCAACAGTGTAAGAGGGTTCCCTTTTCTCCACACCCTCTTCAGCATTTATTGCTTGTAGACTTTTGGATTGTAGCCATTCTGACTAACGTGAAATGGTACCTCATTGTGGTTTTGATTCGCATTTCTCTGATAATGAGTGATGTTGAGCATCTTTTCATCTGTTTGTAAGTCATCTGTATGTCTTCTTTGGAGAAATGTCTAGTTCTTTGGCCCATTTTTTGATTGGGTTATTTTTTTGGAATTGAGCTGCAGGAATTGCTGGTATATTTTTGAGATTAGTTGTTTGTCAGTTGCTTCATTTGCTTTTATTTTCTCCCATTCTGAATGCTGTCTTTTCACCATGCTTATCATTTCCTTTGTTGTGCAAAAGCTTTTAAGTTTAATTAGGTCCCATTTGTTTATTTTTGCTTTTATTTCCAATATTCTGGGAGGTGGGTCATAGAGGACCCTGCTGTGATGTATGTTGGAGAGGGTTTTGCCTATATTCTCTTCTAGGAGTTTTATAGTTTCTGGTCTTATGTTTAGATCTTTAATCCATTTTGAGTTTATTTTTGTGTATGAGGTTAGAAAGTGTTCTAGTTTCATTCTTTTACTGTGGTGTTGGAGAAGACTCTTGAGAGTCCCTTGGACTGCAAGAAGATCCGACCAGTTAATCCTAAAGGAGATCAGTTCCGAGTGTTCATTGGAAGGACTGATGTTGAAGCTGAAATTCCAATTCTTTGGCCACCTGATGCCAAGAGCTGATTCATTTGAAAAGACCCTGATGCTGGGAAAGATTGAAGGCAGAAGGAGAAGGGGACAACAGAGGATGAGATGGTTGGATGGCATCACCAACATAATGGCCATGGGTTTGTGTGGACTCTGGGACTTGGTGATGGAGAGAGAGGCCTGGTGTGCTGCAGTCCATGGGGTTGCAAAGAGTCGGACACGACTGAGCGACTGAACTGAGCTGAGCTGATATAAAGTGTGAAAACATTAGGGTGGTCACTCCACTAGACTCCGGCTGCTTGTGCTTGTCTACCCCTCACTGTTGCTCTCTGGCCATCTGCGTATGGTGGTCTTCCTTGTTTTCCTGCTGCTATGTTGGTCTTGAGTCTTCTTCCCCATTTCATCTCAGGTAGCTACCCCTACATTTTACTCTTCTTGGGGTAAAATTTTCACTTCTAGGTTTTATCCTACTCTCACTTCTCAAAATGTGGCCCAAAGACCAGCAGTATCTACTGGTGATACCTGGCAATTAGCTGGGTTTTTTGTACACTGGACATCAGACTCCACCCTAGGCCCACTGAATCTGAATCTGCATTTTTAAAGGCATCCCCAGGTGATTCATAAGCACATTAGAGTGTGAGAGGCTGCTGTAAACTCACATTTAGGGCTCTTCCGTTTGGGCTCTGTGTTAGCATCCAGTTCGCTAGAGGACCATCACGAGAAGTCTCTTCATGAATTCAGGAATCGTGTACTGTGTGCTCTTTTTTTGGGTTTCTGTTTTTCCTCTTGTGTGCTCATCCTTCGTTTGTTACCTGCCTAGCCCCTCATATTATTAAAACTCTGATGGCATCGCTTGTGGGTGTACTTGTGCTTGTTACTTAATAGATTGGTCTCTTTCTTTCTGTCTCTCTCTCTCTCTCAAACCTTCACACACACATTTCAAGGAGGGCTTTGGCTAGAGTAAATGTTCTCGCTCAGATCCACACTGCACAAAGACATCTTCAGAAGTTACAGACTGAAAAACTCTCTGAGAGGTCTCATGGTATACATTCTACGCATGCTCAAAATGCGGAAAGCTTGTGTTTCTTGTGGGCTTTGCAGCTCTCTCGGGGCTTCGTCCTCTGTGGGGGCTGCCTAGAGTGGCATGTTTCGTGATACCTGGGAGCTGCTCTATCCTAGTAGTCATTGGCTCTAGCTGATTGTTTCTGACTTGTTTTGCTTGACTCATGCTTGATCAAAGTTACATTTTTATGGTGGACACAGGATTTTACATCATCATTTTCTCTGCCATACTGTTGCTGGCACTGTTTTTTAAGTCAAATTTTCTACAGGACAGTAAAACTTAAATTACATTCAAAGTGTTCTGATGGAAAGAAGTTCAGAGAAGATTATGTATAGAGATCTGATGGATTACTTCATACTTCCATTTATTAGTTCTCTTTAAGGGAAAAAAAAAAACCCCTAATTTTCTGCAATCACTCTGTCAACTCCGATTTTCATTCATATGACAAACATTTTGATATTGAGTTGTGTTCCATTTTATATATACCATTTTTTTTATCTGTGAACAAGGAAAATTATACCAACTTTAGGAGATATCAATTAAAATAAGTGTCTTCAGATATCCTCCCATATCTCAGTGCTGTGCTATTTTGTTGATTTTAATCTGTGAAGAAGCTGGGACACTGTTTGCTTTGCCTCCATCGGTCTCTTGCTCTAAGATTGTTTTCCTTCTTCTCTGGCAGCTTCTGTTCTGCTTCATCCCTTCTTCTCCGGCTCATCTTTCTCTATGGGCATTGCTTTAGGTGGTTCCTCAAGTCCACCCCTAGCCCTCGTCATTCACTGCATACTCTTTCTCCAGGCAACATCATCCATTTCCATGGCTTCAAATATACCTGCGTGCAGATGGCATATAGATGTCTTTTTATTTCTTCAAGCTTTTGTCTTAGCTCCAGGCTTATATATCCAGTGCCTACATGATATCTCAACTTGGATGATTTAAGGAGACCTTAAACTCAGTATGTCTAAAACTGAATTCCGGATTGTCCCTCCATATCTGCATGTAGCTAGGGCACTTGCGTACAGATGTCTCTGTGTTTGTGTTCTCCCTTGGCTTACATGGGTTGTGGGATGACACTTCCTTTAATGGTTACTGGATCGCCAAGGGACATGCTCTGGAAATGATTTCTGAGGCTGGAAAGGGTGAAGCAGAGAGCAGATGCTGTTTGCGGCTGCCCCACATGTTCTTGCCTGTCCCCAGAGTCACTTGCAGAGGGTTCCTATGTATGCCCTTGCTTTCCTTTGTTTCTCTGAGTGCTTTCTCTACACCCAAAGTGGTAGTTTGGGAAGCTTGGGGACTTGATTCCACAAGAACAATCCTTAATCAAAAAGAAATTGGATTTGGTAGATGAATATCCCTGCTTTCTTTCCTCCTGGAAGAACTATTTCTCACATTGTCCCAAAGGTCCCCAGCAGGCTTGGATCTATGGCCCACAGCAATAACCCACCCACTAATGCACACTTTATTGGTTTTCTACTATTTCCTCTCTCACTCCTTCCTTAAGTTCCTAGGTATCATCTTTAAAATAAGTGTTTTTCCACAAAATTGTTTTATTAGGAT
This sequence comes from Neotragus moschatus, assembly GCA_006410615.1. Taxonomy (NCBI): domain Eukaryota; kingdom Metazoa; phylum Chordata; class Mammalia; order Artiodactyla; family Bovidae; genus Neotragus; species Neotragus moschatus. The sequence continues at coordinate 2,787,296 of SJYA01002726.1, read as the reverse complement.
ATGCTTTTGAGAAAACTCAGCCTAAAGTATGCAGTTATTGGAACCGACAGCCCACTGGCATGATCTCTTGCTTCCCTTTCCTCCAGTTAACATGTGAGGACTGGAGTCTGTCTGGCCGAGGTCACTAAGCATGCCCTTACGGAGCGTTTGGGTAAAAGGTTATGAAAGCAGCATACAGAAGTGAGTTTGTATGTTTTTAGACGATGAGTATACACGTGAGTTTCTTAATATTAGCTATAATCAGTAGTAAAAGAACCTAAGAAAGGAAAGTGACCAGAGTGACAGCTCCTGGCCATCACTGTTCTCTTCCAGCACAGTGTTGTCCAATAGGAATGTCTACTCTAATGGAAATGTTACATATCTGTCTGCACTGGCCAGTTTGGGAGCCAGTGGCTAATTAGCATTTGAAATGAGACTAATATAACTGAGGAACTGAAATTTAAATTCTATTTAGTTGTAAGTAATTTAAACATGACTAGTATCTACCGTTTTGAACAATGAAGTTCTAAAGTTCTAGTGCTTCCCATTTAAGTGAGTGGTGCTGCCTGAGCCAGCAAGCTAAGAGTTCACCCTAACATTTCCCCCTTTCTCACATCCAGTATACAGTTTATCCCAAGACCTTATTAACATCCACTAGTTACTTTGCCAGCAAAGGTCCGTCTAATCAAGGTTATGGTTTTTCCTGTGGTGATGTATGGATGTGAGAGTTGGACTGTGAAGAAAGTTCAGTGCCGAAGAATTGATGCTTCTGAACTGTGGTGTTGAAGACTCTTGAGAGTCCCTTGGACTGCAAGGAGATCCAACCGGTCCATTCTGAAGGAGATCAGCCCTGGGATTTCTTTGGAGGGAATGATGCTGAAGCTGAAGCTCCAGTACTTTGGCCACTTCATGTGAAGAGTTGACTCACTGGAAAAGACTCTGATGCTGGGAGGAATTGGGGGCAGGAGGAGAAGGGGACGACAGAGGATTAGATGGCTGGATGGCATCACTGACTTGATGGGCGTGAGTCTGAGTGAACTCTGGGAGTTGGTGATGGACAGGGAGGCCTGGCGTGCTGCGATTCATGGGGTCGCAAAGAGTCGGACTCGACTGAGCGATTGAACTGAACTGAACTGAATTATCTCTAATACCTTGGTCCCTTTGTATCCTCTTCCACCGCTGAAACATAAGCTGTCATTTTCTCTCATTTTACTGCTGGAATAGTCTTCTAATTTTTCTCCCTATACGCTCTCTTGACTTTCTTTAATCTATTTACTACCCTGTAGAACTTCTCAAAATGCAAATTATCGTCACCAAGTTGAAATGTTTTAATGGCTTCACATTGATTTTAGATTAAATTCCTGCACCCTTAACATGGCTTACAGAAGCCTTATGTGGCTCTTTCTAGTTTTTTTCTGTTTTGGATACATTCCTAGGAAGCAAAATACTAGGCAATGACAACATTTTTATTTACTTCATTCATTTATCTATTAGTGTGTCATCTTTGTTATGAGAGAAAAACTCAATTTTTATATATATATATATGTATATATGTATGTATCTTCAGATACCTGTCTTAACAGTATTAATGTTCTAAGGAATATTATCTACTATTCAGTTAGGAATTGGTTTTTACATGCTAACAGAAGAGAGCTCTGATAACCTAGTGTGCGGGTGATGGTGGAAAGGTTTGAGGTGGTGATAGATGAGAAGATATTTATGAAAACAGGAGAAAAGTGAAACTTTAAGGGAATAGTAGATTTGGAAAGGAATGAGAAAACCATGAAATGAAAATGAGATAGGGAAAATGTGAGAGGCGGAGGAAGTCAACTTTACTCATAATCTTTATTTATTTATTTATAGAAGTAAAAATAATATATTTTAATTAATGACTTGTTTTTAAAATAAAAATAATACATTTCATTGTGTCATCATCTGTAAATATTAAAAATATAAAGAAAGCAAAATTGTTACCTAACCATGGATAACAAGTGTTCATATTTCAAAATATTTTCTTCACATCTTTTTAAAATATAAATTTATTTATTTTAATTAGAGGCTAATTACTTTACAATATTGTATTGATTTGCCATACATTGACATAAATCCATCATGGGTGTACCTGTGCTCCCCATCCTGAATCTCCCTCCCACCTCCCTCCTCATCCCATCCCTCTGGGTCATCCCACTGTACCAGCCCTGAGCACCCTGTCTCATGCATTGAACCTGGACTGGTGATCTGTTTCACATATGATATTACACATGTTTCAATGCCATTCTCCCAAATCATCCCACCCTCACCCTCTCCCATCGAGTCCAAAAGACTGTTCTATACATCTGTGTCTCTTTTGCTGTCTTGCATACAGCATAATCATCTTTCTAATAATAATCTTTAAAAGGAAGGAAAATTTCAAATGAGACAGAGGAGGGTCTAGAATGGATGAAGGTTAGGAGATGTCTGTTGTATCCTTAGCCTAGGTGAGTGGACTTATACTTTAAGGAGAATAGGGAGAAAAAATTTGTTTAAGGATATAATCTAGAGAATAGTAGATATAAAAGAATTTTGGCTTGAATTTAAGGATATTGACCTGAGGCCATATTGCAGAAAGTATTAGATACAGCTGTATTTACATATCTCTAGTCACTGGAAGGATAAAGGAGAAATAAAGTTACTACATAGAAAAGACAATAAGGAATTAAAAGAGCCCCCCCTCTTTTTTTTTTTACTAGAAAGGGAATAGAATAGGAAAACAAATCATGATAATCTAGAAAAGAGCTGCAGTCCATCCTCCCAAGGCAGTAGCCAATCCAGCAGTCAATTCTCCATCCCTTCTTCAAAAAAAAAAAAAAAAGAAAAAACATATTTCCTTGCCTCTTTCTGGGATCTTTCAGGGAAATTATTTCTGATGAGTAATTTAATCATTATTAATTATTAATTCTGATTAATAATTTAATCATCAAATAATGTACTTAATCATTAAATAAGCTGTAATTACTGACTAATTTTTATACTGTTAACAATGTATTTTTCTACCACTTTGGAGGGAAATTATATTTCAAGAGATACAGCCTAGAGACATCAGTACCTTAACTCAAAGGGAAGAATCAATACAGAGAACATCTCTGAGCCTCAAAGTCACGTATTCATCAGCCTCTTGAGAATCAAAACTGGCTCCAGTTACATGGCTGGCTATCACTTTATTAACAGGATGGTGTTATTCCAAGAAATTCTTGTTTAGGAAGGTGACATTAAAAATTACTTGATTACTTATTTCAGGAACTTCTGGAAAATCCATTTTTTCTGAACAATGGACCACTCAGCTAGCTTCCTTATCCCTTCTCAGCACACTAGATCTCTCTAGGAGGTTTACCCAGAGAACTGACCACCTTCAAGATTCCCTCCCAAATCTCACCTCACTCCACCTGTCCTACCAATGTTGTCATGATCTTTGCCCAAACCCATTCAAACTCCTGTGCCCTACCTTCCACCAGTGAAAAATTGACCTAAAACAGACCTCAGACCTCATAGGTATCTCTTGTCCTTTGCTTCTCCCCTCCAAGATGCTACAAAGACTCTGTCAAGGTGGTAGTCTTCCTTATTGCAGTAAGTAACAAAGTTGTATTTGCTTCAGCCATAGGTTGGTGAGGTGGTATTTTCAGGGAATCAGCAGTTGACACATGGCCCCCAGTGGGTGTTATAGTGTTTTCAAAAATGTCACTCAGCAGATTCCATCTGGATATGATATGGATTTTCTTAATAGAAAGATGCAATGCTTAAAGATGTTCATGGACCCCAGTAGAAGACCTGAGGTCAGACCACAGACATCTCAGCTGCTCAGGAGCTGTCTTAGAAGCCAGCAAAGAACTGCCCTCTTCACTCACCTAGAACCCATGGGCACATCATCACGAAATTTTAGAGGCATTAGAACTGTATTTTACTTTCATTTCATCCACTAGTACCTACTGAGAAAAGATCTCTATATACTACATTCAGAAATGACAAAACATATTGGATGTTTATGAAGGGTGAAAATGTGTTAATACATCAAATGTTTGTGTTCTCATTTGTTTATAATGAGCACTTAGAGTAATGTCTTCACAGAAAGCATAGAATAATTAGTAGATTCACTAGGGCCCATTAGGATATTTAAAGGGATGGGATTAATGATTGCAAAGAGTATTATATTCACATAAGTACCATTTCTATTGCAAAGCATAAATGGTTTCCTGAGAGCAAAAGAAAGTTTTATTTAACTTTTTGGGATAGCCAGGCCTCTATAATCAGAATGCAGCCTGGCAACTCAGCAACTTTCTCTTTTTATTGGGTAAATACTTCTATTTCCTCTGAGCAATTCTGAAAAATATACTTACTGCTGATTTAAAAATGCCTCATGCTTATTTATATCAGATTTTGTGATTTAGCTAGAAACCAAAAGGACCACTGACCATAAAGTGATTTTAAAAATTGATTTATAATTTTGACTTAGGTTGTAAGATAGAACAAGGATATTTTCTTTATTCATTTTGCTGAAGCCTCATCAAGTCTACCTCAAAAAACTCTTCCTTAGTTGCAGTTACATTTAATATAAAAATATTATTTGTATATTACATATATAAAATTATGTTTTACATATATAACATTAATAAATGGAAATAAATAGTATAGGCTAGCATTTATTAAGTCTTTACTAAATAGTAGAAGGACACTGTGCTAATAATTACATCACCAGATTTTATCATTGCCTTGCCCTGATGAGGTATGTGCTCTCATCATCGCCATTGTACACACTGACTAACTGAAGCCTTAATAACTGACCAACTTGCCCAAGGTCACACAGCTAGTATGTGGCTATGTAGGACTCGTCTTGTTTTGGATTGAACATGAAGTCCCTGCTTGTTACCATGATGCTGTGTTGTGAGATGCAAATTCTTTAAGAACAAGGACCAAATCTCATATTAAAGTTCTCTTAGAGTAAATATGCTGCTGCTGCTGCTAAGTCACTTTAGTCATATCTGACTCTGTGTGATACCATAGACGGCAGCCCACCAGGCTCCCCCGTCCCTAGGATTCTCCAGGCAAGAACACTGGAGTGGGTTGCCATTTCCTTCCCCAGTGCGTGCATGCGTGCTAAGTCGCTTCAGCCGTGTCCGACTCTGTGGGACCCTATGGAGAGCAGCCCACCAGGCTCCTCTCTCCATGAGATTATTTAGGCAAAAATACTGGAATGGGTTGCCATTTCCTTCTCCTGGAGTAAGTATATTTGTGCACATATTTCATGAAATGTAGTAATATTGATTCAGGAAGCTATTAAGTGATGCGAACAGATGGATAACAAATAAATGTTGGAAAGGATAACAGATAATTTAGTGAAAATGTTTTTCATTTCCTTTCAAAAAATATAAGCTGACTAGATAGATCATCACTTATAAAAACCAACCAAAGGAGCCAAGTTTCTTTCATTCATTTCATGAACTTTATTTACTCTATGTTCACTGTAGAATGTCCATTGTGCCAAGTGCCCTGGAAGCAGAATTGAGAAAAACACATTGCTTAGGTTCAAGTCCAGTGATAAAGACAAGGAATTCAACAATTAAAACACAGTGTGATATAGAACAAAGACAGAACTCCAGAGTATACAAGTGTGGCCAAGTAATGCAAAAGCACTTCAATGAGGAAAGGGCAGTCTTTTCAACAGAGGGTGTTAAAACAATTGCATATCCGTTGGCACAAAGATGAACCTCAACCTAAAACTCACATTTTATACGATAACTAACTCAAAATTGATCATGAATCAATGTAAAGTGCACATCTCTAAAACTTTTAGAAGAAAACATAAGAGAAAATCTTCATAATTTAAGACTAAGCAGAGTTTTAGACATGACTCCAAAAACCAATCCATAAAAGAAAAATCAGTAAATTGGACTGTATGAACTTTATAAACTTTTGCTCTGAGAATGACTCTGCTAAGAGAATTAAAGGACAATTCACAATTGGAGAGAAATATTTGCAAATCACATTATCTGACAAAAGATTTATAGATAGAATATATAGCAAACTCTCTAAACTCAGTGATGAGAAGATAAACAACCCAATTAGAAAATGGGCAAAATATAATGAACAGACATATCACTAGAGAGAAAAGACAAATGGCCAATAAAGCACGAAAAGATATTCAACATAATTAGCCATTAAAGAATTTTCTCCTGAAAGCATGGTGAGACATCACCACACACCTGTTAAAAAGGCTAAAATAAAAATTATATTGATAATATCAACTTTTATCAAGTATCCAGAGCAGATGGATCTCTCCTCTATTGGTGGTAAGAATGGAAACTGAAACAGTCATTCCAGAAAACAGTTTAGAAGTTCTTTTTTTAAGTAAAGTTATATGTTTACTTACCATATGATCCAGCAATTACCCTCCTTGATATTCATCCTAGAGCAATTAATACTTGTTGCCAAAAAAACCCTATTCATANAGCAGATGGATCTCTCCTCTATTGGTGGTAAGAATGGAAACTGAAACAGTCATTCCAGAAAACAGTTTAGAAGTTCTTTTTTTAAGTAAAGTTATATGTTTACTTACCATATGATCCAGCAATTACCCTCCTTGATATTCATCCTAGAGCAATTAATACTTGTTGCCAAAAAAACCCTATTCATAAATGTTCATAGAAGCATTATTTATAATATCTCCAAACTATAAACAACCCAAACATTTTTCCATGGTTGAATGGATAGGGAAACTGTGGTATATCCATACAATGGAATGTTGTTTTTGTTTGTTTTTTGTTCAGTTGCTGAGTTGTGTTTGAGTCTTTGTGACTCTGTGGACTGCAGCACACCAGGCCTCCCTGTCCCTCACCTAGTTTGCCTGAGTTCATGTCCATTGCATCAGTGATACCATCCAAACATCTTATTCTCTTTCACCCTCTCCTCCTTTTGCCTTCAATCTTTCTCAGCCTCAGGTGGCCAAAATATTGGAGCTTCAGCTTCAGCATCAGTCTTCCAATGAATATTCGGAGTTGATTTCCTTTTGGATTGACTGGTTTGATCTNATTCACAAACTGCTTTGCATCTCTTTCTCTTCTCTAAATCCCACTAAAAATAGATTAGCAGGTATGCTCCTTAAAAGCAGGCTATTTTCTGGAGGAAAACACCTATCTGCAGACACTGAGAGATGCATTAATTACTTCACTTATTCTTTCATTAATTCATTTTCATTGACTGAGAGCTGGAATGCACTAAACATTGTGCTTAGAGCTATGGATTCCAGACAGAATTTCCCCAAAGATGTCCACATCCTAATCTTAAGAACTGGTGAATAGGTTACATGGTAAATGGAAATAGAAGTTGCTGATCATCTGACTTTGAAATGGGGACAGTAACCTGGATTAGCTAGGTGGGTCCACAGTAGTCACAAGGATGCTTATTAGTGGAAAAGGGAAGCAGAAGGAGGAGCACCAGTGAGATGGCAACATAAGATTTCAGCCCAGTGTTGTTGTTGGCTTTGAAGACAGACAAAAATGAGGCCACAAGCCAAAGAGTGCAGGTACTGTCCAGAAGCTGAAAAGGACAAGGCAATAATAGATTCTCCCCTGGAGCCTCCAGAAACAACCCAATCCTGTTGACCCCTCACCTTTAGTCCAGTGAGACTGATTTTGTGCTTCTGATCTCCAGAAGGATAAGATTTTAAGCCACTAAGTTTGTGGCAGTTTTGTTACAATAGCAATAGAAAATGAATGGTACGGACTATAAAAGACAATTCCTGCCCTCAAAAAGCTAACAGGTTGGTAGAGATGGAAAGAGTCTGATGAGATAAGGTTGCAGCTATCACACTGAGCACAGACCAAGGAGGGCACTGCAAAAGCCTTGTAAAAAGGATTATCTCTGCACGGGTAAGACAAAAAGCCACAGCTGCTGCTGCTGCTGCTTTTTTTTTTTTTTTTGGCTGCCCAAGTAGTCCTCTGCACCCTAGGATATATAGGATGATGTTTTGTGGGTATTTCCCTGCACAGCTGGGAAATTTGTCAGAGAGGCTAGTGGTTGGACCCACAGTATTGAAGATATAAAGGTAGGGATGATACTTAGGTTTAAAAGAATCTGAAATATTTGTATGTTAAATACTACAGCATACTGAAACTTACGTCTTCAACTCACTGTCCTCTCCAAACTCTAGATCTCAGTGTATATCTGGAGTAATTTTGATCTAAGTTGGAGAAAGCATCTTGTCATGAACCAGAGTTGCTGTGGGAAGATACATTCTATCCACATACTTACCTCTGCAGATACTAACCTGATCACCTGGGTTAGGCAATGTTTGACAGGTTATTCCCATGCCTCCAGCAAGGCCAGATTGAAATCTTTGGAGGCCCTAAAGGTTCAAAAACACTGTAAGACACATATCTTTATTTTCATTTAATAGAACACATTACCATATTGAAAAATAAGTTCTGATATTTTACATGATGACTGCATTTTGTTGTTGTGATTATTTTATTCCTGAAGCTATAAGATAATTTCCTAAAAACTTCTTTCAGTCCTTCTGCCTAGGTCCATGCTCTTTCTGTCTCTCGGTAATCCAACAAAGGCCTTCTGGGACAGTTGTTTACTACTTGGGACACATTTTCATTTTCTCTCCCTTCCCTGTTCCTTTTGAAAGGGATCTGATAGGGTTTTTTTCCCCCTCCTCTAATAGATGTAATCCATTATTTTTCATTGCAAGGACTATACATTTAAATGCAATTAGTGTAATTCTTTCTATAAACATTTATTTAGCCCCTGATGTTTTAAACCAGAAGAAGTGTTAGTGTCTTAAAACAGAAGAATGTATTAAAACAGAAGAAGATCTATACTGGAAATAAGAAGGACAGCTGCAGAGGTTAATAATCAACTTTTGCCCTTAGAGATCTTATGATCTCTGAGAAGTGCTACCTCATTGTAAACCAAAGGCACAGATCACTGGGTCCTAGGGCTTTTCACATGACAGATGATGTGGGTTTTTTTGTGGGGTGAGGGGTGGTGGACGCTGGGGGTAGGGAAATGTCAGCAGCTTTCTGGGAAACTCCAAATCACATTCCTACCTTCTAAGTTTGACTTTGAGAGGGAGCCTGTATGTTAATTAGTACCAGCCACTTTCTGAGTATCTATCCTGGATAGAAACTGCTGGCTATAAAAAAACAAAAGCAAAAAAAAAAAAACCTCAGACAATAAGTAAGTGATGGAAATCAGACACCATAGTAAGTAGGAGAGCCATAATCAATCCTGACCACCGGCCTCGAAGTTCATCTTGTCACCTATGCTTGGAGGCTCTTTAACTCGCTGCTGCTGCTGCTGCTAAGTCACTTCAGTCATGTCTGACTCTGTGCGACCCCATAGACGGCAGCCCACCAGGTTCCCCCATCCCTGGGATTCTCCAGGCAAGAACGCTGGAGTGGGTTGCTACTTCCTTCTCCAATGCATGAAAGTGAAAAGGGAAAGTGAAGTTGTTCAGTCATATCCGACTCATAGTGACCCCATGGACTGCAGCCTACCAGGCTCCTCCATCCGTGGGATTTTCCAGGCAAGAGGGCTGGAGTGGGGTGCCATTGCCTTCTCCTAGATGGCTTGTATTTTTCTCAAGTCAGATTTCCATAAAATCCTGGTGAGCTACAGACTACTCAGGTCAAATAATAATAGCATTCCTTCTCTCCCCTCAAGGACTCTTGGTGAAGATCAACTCCTAAAGAGCTGTTAACAAAAAGTATCAATAGAATGGAGTTCAGTGTTCCAGTGTTATTGGAACACATTGTTCCAATGTTATTCTGAAGCCAGTCAACATCAGATATCAGGATTGTCTGATTCATGGGGCTTTCATATTACTTTAGTTTTAGTGTTTATTTAATTTACCCCACAGAAGGTGTTAGAGGAGTTCACTATTATTTATTTTTTTATTTTCAGTGCTGGGCTTTCTTTGCTATGCTGGCTTTTCTCTGCTTGTGGAAAGTGGGGGCTACTTTCTAGCTACAGTTGCAACGCTTGGACTTCTCATCGCAGTGGCTTCTCTTGTTGCGGCTTCTGGGCTCTGGAGCACAGGCTCAGTAGTCGTAGCGCGTGAACTTAGTTGCTCTGCTGCCTGTGGGATCTTCTCGGATCAAGGATTGAACCTGTGTTTCCTGTATTGGCAGATGGCTTCTTTACCCCTGAGCCATCAGGGAAGCCCAGGAGTTCATTATTCTTCATCATTGCCTACTTACTACAAGAGGAAAAGTGTGGGTATACAATTTATGTGAATTATGTGCTAATAAAAACAACTGTATATGGATAGAAAACAATATATTTGGGGCCATGAGAAGAGAAACTTTCCCCAGTAGTTTTCCTCTTTAGCCTATACATTATCCATTAAATTAGACATTTAAAGATGCTATCCTTTAATCATACCAGAAAATTAACTATAATTTAATAAAATATCAAACAGAAAAAGCTATTAATCTCATTGATATCTTATAGGCCAGAGATGCTATTGAAAATATCTAGCATTTGACAGGGAAGGAGAATGAATCACATAACAGATTTGAAATTAAAAGTCTGAAATTTACTGATAGATACTGTAAATTTCAGACTTTTAATTTCAAATCTGTTATGTGATTCATGTAGCAGTACGGAGAAGGCAATGGCACCCCACTCCAGTACTCTTGCCTGGAAAATCCCATGGAGGGAGGAGCCTGGTGGGCTGCAGTCCATGGGGTCGCTAAGAGTCGGACACAACTGAGCGACTTCACTTTCACTTTTCACTCTCATGCATTGGAGAAGGAAATGGCAACCCACCTCAGTGTTCTTGCCTGGAGAATCCCAGGGACAGGGGAGCCTGGTGGGCTGCCATCTATGGGGTCGCACAGAGTCAGACAAAACTGAAGTGACTTAGCAGCAGCAGCAGCATGTAGCAGTGTGTGAGTTCTAGATCACTGAGAAAAGTCACTAACTTACATAAATACCCCAGTCTCTTTAGACCCCTGATTATTGTTTCTCTTGTCTAAAACCAGAGATTTTCTCCAACTGCTAATTTAAGAAAAGTAGCTAAAATTTTAAAAGAATATCATTTTTCTTTTCCTTTTTTACAGAACCTAGCAGACATAGCTAGTTGTCTCCTAAACACTCCAAAAGCTATTTCTTGCTTCCTTTCTTGGTAATAAATCTTGATTTTGTTTGGGATAATAATTAGACAGGTTCATCTCCTGATCTGAGATAAGGTTAGACTAGTCAGAAATTGCATTCTCCTTTGTAGCTACTACATTTTCCAGCTTTTCTTACAGTATATGAGGTCATAGGACTATGTTATTGACAATGAAGATGAGATTATATTACGAGGCCTCTGGAAAGGAGTTGTTTTCCTGATAAAATAGCAGTTGTGTCACTGCTATCCTGTCCTCCTTTCTTTTTCCTTCTTCAAATGTAGACATGATGCCTGGTGCTATCACAGCCATCTTATGACCATTAGAACACAAGTCACAGGAAACGGTAAAGGAGCCCCTTTCATATTAGCATCATTGAAGGTACCAAAGATTCTCTCTCTTCAGACTTTTACTACCGTATTAAGTTTTGAGGTACATATTTATCTTGATACTTCAACATTTCTGAAAACAAGAATGTGTCATTGGCTTGGAAAATATAACAGAGCTCTCCTTTCATCCCTGAGAACTAAGGCAGGAGATGGAGGAGATGGTGGATTAGATGGATTTTAGAAACATTCTTTAAAGTAGAAATACACCTACTTTCAAAGTTATCTTTAAAGCTCAGAATCAGTGGCATTTCATTTTTAAAAGACTATTTTAAGAATAAATAACTTCTGCTCTTAATGCTAGATAAGTGTTAAATATTGCATTTCATATTTATCCATACAATTATCTCAAAACTGTTAAGTGCTTCTTCTCTTCTCTATTTAACTTCCTGTAGCACTTCTCAGTTGAAAGATCTCTTTCCCTCTGCTTTTAATTGTTATTAGGCATCCACTTACTGAGAAGGATCGTGTGGGGGATTTCAGTGTGCCTAGCCTTCCTCACTGCAGTGATGAGAGACAGCAGTCTGTTTAGCCCTAGATTTATATTAGTAAGTGGCCACTGCAGACATAATAGCTAAATTTGAAAACCCAGCCCTATACTGTAGTAACCATTCTTCCTCAGGAAAGGAATTAGAAAAGGTGACCAGTCCATAATCCTCAGGAAAATGTTTTCAGTTTCCTGCTAGCTGGAGCCCTGCTGCAATTCTATTATGAACTACTCCAGTATGGCAAAAGGATGGAGGAAATGGTTTTTAAAACATCCTTTCTACTTAGTGCATTGTTGTAATGCCAGTAGGCCTGCTGGCCTTGAAATCAGAACAAGGCAGGACCGACATCAAAATGCAGGGGAAGCCTTAAAGCAAGAAAACGCCTTAACTCTTTCTTCTCCTCCATCGCAGTGCTACAGCCAGACAGCCTCTCGTGGTACGTGGCTGTTCATCTCCCTGTACTATTATAAGGGTTACTAAAACCCCAGCTCACTGGCCCAACCCATGTGGGAATTTTCCTAACTAACTCTCAGTAATGACTCCTAAAGGTCAAACTAACAAGATTCAATTTGTTGAGTTCCTTAGACCAGGTAGGATGCCCCTGATTTCTTGTCACTTTTAAATAGATGTCCTTGAAATTCTGGGTGGTTCCCAGAAACCCTCTCCTTTTACTGCAAAGATGAGTCGCTGAAGACTCAGTCAGCAACCATGATTTGGGGCTGTGCTAACAGTGACCATTGAAATTACCAGATCATCTACAAACCACCTTTTTGTTACTAGCTTTAGACTCTTGATAGAACAAATCTTCACTAGATCTGCTAACAACATTTTGCTGATACAAGTTTCAGAAGTACTAACTTGAGGGATGGACAATTTGAGCAGTAGAAAGGAGACACCAGCAAAATGGACTGAATATCCATTCTTGTGTGATAAATGGGTTGTAGAGTTTTTGTTCTTATTATTCTGTCCCTAATCAGTAGAACAGTCCAGTTTAAAATATGCCACAGTTTTTATCATTTATTCATAAACCTTAACAGGATAAGGATATCTTTTCACAGAACTTAAACATGATATCATCAGTTGAAACTGACCTGCTGAGAAATTAATGGGGCTTTCCAGAAGTCATGATGAGTAGTTTCTTAGAGAAGAAGAAAATTTCCAATCGTAGAAACACCATCTGGATTTCCAGTCTACCATCTTTCCTCTCCCAATCTTGAATTTCAGTGCTTACTGTTTTTATTCTTTTGATGGACTTTCACTTCTACCCTGGAGAGTCCATCCTTTCCCATATAGTTGTACACAGGAAACCTGTACTGAGAAGGAGATGGTGAGGAAGGCCTTGGGGTTAGAATTGGAGCCTCATACTGTTCCCAAGAGGTCCTCAGGTCTCATACAGGTTCCAGGGGTCCTGTAAGAAACAGGGTGGGGTAAATGGGAGAATTATGTTCTAGAATTTATCCTGATCCTCAGATGATCCTCTATCACTTCTGCAAAGGCAAGAAGGGAATTGTCATGGGTTCCGCATAGTGACCCAAGCACTGAATGGGGAATTTAAATTCCTGCAAGGTCTGTCACTTACATTGTGGCCTCAGCTTCATCATTTTACTTTCTTTGTGTTTTCATTTATAAAGTGAATTGATTAAACTATAAGTACAGCAGTCTTTTTCGGCTCTAACATTTGATGATGATAGAAGCTTTGTGATACAATGGAAAAAGCACACGTGCAAGTGAACTTCCAGTGATACGTGTGATTTTTGCCAAGTTGAGCTCTCTGAGTTTTAGTTTGTTATCAGTAGAATGAAGAGAATAGCATTTGGCAGGCTGGGCTGTTGTGAAAATGAGAGAAGGTGTATAATAAGAATCTGACGAAGCCTCAGAATGCAGATGGTTTTTAATAGAAGTGTTTTTATTCACTACGGTGACCTAGTCCTGAATGGTCTCACATTGTATGCTGTGGTTTTAGGCTGATATCTGTCCCCATTGATACATAGCCTGGAGTGGATACTGCTGCCTGAGAGAGGAAATGAGTCAAGGTCCTAGCTCCATGTGAGAATGGAAGGGCAGCTCTGTCCCAGGACCTCTGAAAAGTCCTAAGAGACATTAGTGCCCCTTTGCACAATTTTGCCTCCACCCATTCTCTGTGGCCCTAAGATCATCCCCAGCCCCACTTAGCTGATTGAAATGTTCTGCTGATGAGGGAAAATGTGGAGAAGCATGACTGGTAGTTTTCTTCAACTTTGGGGAAGGAAAGAGAAACTCAAGAGCCCCTTGATGAGAGTAAAAGAAGAGAGTGAAAAAGTAGAAACGCATTCTTAAAACTCAACATGAAGACATACGGATGGCTAACAGACACACGAAAAGATGCTCAACATCACTCATTATCAGAGAAATGCAAATCAAGACCACAGTGAGGTACCATTTGACATCAGTCAGAATGGCTGCGATCCAAAAGTCTGCAAGCAATAAATGCTGGAGAGGGTGTGGAGAAAAGAGAACCCTCTTACACTGTTGGTGGGAATGCAAACTAGTACAGCCACTATGGAGAATAGTATGGAGATTCCTTTAAAAATTGCAAATAGAACTGCCATATGACCTAGCAATCCCACTGCTGGGCATACACACCAAGGAAACCAGAATTTAAAGAGACACATGCACCCCAATGTTCATTGGAGCACTGTTTATAATAGCCAGGACATGGAAACAACCTAGATGTCCATCAGCAGATGAATGGATAAGAAAGCTGTGGTACATATACACAATGGAGTATTACTCAGCCATTAAAAAGAATACATTGGAATCAGTTCTAATGAGATGGATGAAACTGGAGCCGATTATACAGAGTGAAGTAAGCCAGAAGGAAAAACACCAATACAGTATACTAACATATATATATGGAATTTAGAAAGATGGTAATGATAATCCTGTGTGCGAGACAGCAAAAGAGACACAGATGTATAGAACGGACTTTTGGACTCTGAGGGAGAGGGAGAGGGTGGGATGATTTGGGAGCGTGGCACTGAAACATGTACACTACCATGTAAGAAATGAATCGCCAGTCTATGTTCGATACAGGATACAGGATGCTTGGGGCTGGTGCACAGGGATGATCCAGAGAGATGATATGGGGTGGGAGGTGGGAGGGGGGCTCAGGATAGGGAACTCATGTACACCCGTGGCAGATTCATGTCAATGTATGGCAAAACCAATACAGTAAAGTAAAATAAAGTAAAAATAAAAATTAAAAAATAAAATAAAATATAGCTGCCTGAGGGAAAAAGAAAAAAATGAGGATCATGGCATCTGGTTCTATCACTTCATGGCAAACAGAGGGGGAAGCAATGGAAAAAGTGACAGATTTTATTTTGGGGGGGCTCCAAAATTACTGTGGATGGTGACTGCAGCCATGAAATTAAAAGACATTTGCTCCTTGGAAGAAAAGTTATTGCAAACCTAGAGAGCATATTAAAAAAGCAGAGACATCACTTTGCCAACAAAGGTTCATATAGTCAAAGCTGTGGTTTTTCCAGTAGTCATGTATCGATGTGAGAATTGGACCATACAGCAGGCTGGGCATCGAAGAATTGATGCTTTCGAACTGCGGTGCTGGAGAAGACTTGAGAATCTCTTGGACTGCACTTGAGAATCCTTTGGACTGCAAGGAGATCAAACCAGTCAATCCTAAAGGAAATCAGTCCTGAATATTCATTGAAAGGACTGGTGCTGAAGCTCCAGTACTCCGGCCACCTGATGCAAAGAGCTGACTTTTAAGAAAAGACCTTGATTCTGTAGAAGATTGAGGGGCAAGAGGAGAAGGGGCTGAAAGAGAATGAGATGGTTGGATGGCATTCCTGACTCAATAGACATGAGTCTGAGCAAGCTACAGGAGATATTGAANTCCAGTACTCCGGCCACCTGATGCAAAGAGCTGACTTTTAAGAAAAGACCTTGATTCTGTAGAAGATTGAGGGGCAAGAGGAGAAGGGGCTGAAAGAGAATGAGATGGTTGGATGGCATTCCTGACTCAATAGACATGAGTCTGAGCAAGCTACAGGAGATATTGAATAATAGGAAGCCTGGCGTGCTGCAGTCCATGGGGTCTCGAAGAGTTGACACGGCTGAGCAACCGAATAACAATTGCCCTGTAGGCTTAGAGGGATTCAAGAGTGACTTCTTGGGATGCTTTTGCTGACACTCTCAGGTTCTTGTGTTGAGAATTCTGCAGGACACTAAGGGACAGGTAGCATTAGAGGTAAAGACCCCCCCTGCCGATGCAGGAGACATAGAGTGGTGGATTCAATCCCTGCATTGGGAAACACTCCTGGAGAAGGACATGGCCACCCACTCCAGTATTCTTGCCTGGAGAATCCCATGGACAGAGGAGCCTGGTGGNGTAAAGACCCCCCCTGCCGATGCAGGAGACATAGAGTGGTGGATTCAATCCCTGCATTGGGAAACACTCCTGGAGAAGGACATGGCCACCCACTCCAGTATTCTTGCCTGGAGAATCCCATGGACAGAGGAGCCTGGTGGCCCACAGTCCATAAGGTCACAGAGTCAAACATGACTGATGTGACTTAGCATGTGTACTGAGGGACAAGGAGAAAGCCAAAGATAGCTGAAGATATCCACTTAAGCCATGCCCTAATGTTTCAGCTGAGTTGGAGTCCTCTGGAAAACCAGTTACCTCAGTCTTGGGAGAGAAGAAAGTTCTTAGATTTTCATCAACAACAAAATTCTCTATGATTTAAGGGAAACTGGATCATTTGACACCTTGGAGATTTTGCCTGAAGGGAGATAATTGCTTGAGACTTTCTATGCTTTGAGCTTAAAAGCTAGTTAGCAGCTGTAAAATGGATAATGTATTTACCTCCCTAGAGCCAAGGATTTTTCATCTTTGCATTGAGCCTGGACCAAAATAGTGTCCTCTAGAGGTCACCAGTGCACCAGATTTGAAGATCACGGAGGCCTCCAGAATGCTTAGGAAGAGCCCAGCGTCCCACTCCTATCTGAGGGAAAGAGAAAATAAGGCAGATAAATTATGGTAACAGCTGCTCTCCAGCTAGTTAAGAGAAATAGGAAAGAAATAGGAATTAAGAAAATAGGAAATTAAGAAATAGGAAATCTTGTTCAGAATAGAGCATTTTCATTGATTTTTCTTGGTTTATTTTGGCCCTCGCCTGCACTAACTGGAGGAAATTTTTGTAATGGTTAAATGCTTCCTCACCGATAGCTTCATTTTGGAAGTCAGAAAAGAAATTTTTTCTGTATGGGAGAAAAACTGACGTGGAAGTGAACTATTTTAGCCACCATTAATGAGTGTGACTCTCAGTGGTGGGTGCTCTGACTGAGGAGGAAAAGTCTCCATGGGTCTCCCGGGTGTGTCCTCAGAGAACCCGGGCACACCAGGGTGAGAAGCTTGGGAAGCAGCCCTGTGATGAACGGTTATGTAATTCCTGAGCTGCTTGACGTGGGAAGACACTTGTCTCAAGTACGCACATCTCTGCAGATGAATGAGAAACTGCACACACAAAGGATCATATTGGTAGTTTAAACGCACATTTCCTTTGGAAGAACTATCAGCCAAAAGCCAAGAAGATGGCACCCTGGAGGTCCTAAGGGGACTTTGCTTAGCTACTACTACTACTAAGTTGCTTCAGTCACGTCCGACCCTGTGCGACCCCAGAGATGGCAGCCCACCAGGCTCCACCATCCCCGGGATTCTCCAGGCAAGAACACTGGAATGGGTTGCCATTTCCTTCTAGCTAGTTTGCCTTTTTCATTATTCTTATGCTTTAATCTCCTATGAAGCAAATCGACTTTCCCTCAGAGAGAGCTTGCCTTGAGAACAATACTGTGTCTTGCCAGCTGACGTGAACCAGGGGAGCAAATGACACAATGCTGAGAGCCCAGGGCATGCTGTGACATGGCCCACTGCTGGTAGCCTGCATTGCTCAGGCTGTGACCTGGGAGTCACCACCAGCAGATCCCAGCATTGTTCCTGCTGCTCTGGTTGCTCTCTAAGGAGAGGAATTCCTCCATCAAGACTTTCCCAGGGTCCAGATACTTGCCAGCAGCTGACCCATCAGGAAACCGCCTCTCCCCTCTGGCTTCCCACATTCCTTCCTGAGCATGCCCCAGCCTGAGGTGTGGCCAGGCCTCAGAGGATCTGCTGGGGTTGATTGACAAGAAAACAAAGCCTTCCTCTAGATAAGAAACATCACAGAGCTTTAGGAAATCTATTTGTTCTGGGTGGAGCTCGCTTTCTTTCTCTCCCCACCTCCCTTTTTTTTTAAGTCTACTTTGCTGACTGTGTAGTTTCTTATCATTTCTTTAGGATGTGTGAAGCAGTCAATCTTTGAACAATGAGCTCTGTTGGGGTAACTTTTACTTTATGGCTTATTCACAAGGAAGGAAAATACTTTGTACTAGAGGGCTATGGTGATCTTTCTCAGGGCTGTTACATATTTTTCCTGAGCACTAAAGAGAACAAAGGTATATTGCCATTACAGTTCACTCTGCGCTGTGTTCTTCAGCTCAGTGCCTGGTTACATGCTGCGAGATGGAAGTTGTAGAAAGGATGCCGCTTGTCCATCATTCTGGAGAATCCTTTAGCTTAGATGATATCCTAGGGGGGTTGCAGAGTATTGAGCCATGTTGAAGCTCAGCCAGGTTGAGAATGGTGTCATTGAGCACCCCATCCCCCTAACACCAACACCACCCTGTAAATGTGGGGCAGACTGAATGTTTTCCTTATTCAGTTGTTCAGTCATCCAACTCTTTGTGACCCCATGGACTGCAGCACACCAGGCTTCCCTGCTTGCTCAAACTCATGTCCATTGAGTTGGTGTTGCCATCCAACCATTATGTCCTCTGTCCTCCCCTTCTCCTGCCTGCAATCTTTCCCAGCACCAGGGTCTTATCTAATGAGTTGGTTCTTTGCCTCAGGTGGCCAAAGTATTGGAGCTTCAGTTTCAGCATCAGTCCTTCCAATGAATATTCAGGGTTGTTTTTCTTTTGGATTGATTGCTTTGATCTCCTTGCTGTCCAAGGGACCCTCAAGAATCTTCTCCAACATCATAGTTCAAAATCAATACTTCGGCACTCAGTCTTCTTTATGGTACAACTCTCACATTCATACATGACTACTGGAAAAACCATAATTGACTAGACAGACCTTTGTCAGTAAAATAATGTCTGCTTTTTAATGTGTTGTCTAGGTTTGTAATAGTTTTTCTTCCAAGGAGCAAACATCTTTTAATTTCATGGCTGCAGTCACCATCTGCAGAGATTTTGGAGTCCAAGATAATAAAGTTTGACATTGTTTCCACTGTTTCCCCATCTATTTCCCATGAAGTGATTGGACCAGATGCCATGATCTTCATTTTCTGAATGTTGAGCTTTAAGCCAGCTTTTTCACTCTACTCTTTCATCTTTGTCAAAAGGCTCTTTAGTTCTTTTTCACTTTCTGCCATAAGGGTGGTGTCATCTTCATATCTGAGGTTATTGATATTCCTCCTGGCAATCTTGATTCCAGCTCGTGCTTCATCCAGCCCAGCATTTCTCATGAGTGCTTTCCTAGGACTCTGCTATATTTTTTTTCCCCAAGGTTATCAATTGTGTAACTTTGAGCAAATCTTAAGTCTCAATTATCTTATTTGTAAAATAAAAGGACTGAATATACTCTCTAAAGTTCATTTGGAATCTAATATCTACTCAGAGTTTAAGGCTGTTCAGTCAAGCAGCAGCTGCACCTTAGCAAGGGTGTTAGTCTCTCAGGGTTGCTGTAACAGCATACCAAAACTGGGTGGCTTAAGAAAAACAAATTTATCATCGTTCTAGGGTCTATACATCCCCAATAAAGATATCGGGGGCCATGATCTCTGCGGGCCCTAGCGTAGAAGCCTTCCTTGCCTCATTTACCTTCTGGCAGTTTCCATCCTTGTTTTATAGGTGCATCACTCCAGTCCTATCACTGTCTTCTTCCTGTGTGTCTCCACATGTGAGTCTGTCTCTGTGTCCAGACTTCCACTTTTTATAAGGACACCAGTCGTACTGGATTAAGGCCCACCGTAATGACCTTATTTTAACTTGATTGCTTCTATAAATACTGTGTTTCCTTATAAGGTCACATTCTGAGATACTAGGAGAGTCAGACTTCAACATGTCTCTTGGGAGGACACAAGTCAATCCAGAACAGCAAGCTACTAGAAAATCTTCTCTTTGAGCTTTGAGTCCAGTCTTCATGTCACTTTTTGTCCTGAGAGGCCTACATGCATTACACCAGGGGACCACTTTGTCCTCTGGCTTCCAGTTGGGTTAGCCAGTGGCAAGAGAGAGGATGCAAGGGAAGAATGGGGTGCCGGCACAGTCATGTCCACCTCTTTACAATCCCAAGGACTATAGCCCACCAGCCTCCTCTATCCATGGGGTTTTCCAGCCAAGAAGATAGAGTGGGTTGTCATTTCCTCCTCCAGGGGATCTCCTTGACTCAGGGATCAAATTCTTGTCTCTGGTATCTCCTGCACTGACAGGTGGATTCTTCCCCACTGAGCCACCTTAGATCATCTCAGTCCTTGCTAACAAAAGTAGTTGGGAAGGAATATCTGTATGTCTCTGATTTCACATGGAAAAGGGACGCACATGCATGGAAAGGACCAGTGAAAACCCCCAGAAGGAAGTGTTCTTAGACTGCTCGGTGAAGTCAGTGATAGTCTCACATTTAACCACTTGAGGAAACTGTGTTGTTTAGTGACTCTCTTTGCATTCTGAGCTACTAAATGTACAGGGTTGGTGCTCAAACCCATGTTTTCACATTTCACTATTTGCTTCTAAAAAGGTATATTTTCACTCTGGTGTTCATCAGCTTTTAATAATGAACACTTGTACCCTACATGGTTAGATACTTGGCCTTTTCCCTCTCCATTTATCCAAGTCCTTTTTCTGAAGACTCCTATGAATGAAAGAGGCAGAGAAGGGCACCTAGGGATGTTGCGCAGCTGATAAACTCCTGTCCACTCGTAAACATGCTTCTCTGTATCTAATATTTTCGAGTTTCATAGGAGCCCTCAATATTGCCTGCTCTACTTTAGGTCTGCTCCCAATCCCCCACTTTTCAATGGCCTTCCTTCAATGAGTTTCAGGCTTCTCTGTTCTACCCTAGGTGCCTCCACAGCCATTGCTTTCACTGTTTTGGACCCAGGGTCAAATCTACACCCAGATCAATGTGCTAACAATATCTCTTGAAGCCCATCGTGCTCTGGCTCAGCTGAACTCTGCTATGAAAATGGACACACAGATTTAAGGGTGGGAGTGATACCAAGTCGATGAAATGTGTCTTAAAATGTATAGGGGAGATGGATGCATTACTAGCAAACAAAGAAACAAACTGAATTGAATATGTGTGGCTAAAATTTCTGGTTAGAATTGGAGAATTCTGAGTTGATTTGCGTTAGAATTATTATTATTACCCCTTAAGGGAGGTGGGAAACTCATTAAAAAGTAGAAAGTTATTCTTTGGATTTATCAAGTAGCCCTTTCCAAATCACATTTGGCCTACTAAAGTGTGAAGGGATAAGCAATGCTTGGATTCTGTTTTTCTTAAAGCCCCACATGGGTTAACTAAGAAATGGAAAACATACTACTGTGTTGCTGGAGAAGACTCTTGAGAGTTCCTTGGACAGCAAGGAGATCAAACCAGTCAATCCTAAAGGAAATCAACTCTGAATATTCATTGGAAGGACTGATGCTGAAGCTGAAGCTCCAATACTTTGGCTGCCTGATGCGAAGAGCTGACTGACTCATTGGAAAGACCTTGATGCTGGGAAAGACTGAGGGCAAGAGGAGAAGGGGGCAACAGAAGATGAGATGGTTGGATGGCATCAGTGAGTCAATGGACATGAGTTTGAGCAAACTCTGGGAAACAGTGAAGGACAGGGAAGGCTGGTANGCTGCCTGATGCGAAGAGCTGACTGACTCATTGGAAAGACCTTGATGCTGGGAAAGACTGAGGGCAAGAGGAGAAGGGGGCAACAGAAGATGAGATGGTTGGATGGCATCAGTGAGTCAATGGACATGAGTTTGAGCAAACTCTGGGAAACAGTGAAGGACAGGGAAGGCTGGTATGCTGCAGTCCATGGGATCCCAAAGAATCGGACACGACTGAGTGACTAAACAGCAACAATGTGCATCTTGAGTTGTTTCAGAGTTCAAACATTAATTCAAACTTACGATATCTGAGAATGTCCAAGATGGTTTCAGGATAACTCTGGATATTTTTTACATATGTGATTACCATCACAATTTTATTATTCTGGACTCAACAGCAACAAAGTTTGTTTTGTTTGTTTGTTTTTAAGATATAAAGTAATTTAAAAAAAAAGAAGAGAGAACTTAGTGAAAATAAATAGATATAAAGTAATATAAAATAAGAAGAGAGAACTTAGTGAAAATAAGAATAGCCAGCTCTCAGGAACCTTATTTCTATTTCACTTTCAGGGTTAACAGGGTGAAGCAGAAAGAGCCGTGTAGGTGATAAGGCAATGGCAGCCTGTAGTGTCCCTGGGCTGCACAGGAGGCAGGCCTCTATGTTTACTCATTTATCTTGTGTGGCATTCCTGCTTATGCACTTAGCCTGAATCCCCACTCTCCACTGAATCAAGGTTGAACTTCTCTCTTGGGATTTCACAGCTGTCCAAAATAGGACCCAACCTGGTTTCCTGCTGCTGTGTGAAGAAGGGTGTCAGAAGAAAAATTTTATAGGTACTGAGCAAGGCCATCTTTGTTCAGTAGGAAGGGTTGGGTTTCCATGTGATGAGCTCGTTGAGGTGGGAGAGGTGCTGGCAGTGAGTTCCTGGGGTTGCAGAAACCCCCTACAGGTTATTAAGGCTGGGCCTGAGGTCTGGCTTCCGGAGCTCAGTAAACATGTAGGAACTTGGTTGCAGGAGTGTGGCCCTGCATGAGGGCTGAGAGCAACTAGCAGTGAGGCTTAAGATGCTACCCTTGAAGCTGCTGCACTAGTACCCCTGAGATATGAAGCATGAGTAGTCCTAAAAGCTGAGACGTCCGGAAGCCAAAGACAGAATTGCAAGGCTCCAGTGCTGGCAATTGGGAGGCAGGGGCTGGAGATCCCTCTCTTGTCAGATGGCTTATTTTCAGTCTAATCTGTGTTCTGTGGGCTGTTGACATGCCTGAGCATATTCAACAGATTGAAAGGAAGAACCACAGGGAGTGTATTTGCATAAAGGCCCAAGATGATATCTGGTGCACGTGGCCTTCTCCAGCAGTAGGGCGAGGAGAGTGGGTGAGCATGAATACAGTATGGGCTGTTGAGCTCAGCTGCTGTTGATTTATGTTTGAGTCCTAGGTTCAGAGGAAGCTTCAGATAAAAAGTGGAGGAGTTGTTCTCTTGCACAAGTTAGCTCTGTTTGGGGACCAATGCACAGCATAATATGTATTTCAGAGAGGTTTTTCTAACTCCATCATCAAACACAACGATTTTCTGCACTGGGGGGCTTTTAGGAGGAATACTGCCAATTTTTAACTCTAGTGTATCAGAAACCTTATCTGGAAAAGACACAGGTAAAGTCCACTCAGTGAAAAGTTATAATAAGTAATGAGATGCATAATGTCATATTCCTCCAAAATACTCATTTAATTTTTGTCTAATTTTAAAAATCACAGGAAATTTTTATTGGGTGATTTATAATGTATCATAAACATTTGTTTAATTTTTATTTCCTTGAAGTACCATGTTTGAAAGATAAATCTGTTGCTTTAAAGAAAACTGTGATGAGTTTATTACATAATTTGATTCATGCTAACATTCTGACTTCATGTTGTGAAGCACAAAAGCCGTAGATCTTGTGTTCTCTGCAGTTCTTACAAGGCAATAAAATAAGCATCTACTTGAATTATTATTATATTAATCATGGTTAATTATATATTTATAGTGTTATATTACATTGAAAAAAATTACTTTTTTTGTATGATCTCCTCTAAGGAAGGCAAAGAGATGTTTAACCATTTTAGAATTTAACTCTTTTTTTCTCCTCCAAAGGACTGGAATAGCAAGGAAAGATCATGAAAGGGTCCGAAGAATGGAATCAAAAGTCAAAAAGACTATGGTTGTTGATGTCTTGAATCACCAATTGTGTTGATTCCAGTACCTACTGGTTTCAGCTACCTTGCCAATTAGCTCAGTATATAATACAAATATCACAATAGAATAGCCTGTCCCATGGAAATATTGCACATCTAATACAAGGTTTTAAGAATCAAAGAAAACTTGAAATGTTCTTGGTCCTCTAAATGGTATTATAAGGTTAGGAGTGATCCCCAGGCAAATCCTCAGTCTAAGAGCAAAAAGTTCTTTTGAAACTAGATCAACATTTATATGGATCAGAGGATCTTTGCCTTGAGACTGAAGATAATACAATCAGGAGGATGAGACAAAAATTAAAATATTGTAGATGTAAAATATTAGTGGAAGGCCTTGGGTGATGGGGTGTTAGAGCTGGGATGATCTTTGAAATGTGGGGGCCAACTATCCAGTTTCTAGGACTTTGGGGTTTCTTGGGATATAGGGCTTCTGTGTTCAAACATGACAAGAAGAGTCCTTGATAACCTACTGTTGAGATTATGTTCCTCAACTTCTTTACTTTATCCATGAGAAAGATAAGGCCCAGTTTGGTGAAATGACTGGCCAATAGCAGAATCAAGATTATATTCCAAATCTGGTCTTTGTCCCACCACCCTGTGTTGCCTCTTTAAAAACCAAAAGGAAAAATATTTCGAGAGAAGATGTTTTGAGATAAATGACCACAGGAAATGGGTGCCTCAACTCAGACAGGTATAGGAACAAGGCTTTCTGAGGATTTGGATTACATCAGGCACTGCCAAGATAGGGTTGGGGCCAGCTGTAGGCAGACTTCCCAGCATGCTTCTTTCACTGTCTAGTGAATAGCATTGCATTAGTTCCTGCAGGCTGTCATAACAGATTACCATAAACTTGGTGACTTAGAAAGCAGAAATATACTTTCTCAAATCTCTGAAGGCCGGAAGTGTGAAATCAAGATGCCAGCAGGGCTGCACTCCCTCCAAGGCTCTCTGCTCCAGTCCTTCCTTGTCTCTTCCGGTTTTTGATGGCGGCAGATGCTTCTTGGCTTGGGGCTGCATATCTCCAGTCTCTGTCTCCATTTCCACATCACTTTCTTCTCCTTCTCCTTTTTTTTTTTTCCTTATAGGTACTCGTGTCATTGGATTTAGGGCTTATGAGGATCCAGCATGATCTTCTCTGAGATCTTTACCTTAATTACTACTGCACAGAATATGGTCAATCTTTGTAAATATTCCATTTGCACTAGAAAAGGATGTGTATCTTACCATTCTATAATGCGTCCTCTATAAATGCCAATTAGGTTGAATTAGCTGATAGTATAGTGCCATCCTCTGTGCCTATATTGATTTTCTGTCTACTTTCGCTGTTACTGAGGAGGGGGTGCTAAAATCTCCGGCTGCAATTGTGCCTTTGTCTGTTACTCCCTCTCAGTTCTCTGAGTAAATCTCTTTTCACTTTCAGTGAGTAATTGCTTGATATATTTGAAAGCTCTGCTATTTGCTGAATACACAGTTAAGATTATTATGTGTTATGGAAAAATTGACACTGCTTTCAGTATGAAATGTTCTTCTTCATGCCTGGAANTGATCTCTGGTTCCTCTGCCTTTTCTAAAACCAGCTTGAACATCAGGGAGTTCACGGTTCACGTATTGCTGAAGCCTGGCTTGGAGAATTTTGAGCATGACTTTAGTAGCATGTGAGATGAGTGCAATTGTGCAGTAGTTTGAGCATTCTTTGGCATTGCCTTTCTTAGCCTTCATATTTTTGGGCTTCCCTTGTGGCTCAGCTGGTCTTTTGTGTGATCCCTCACCTTTCCAACATTTTACTGGATCCAGTGAGTTTCTTTTATCCCTTTCCTCCCTCCTACACACAAAACAATAACTTGGAAGATTTCTGTTTCTATTTCTTAGAAATAAATATCTCCTCTTAACATTTTAAACCTATCACCAATTTTGTCTTCTGTGTTATTGTTAAGAATTTTGGAAACACTAAATTTTTAACCCCTCACATTAGTCGTTATGTTTATTTTTATGCATTTAATGTTGTTATTCAGTCATTCAGTCGTTGTGGCCCCATGGACTGCAGCATGCCAGGCTCCCCTGTGCTTCACTATCTCCTGGAGTTTGCGCAAACTCACATACATTGCGTCAGTGATACCATCCAACCATCCCATCCTCTGTCGACCCCTTCTCCTCCTGCCCTCAATCTTTCCCAGCATCAGGGTCTTTTCCATTTAATCAGCTCTTTGCATCATGTGGCCAAAATATTGGAGCTTTAGCTGCAGCGTCAGTCCTTCCAGTGGAAATTCAGGGTTGCTATCCCTTAGGATTATTTTTATGCAGTTAATGTAGCTTAGGGTTATCAAAATGTTTGCTAATGTCTTTACTCATCTTTGTTTTAGGATTTCATTCCTTTACTCTCTCTCTTGTTTTTTAAAGTCATTCATTTATTTGGCTGTGCTGGGTCTTCATTGCTGCATGAGGTTTTTTCTAGCTGCAGCGAGCAGGGGTTACTCTCTAGCTGTGGTACGCATTGCAGTGGCTTCACCTTTTGTGGAGCACAGGCTCTGGAGCATCAGGGCTTCAGTAGTTACGGCACATGGGCTCAGTAGCTGTGGCTCCCAGGCCCTAGAGCACAGGCTCAATAGTTGTAGCCCGCGGGCTTAATTGTTCTGTGGCATATGGGATTGGACTGTGAATTGGACCCTTGTCACCAGCATTGACAGTCTACCACCGAGCCACCAAAGAAGCCCTTATTCCTTCTTTCTCTGTTAATTTTCCTTCTATTAATCTTTTTGAATGTTTTTTTACTTCTTTTAATATTTTTTCATAGAGGGTAACTTACTCATTAATGTTCCTTTTCCTTCCCTACCTCCCTTCTTTCCTTCCTTCCATTATTTTTTTTTGCAGTATCTTGATTTCCCCCCTCACTCTTAAAGGACAGTTTCGCAGGGCAGATAATTCTAAGTTGACAGTTATTTTCTCTCAATACCCTGAAATGTCACTTTGCCTGTGACTTCTGTGATTATTCCTGGGAAGTCTGCCATCAGTCCAATTTGTGTTCCTTTTAAAGTTTTCTGCCTTTGATCTCAGGTTATTTTAAAAATCTCTTCATCTTTGGTGTTCTGCAGTTTAATTTTAGATGTGTCTAGGTGTGGATTTATATGTATTTCTTTTTATTGGCATTCGGTAAACTTCCTAATTTGACAAATATTCCTTAAATCAGTTACGGAATATTAACCACCCTTTTGTGCTTGAATGGTGCCATTTTCCAATGCTTTCTATCTTATAGAACTCCTAATAGATGCATATTGAGTTTCTTTTTACCCTTAATCTTTCTTTTATAGTTTGAGGAGCTGCTGAAGCCCCAAATTGACTTGATTTTAGGACTGTTTTAGGTTGTATCTAAAAGAGGGATGGGATGGGAATGGAAGGGAGGTGGGAGAGGGCTTCAGGATGGGAGACACATGTACATCCATGGCTGATTCATGTCAATGTATAGCAAAAACCACCACAATATTGTAAAGTAATTAGCCTCTAACTAAATAAACTTTTTTAAAAAGGTGATGACTGCTTTTTTCCCAGTCCCAAGCACAAAATATGTGTTCAGTAAATAGAATCTATCTATTATGTACATCTTCAGTATATTTTTCAAGTAAATAAAATTTTTCTTTCTTTCTTTCAACTATTTCCTCATGTCATTTATTTGTCTTGGGGGAAAGGAAAGATAAAAATTTCTCTTTGTTTTCTATTTTTCAGTATTTGAAAATGTACCTGTGTTGCTTTTAAAAGAAGATGAAAGTTTAAAATAGAATTTTCAGGTGCTAGATGATTGGATTTTTAAAATTTCATGCCCAAATGTTTCTTGATAATTATCTCTTTTGTTCTTCCATTGCTTTGCATCAACTTTTTGATAAGCCTGCAAAAACAAGATATGTTTGAAAATCTTTCACTCTATTTCCTGCTTCTGAAGTGTAAATGCTTTAATTATTTGAAACTCTCTGAGGTCTCCTTCAGAGAGCGCTGTCAGAACATTGCAATTCCACTCAGGAAAATCTCTCCTGGGCCTAGCACAAAGTTTGTGATTTAATGAGATGCTCATTTCAAGCAGTTGGACAGCAACTTGGTAGATATTTAAGAGCAAAACTTTGATGAAGGTTCTGTGTTCCTTTGAGGACCTTTAATTGTTTTGGATGAAGTTAACTCCTAGGAGAGTGTAATGAGACTGACATGCATTGCTTCAGGTTTATAAATGAGTTTTCTCATCTTGCAGAAAAACCAAAGTTCTACTCCTCACTTTGCTTTCCTAACTGGAAGGAATATAAGACTTTCCAAAGTCAGGGGTAAATAACATGCCTTCTTGGAACTCTAGTAATATCCTTTGATAACAAATTTGTTTATCAATGGTCATAGCAAGACATAGCAAGTTTATAGGCATGTAACCATGCCTATAAACATACAGACTAGTGATTGGGAGGCCTCTGAGAAGTTATTTTCCCAACCAGATTTTACAGATGAGAAATCTATGATCCACAGAGTTAACTGGGTTTCCTAGGATCACCAACCAGATTACTATTGGCTGGAGTACTTGTTCTCTTGACTCCTGGTCCAGCACCCTTTCCATGTTATAGAAGAGTCTATGTTTTCTAAACATTGTTTTTGAGAGTTCATTTGTATTAATTGGCTTCAAAGGAAAAATAAATTTATTCATTTAAGCTTCCAGATTGTACAAGGTAACATTTAAGACATAAGATGAAACAGGTATCCCTTATCATCTGTACTCTTATTCTTTGACCACAGAAACTGAATAGATTCAGAAAACAGTTTTGAGATGGGATTGGTATCTCTTGATATCCATACTGGTATTAAAAGTACAAAAATCAGATACTGTAGATTCACTCAATATTTGGACTTACTTTCCTAATTCTTCTTCATGTACCAACTAGATTTAATAATAGGGTTTCTTAGATTTACAATAGGGCAAATCTGGGAAGATTATCATAGGATCTGAGTTTTAAGGAATACCAAAGACCATCTAGTTCAAATACATACTTTTTTTTAGAAGGCATTTAACAAGTATTGCATTTGACTCAATTTACTTTCTCAGTTGCAGGGGACCAGGGACCAGCATCTGGAAGCTTTAAGGCAGTTGGTTATAGATGTACACAAAAGCTAATGTAAATGCCCTATTTCTGTCAATGACTGCTTCTGGTAACATTGTTCTCAGTATTATTATCTAAAAATTTTACAGCCTCAAATCAAATATTATTTTTAGTATTTATCTTACCAGAATCATTGATCCTGATCGCTACTGTCTTGACTTTTATGATATCCACATTGTTTGGTTCTCCTTGAAACTGATAGCTTATCCAGTTCATTTGTAGAATCTTCTGCCTTCTTTCTCCTCTTGAATGTTAGTCTTTTTAGCTGTCAGGATTCTGTTCTTGTCCCAGTTCTTCTTACTCTATGTGAGGTTCCTATGTGCTTACAAAATACTTAATATCCATTTGATCCATTAGACAAGCAAATAAATGATTCTATTTATTCTTAAGGTTTTTATTGCCACCTATATACTGGTAACTCCAAATTCTGTATCATCTTGATAATATGGATTCACACACACACATATGTAGCAATATGCCAGAGCTCATGTATATGTTACCTAGACACTTCTAACCCAATATGCAAAACGAACTCATCTGTACCACTCTTTATCTCTATTCAAGGACCTACCCATTTCCCTAATTTAGAAACTAATCAGCCTTTTTCTTCTCCTGCTCCTTTACCAACTCCAATACAATCTTTTCCAAAATTCTGCCAATGTTTTATTCAAATAAGTTCTTGCTTTCCTTTTTTTTCCTGCATCCTTATTATCAGCTCTGGTGAGATTTTCATCATTTCTCTTCGTGGTTACTTCAAGAGTCTCCTAACCTGCATCCTCAGATATGCTCCCTCAAATCCCCATCTCTGTACAGATATCACAATGTCAGTATCTGAAACATAAATCTGATTATATTCTTTTTTTTATTTCTATTTTCAGTGACTCCATTCTCCACTGGATAAAATCTAAGCTCCTTACCATGCCCCACCAGGTCTTCCTTAGAACCTCTTAAGCTTTATCTTCAGGCTTTAGCTGTACATTATTGCTTACATCTCTCAGCCAGAAACCACACTACTCTTCACCTTCATGCCTTTAGTGATACCATCTTTCTCTTCTCCTCCCTTCTTCTACCTGCCTCTACTTATTTTATATGAATAACTCCAGAAGCCTTCTATGAAGCCACCCAAAGGCCTTTAATGGTTTTCTTAGTTGGATTATGTGCTTCCAAATACTCAGTCACTTCACTTGTGACATTATTTTATAACAACCTGTTTACATGTCTCTCTCCCTTGCAATACAGGAGTCTTAAAGTATGGATACTGTGTCCTTTTCATTTCTATTCCCAAGACCTGTACTAATACTTGAAATAGCAGATCTTCAATAACTATCTGTAGGATGAATGCTAGTGAGAGAGGCTTTTGCTAGCCTTCATCTTATAAATCTAGAAGACTCCCTCCTGGCAGCAGTAGAGGTTGGACAGTTTATTCTGGGAGCTTTATTGCTGGCTTGATCTGTGGTATTTCAGATTTATGGACTGTGGAGGTAAGGTGAATGTGGAGAGGGATAAGCCCTTGGGTACCCTCTTCTTTGCCCTGGTAGAGAACACAATTCTATTCATTCAACTGCGTAAATACTTCTGAAATGTGGTCACTATTTTAAATCCAGACTACCACATTGCTTGATATCCAACTGCCCAAGCAGTGCCCCCATGCAGGTGTCTTTGCTTAAGTCTTGTCTTTTCTAATTCTTTCCCCACATATACTGTAGTCTCAGTAATCTTTCTCAGATGCCAAAATTCTTTACTGGGTTCCAAAGTTCTTAGACCAAAGTCCAGTTTATAATAATTGCATTAATGATCTGACCCTTTCTTATTTCTCAAACCTATGGCTCACCATGCTGTTCTGACCCATCTGGGTTCCTGCTGGACTAAATGGTTTTTGATTCATTCAGTCTGCTTTATTTCACTTAACTTCTGCATAATTGGATTTGCTTGGGGTCCCATCTTTTTCACTCCCATCCTCGTTTCCAAGTTAACTCTTGACTCATCATTGCAGGTCATAGCTTAGGTGTTACTTCCTCCAGAAAATTTTCCTTGATGTCTGAATCCAGGTTAGGAATATTTTCCCCTCTCTTTTTCTACCAATTTTTCTGCCTAATTCTCCTGTGACACTCCTGAACTTCACTCATATGTGATATCATACTACCGTAATTGCCTTTCTTACTGTCTTGGTGACCTACTAAATGAAGACCTGAGAAACAGTTGTGTTCCTTGTACCTAGTACAGGAACTTGTACAAATTGGTGCTAAATACTTATTGAATGAATGAATGTGTGAATATAAAGGCATTTAATTTTTTATTTTTTTATTGATGCATAATTGATTTACAACATTGTGTTGGTTTCAGGTATACAGCGAAGAGATTCAGTTATGTACATATGCAGTGTGCATACGTCTTCAGATTCTCTTCCCTTATAAGTTATTATAAAATACTAAGTATAGTTCCTTGTGCTATGTAGTAGGTCCTTGTTGATTGTCTGTTTTATGCATAGCAGTGTGTATATGTTAATCCCAACATCCTATATAAAGTCATTTACATTATTCACTGATTTCATCTTGCCATGATGTTGAGAATTATAGGATAATAATGGCTGGAACTCTGGAGTTAATTTATTTTTTTCTTACTAGTTGCACATGAGACTTTCTGACAGTTTGGTGTTTGTTGTTGTTTTCAGGTGTACAACAAAGAACCTGGGTTTTGTGACATCTGAGTCCATTCTCAATTAGCATGTCTGCCTGGATCTCTAATTAACCATAAGCACAAAGTCTGTTCTCAAAATAGACATTAATAAGGGGAATCTAGTGACTGATGGAGATAAGGTAGATAAACTCATTTCTACTTCTGTATGGTGGAAAGTCCCTTCTCTGTATCAAAGTGAGTGTGTGCCTCTAAGTCACTGGTTATGGTCTAATATGCCAGAAATAGCTTTCTGGAACCATCATGGAATTTGGTCTGGTTTCACAACCAGAGCATGGGCTCAGGAAGATGAGGTGTTAAGTATTGTTGTAGAGCATTTTATCTTCCTGTGAGATGCAGGGCTGAAATTTATTAGTGACTCAGCAAGGCTGCCCTATTTTTAGTCCTAAAGGTTAGCTTGCAACACTTCAGAGAGTGGGAGACAGGGAGGAAGTGTTACCAGCTCAATTGAGCCTTGTTTTATTTATAAATACTCAGTTGATTAATTTTAAATTGTGAAATTTAATTTGGGAGCTGAAATAGGTCAGACCCCCTTCTTAGTTCCCTCTTGAGTCAATAGAGACCAAAATGAGAATTTTTATATGCATTACCAAATAGTGGGTGTGCTGTGTTTGCGGCTTTATTTGTTGAATTGGATATTAACAGTATACATAGAAAAACACGTTTCCTTTCTTGAAAATGAGTCAATGGTCCAAAGAAACTCATCTTATCTTCTGTTTCTCCTCTTCTGTAGAGATGTATTCCCTAACTGTAGCTTGACCAGCTATTTCTCGTGTGAAATTGGTCATTAGAAGGTCTGGGGAGGTAAATAACGACTCAGTCTGGATGAGTCACTACCATTC
This sequence comes from Neotragus moschatus, assembly GCA_006410615.1. NCBI lineage: Eukaryota > Metazoa > Chordata > Mammalia > Artiodactyla > Bovidae > Neotragus > Neotragus moschatus. The sequence continues at coordinate 2,754,481 of SJYA01002726.1, read as the reverse complement.
ATGTGTACACTGAGGAGTGTGGGTTTCATGACCTCTTATACTCTGAATCCAGGAGGTCTGTGAGGGTAATTATTTGCCTCCAAATAAATTCTAATGAGGTAAGTTTGGTGAATGACCAAGACATAAACAGACTTTCTTCCTAATTCATACTTTGTTTGCGTCAATTGTATTAATTGTGACAGACAAATATTATTACTGACATATTGCATTTAGACAACTGGAGTTTGGTCTAAAACTTGAAGTGACAAGAACTGGGCTCTGTCTCAAGTTGTGTGATTTTGGGCAATCAGTTAAAATATCTGACCTTCATTTCTTCAACTTTAAAAATGGACTAATTTGAACCTATCACAGACATCAGGAAAATATATCACATATTTTGGTGGAAATTTTTTCGTGTACTTGACTAAGCTAGGAAATTCAAAAGTATTGTAATGTGTGATATGGTTGAATCTAGTCGATAACCCTAGATCATGGCATCTGGTCCCAGATAAGGAAACAGTAGAAACAGTGGCTGACTTTATTTTTTGGGAGCTCCAAAATCACTGTGGATGGTGATTGCAGCCATGAAATTAAAAGATGCTTACTCCTTGAAAGGAAAGTTATGACCAACCTAGACAGCATATTAAAAAGTAGAGACCTTATTTTGCCAACAAAGGTCTGTCTAGTCAAGGCTATGGTTTTTCCAGTAGTCATGTATGGATGTGAGAGTTGGACTATAAAGAAAGCTGAGCATCAAAGAATTGATGTTTTTGAACTGTGGTGTTGGAGAAGATTCTTGAGAGTTCCTTGGACTGCAAAGAGATCCAACCAGTCTGTCCTAAAGGAAATCAGTCCTGGATGTTCATTGGAAGGACTGATGTTGAAGCTGAAACTCCAATACTTTAGCCACCTGATGTGAAGAGCTGACTCATTTGAAAGGACCCTGATGCTGGGAAAGATTGAAGGCAGGAGGAGAAGGGGATGACAGAGGATGAGATGGTTGGATGACATCACTGACTAAATGGACATGGGTTTGGATAGACTCTGGCAGTTGGTGATGAATAGGGAGGCCTGGCATGCTGTAGCACATGGGGTCACAGAAGTCAGACATGACTGAACAACTGAACTGAACTGAACTCAAGTCAACAAACTATACCTCTCAAACTATACCCCCAACATGTACAAACACACTTTCTGTATTTTTTTTTTTCAGGTTTGATTTCCCATGTATTTTCATTATGGATTTCTATACACTTCAGTTGACATCCAGGTGGCAGTTGCCAAATTCATAAATTTTTAGTTTCTTTTTAACATATATAACTGCCACACCCATGTGGGAGGATGAACTAAGATTTACTGTGTATCCACTCTAGGTTAAATGAAAGCTTAGTGCAGTATATAAATTACTTTCAAATCAATATCCAGAGGCAGGCATTACTCTGTTTCAGCCAAGATAATTATGGAGAAATAAAGGGAGAAAGTTCAGATCCTGGTGTTAGGTTTCAGTTTTAGGGGTTGCCATAAGTAGTGGGCAAGCAGAAGGATTTGATTTTGTCATTTTGCTGTGATTCAATGGTAAACCCTGTCTCATTTTAGAGGAAAGATTATGGGCAGGGCCACTGTGTACAGCAGGGTAGGTGTTTCATAGCACAAGGGTACCACGATCCTACAAGGGCATGAGTTCACAGTGAAATCCACCCCATGCTCTACTCACCAAGCTACGTGCCATGGCAGGAAGCTGTAACTGCCCAGAGAAAGTGTCTGGGTGCCTCTCATCTCACACCAAGTCACCAATGACCAAGCCATCTGCCTGTGGAGCTGCCCCCTTTTTATAATTTCTCCAAAAATATAATATCACCCAGCTGGAGCTCTAGGTACAGGTTAGAGGAGTTTGAGAAACAGGAACAAAGCCACCTAGCTGAAGACTGGGCTTTTGTACATAGAGTGGCTTGTTAGCAGACAGAAATGTAAATTATTGATGTTAATCACATCTTCTGACTTCAGAGCTCAGCATTTTAATGGTTAGAGCTCAGTGCTTTTAGTATGAAGTTCTTCTGTCCAATATGGTAGCCATTGGTCATGTGTAGACAATTAAATTTAAATTAAAAATTCAGTTCCATGGTTACATTAGTGAAGTCGCTCAGTTGTGTCTGCTGACTCTGCGACCCTATGGACTATAGCCGCCAGGCTCCTCTGTCCATGGGATTCTCCAGGCAAGAATATTGGAGTGGGTTGCCATTTCCTTCTCCAGGGAATCTTCCCGACCCAAGGATCGAACCCAGGTCTCCCACATTGCAGGCAGACACTTTAACCTCTGAGCCACCAGGGAAACCCATGGTTACATTAGCTACATTTCAAATGCTTAATAACTATAGCTGTATGTGGTTTGGGGTGGCTCAGATGGTAAAGAATCTGCCTGCATTGCAGGAGACTCAGGTTCTATCTCTGGATTAGGAAGATCTCCTGAAGAAAGTAATGGCAACCCACTCCAGTATTCTTGCCTGGAGAATTCCGTGGTTTGGGGCTACCATTGTGACCGATGCAGAATTATAAAATATTTCTGCCATTGCAGAAAGGTCTACTGGGTAATTCTGTAATAATCAGCTTTGTCCAGCCTATAGATTGTTTTCTTGATCTATTAATGCATTAAATTAATTAGGCCACTGTCATTGTATTTTCTCTAGTAAATGACTACTTACCAGACCTGATGAGCATGTAAATGCATGTAATAGTTTCAATGTCATTTCAGAATTTTGTATCTCACATTTATTTATTCTTCAGCTCTATCCCTGCTTCTCTCTCCAGAGGCCACTTGTGCTATGTATCAGTTATGTTATCAGTTTTTTTATGTATTCTTTCAGAGATTCGCAAGTATAGATATAGCACACTCAGGTCATGAGTGATATCTCCTCTCATTATTTTCTCTTAAATAATAACATGTTTAATAGTTGTTCCACTCCCTATTTTTTTTTGTTTCAGAATGTAAATTGAAGATGATTCCATATTAAGTATATAAAGAGCTTCTTCATTCATTTTGAAGACTGTATAGTGTATTCCATCATGTGAATATATATATATATGTGTGTGTGTGTGTGTGTTTGCATGTCTTATCTCTCATTACTTTCTGTTACAAATAATGCTGCAGACAATAACTTCTACATACATGTCATTTCAAGTTTGTAAGATGTATTTATAGGATCAGTTTCTGAAAGAGGAACTGCTGTGTCCAGGTGACATGCATTCGATGTTTGTATAGACATAGGCATGTTTTCCATAACAGAGCTATACTGACTTAGACTTTGGCCAGTCATATGTTAGTGTGCCTGTTTCTTACACTATCACCAATGGGATACATTATCTATTTTTTCTCTCATAAGTAAAAAATGATATGTCAGTGTAATTCTAATTTGTATTTTCTTATTGTAGGAGAAAGAGGCAAACTTTTATGTGCTTAATAATCATTTGATTATTATTTGACTACCAAAAGGAATATTTCCTTACATTTGAACTACTTTTAACTGGGATAGGACTTGTGTGGACTTGGCTAGGTGAATATTCCCAATATTTGTGCCATATCAGTATTCACTTCTCTTAAAACTTCCTTACTTTTAGCAAAGTTTTCCTTAATTTTCTAAAACAAATTTATAGTGTTTAGTTTCCAGATTTCTTCATTGGGCATTCCAGTTATGTTTATGTGGATTGCCCTTTATCTGTCCTTGCCACTTTCTCTCAAATTTTAAATTTTCATGATTTACTTTTTCTTGTTTCATATCAAAACTACTTCCATTATTGTGTTTTCAATGCTATTTATCCTCTCATATTTCTTCAAATTTTGTCTTCACTTTAGCATTTGTTTCTTCATTTTCAGAGTTCTTCAGATTTGGTTTCCTTTAGTGTCAACTTCTCAGTATGAAACACATCTATTTTTTGCATAGTCTTTTTTATAAGAATGATTAATTTATTTTAGGGGACAATTCCTGAGATAATATTTCGTGATAATGTGATTTTTTTCTGGTAGCTCGTCTTTATTTGACTTTTTTTGTCATTTTTTTTTTCATCCATTCCTGTAGCATTTATGAATAGATATTGTGCTGGTCTTTTATATTCACTATTCATAAACCTCAACATTCAGAAAATGAAGATCATGGCATCTGGTCCCATCACTTCATGGGAAATAGATGAGGAAACAGTGGAAACAGTGTCAGACCTTATTTTTCGGGGCTCCAAAATCACTGCAGATGGTGATTGCAGCCATGAAATTAAAAGAGGCTTATTCCTTGGAAGAAAAGTTATGACCAACCTAGATAGCATATTCAAAAGCAGAGACATTACTTTGCCAACTAAGGTCC